>OY748313.1:4349196-4666979 GCA_963556515.1 Nudaria mundana
CAGTGAGAATTTGTAGAACGCTCGCACCCAGATCTTGTAGGGCGTGAAGGGCTCTGAAATACAAATATAACTGTAAGTACATTTGCTCGTACTAACAGTAAAGGGGGTGATGGACGTACGGGTAAAACGCGGACTTATGGCTCCACGACATTTGTGTTACTACTACAAGAAAGTTCGCGATCTTAAAAACCGCGTGCTTAAAGGCCATACGTATCACCGTACCTACTTGATAGCATATTTCATTTTCTTGGTAGCAAAGCCTAAATAATCCAGCACGAATCAGCTGGCTCAACCTGGTAAATACCACATTCTCACTTGAGACCGGCGTCAAATATCTCGCTGTGTTTCATACGGTATTTGAGAGCTCCGGAGGCCGACTTCCTATTGCTCTCTTTATCTTTTCTCTAACAGTTCCAATGCACGGATCAGAGATTAAATAAACCATTGGTAAGAGACAGAAACAAGAGTAGGAATGTTTCATCTTCGTTTTGATTTCTTACACAATCTGTGAGCCAATAATGCGTTTCTAAATATAGCCGCAAAATACTAGCAAAAGCATAACGGATTACTGAAGAGGGACCTTGCAAGACATCGATTTCATGGGCAAAAATACTTTAAGTTTTATTTTAAACCTTGGTATAGCTTGTGTTTGTTATTCAATAATTATAAGTTCAAACACTTACGTAATTCGATAAACTCGTGCGTCATAATACGATTAGTTTAGTCTAAGTAATTAAGGAGGCCTGGCAGTCATCGTTCTCGTAATTAGAATAGTATTTATATTCCCGACATAGGAGAACATGTCAAACGTAACGTATCGCCATTTAAGCATCGAATACGCGGTTTAAAGGCGGTTTGAACTTGAGATTATTGCTGGCTACACAGTTTAAAACCTAGTTCAATATAATTTCATACGGATTGAAGTAATTTGGTTTAAAACTATTGTCTCCACGATTCTAAATCTCTGTTTCAAACAGCCGTTTTACGTTTACATTTAATGATTACATTTTATTTTATCCCGTGACATTCGTTAGCTTACAACTGCGCTGGTGACTTACTATTCACCAGCGCAGTAGCTCTGGCTATAGCTGATAGGTCAGAAGAAATATTAGGTATACCTAAGTTACGGCCAAGTCAAAATACTTTCTATTACTGGTTGAAAATTAAACATATAAAGCAAAAGAGCATGCCTTCACATAAAAATGCGATTATTTATGATAATAGAGGACGTTGACGAACCGACCAGAGATAAAATCTTTCACCAGCCGCATGACTAAATTGCTTTAAACAGCCATAGCCATAATACTTACTTAAATTCCTCAAGCGGAACCCGACCAATTTCGTCACCTTCCCGGAAGTATTCAATAGCGTTAGATTCTTTGTCACTCCTTTGTAATCCTCCATGCCAAGATCACTACGAAACACATTCTTTTTCTTCACATCAGAAGAGTTCTGGACACCGTTGACGATATTTATATCATACCTTGAAACCCCTTCTTCGTAGTAAAGCACATACGCTACGTGAGTGGTATCTTTATGCTTATTTTGACCCATAGATTTCTTAACAACTTTCAGAAGATTTACTAAAGAATCACTTTGAAGTTCTTCTACGCTTTTTTCCGTGTGTGTCGAGTTGTCTTGTCGTCGCTTTCTGTGCCTGTGTGTACGGACGTCTCGTTTACTTCTATAGTCGTGGAGTAGGAAGTGAGGTGAATATTCATCATTGTATTTCTGTTTATCGTTCTTGTAAAAGTTGTAGGACGTGTAATCAGCCTTAAGTTTTTCTGGATTCGGCTCTGGCACTGCATCTTGATTTGGTACGTTGTTTACGGGTTCGTCACTTTGCAACTCCTTTTTGTTCGGTATGACTAGTAATTCCTTATCAGGTTTAGCTGTTTGACCGTCAGCTTCAATGACTGCGGTGGGAAGGAAGCGCAATTTGAAAGTGAGTGGCGGGGCCCATGACAAGTGGACTTCTTCTGTGGATATACTGTTGGCAGTCAGGTTTTGTGGTGAGGACGGTACTGTAACAAAATTACAAAATTATGTTACACAAAATAATATACTAATAATAAATTGATAGTTTAATAAAGATATATATATATATATATATCTTTATTTTGTATATATATGTGTGTATGTACCATTCTGATCTAGTGTGGCCTAAATAAACCGCTTAAGATTAAGAAGTGTGAGGTGTCATTCGATTCGTATTGTTTCCGATCGGATGATGGCATATTCAACGGATAGATTTGTTGTAGTATGTTAAACTTTTTAAATACATATCGCAAAACCATTAGTCGTAGGCAAGATTTGAACCAGCGTCAGTTCCCTTACAGCAGATCTACCAAGACCCAAGCCGAAGAACTCGATAGACGTGAAAGACCTCAGACCATCTACCACTAACCTTTACGTCGGTCAGAGCATTTCCCCTGAAAATAATCTGTTGCTGGTTGAAATCCGCTGATATATGCAGCGTCAGCATAGCAATAAGGTGGAATAAACTTTTAGAAACTACAGCTTGTTATAAAAGTATTTCGCTTCTGTGGAAGTTTTGTGGTATTTTCAAACAAAATTAAACAGTACAACAATAATATACTGTGTTAAAACATTGTTCTCTATTTGCCGACGTGTCCGACGTCCCCGCATCCTGCAAGTGACAATGATTCAATTCTATTTAACTGTTCGGACATCAAGGAACACATATATGTTTTAGATTATAATTATCCGTGTCACTACTTCGAGGAATCAATACTTATATAATGATTACGAGTCCAGGAAAACTTCCGAATATCCTAATTACGCTAGAAACGAATAAAAACAGTTTGGTGCAATTTTATTGAATGCTTCCGCACATGTAATACTTTTACCACAATCATTATCACACCTGTTTACCAGAAGTGGAATGCAGAATATTTATACTACCGTTGAAATGATTGAACCAATCCTGAAATCCTTTCAATGTGGTCTAGATTACTTTTTAACCCGGCAATGTGTTCCCGTGGGTATTGAGGTTTCAGTTACTTTTTTTTATATCAGGTACGTCAAATTGACGTCGTCCAACTGATGGTAGGTCGTGACGACGTCTAGCGATTGTTGCCCACTCTCACAGCTAGTGTTGTAAAAGAACTGAGTCTTTATAGTCCTAATATTGAGACTCGAATCTTTTGTTGAAGACTCAAGTCAAAAAAGAATCAGTAAAAGCTCAAGCCTCTCTGATTTTTTAGTCTTCTTAAAATAGACTCCAGTCTTGCCAAAGAGAACTCGAGACTGAGTCTTTTAAAACAGCTCACTCTTTACAAAAGAGCTCAAGACTAAGTCCTTTAAATAAAAACTTAGCTTTCCTAAAAATAACTAGCAACTTGCGTCCTTTTAAAAAAGGGCTCAGTCTTACGAAAAGAACTCGCGACTGAGTCATTTCTTTCAAAGAGTACTGAACTGAGCATTTGCTACCGATTCGCAACGTAGATCTGGATAGCTACAACAATGTCAAGATTCAAGACGGTACGACGTGCAATTGCTGTGGAGAAGTCATCTCCACCAACTTCAGTTATTAAATATTCCTTCCTGATTTGTATTGCCAGTGATGTGTGGAACCCTTTTTTTTATTTTCAATTCTACGAGACCGCGGCCACTCCCGTGTCCATTGCTGCGGGCGTCTTTGGTGACACTAAGGTATTTCCAATGCCGCCCGGTGGACTTTGACCACGCACGTGGCCTCTTCGGGGGTTTGGTCGGAATGAAAATCCCGCGTCGTAGGGGTTGGGTTTTATCCCGCGTCGGTGAGTGAATCTGTTGTGGGGCAAGGGCCCCGGAGCACGCGTTCCACCTACTCGCGCTGGAGACCATGGCTTGGAGCATGGTTTCCAGCGAGAGGATATCCACGCGCACACCCACTACGAGGTCCCGGCGCTGACTCGCCCACGCTGTGCACTCCACCAATATCGCCGGAAACCTCGCAGTGCTGACACCGGGGTGTGACCTCACGATGGATGCGAAACAGATAGCTACCGAAGCATCCATGCCCGGTAACGATCTGCGTCGCAAGATACGTGAGGTCACCATGCCGCCTCTGCAGCTACTCGTACATGATCGGTCTCACCGCCGCGATGACGGTGGTTCCCCACTTTAGTTGCTCAAGTCGCACCCTCCAAGTCTCCATGAGATCCTGGCGGAGTTGGGACCGCTGGTCCTCGATTTCTCGAGCCTGTGGTCCCTCTCCAGTGCCTCCTTGTGCCATTGAAATAATGACGCACGGGCTCTCGCTTCCAGGTCCCATGGAGGGATGTATGGAACCCTTATTTTAATATGTTTAATAAATCAAAAACTTGACGTACGATTTCAGATTTATTATTTAAGTTCATAGTATGAAAATGTGTGAGTGAATGATACATATTACGAAAAATGAAAGCACACACCCGAGAAAAAAATACAAAAAAGATTTGAGTATGTCTGTCCTCCTTTTTTTGAAGTCGGTAAATAACGTGACGATGATTTACATGTCTTTTTTTAGCCATATTTATTGTTTATTCGAACTTAATAAGTGATTACTATGACTGCAATCATCTACTTAAACAATTCAAATACTTCATAATATTCGAGTCTTTTTGATTGGGCTGGCTGCAGTCCTCTACTATATAGTTCACGACTCAAAGAACTCAAAGGCTTTATGACACGAGTCTTTTTGATTGGACTGCAGTCCTGCTGTATAATTCACGACTCCGAGGAGGACTTAAAATACTTGAGGACTTGAAAGAACTTAAAGGACTCAACGAGCTTAAAGTACTGAAGAAAAATAGAAAGGACTTAAAATAAATCTAAGGTCTCAAGAAATTTTAGGACTGAAAGAACTGAAAAGACTCAAAAGAACTCAAGACTCAGGACTCAGAAGATTAATTAGTCGTGAGTTCTGACAAAAAACCTATAGTCGCAAAATGTGGACTAAAAGACTCAGTTCTTTTACAACACTACCTGGTTGCTCGCCGTCATTATAGGAAGTGCGTTTCCAAGTGGCGATGGCGTGTTAAGCCTCGTCCCCACTAGGAACATTTGTCGAGCCACATGTGTCCCCGGAGACATCGAGCGATATCGCACTACATCGCCACACGTCGCCCGATGTCTTGTCTCCGTCCACATCAGTTCAGTCGAACCTATCTTGTCTCCGGAAGAGGTAGTGTTGTACAGTGCGGCTTATATAATTATGAATGCAACAAAAACAAAAAAAAAGAGAAGATGGTGGATTAACAGTACTTGCGAAACAAAACAAGTGTTTTTAATGTTCTTAGTGTTCTAGACGGCTCATTTCATAATTTCACTCGGATGTCATCAACAGACTTTGAAATACTCTTGTGTAAAATATGCCCATCAATATCTAAACAGAGAATTAGATTCTTCCCACGCGTCATGCTTCTTATTTAATTTTTTATAATGATTATTCTTTGCATCCCACAAATATTCATAGGAGCGATATAGTTCAATAAGTCGCAGCACTACGTCGTTCGACCACATTGTCGCAGGTTGCACGCACGTCCAGACTGTGTCACTACTCTTAATCGACTGTGCGACAAGGAACAAGTTCGACAATGTCGCGGTGATGTCGTCCAACGTCGCCCGACATCGCCCGATGTCTCCGGGGACACATGTCGCTCGACAAATGTTCCTGGTGGGGACGAGGCTTTAACCGATAAACGAAGGAGGATCTTGAAATATTGAAATGACTACTCCAGGGTAATAGGATTGCCTCTTGGTTATTTCCCCCCTTCTCTAGCTAGTGGTCAAAGAATACCCTAAATAAAGGTCTTATTAGGGAATGCTCTTGATTCGAATCAATACACAATCACTATTTATTGTGCAATAAATTACTTTGCTAGGAAATGTCCAAATTCGTAAATTTTGTCAATGACTGTGACGGTCTTTGTCTTTATAATCACGTAGAAATAGTTTCACGGTTCAATCGGTGTAAGGGTTTGATTTAATTATCTCCGGTTGTGTTAAGAATTGCAACATAACACAGTAACAGAGCCTGATAAAATACCCTACCCTACAGTATATTGTTACCCGCCGGGCGCAACTGGAAATTCCCTGTGTGCTCACCAGGGGCGCTCGACAATGGACGTATGAACGGCCGCGGCTTCCGGCCGCGGTATCTATAAGAAGAAAGTAACCCTACAGTATACCACCGGTTTTATCCCCCGTCTTCCTAAACTTGTAGCTTTCTCTCCATTTAAATTTTACTAGAACTCGGATTCGTATAAAAAATTCTATGTACTAGGTATGCAATGCATGCTGCTGTTGCAAAAAACTGAGCAAAGTGTTAAATTTTCGAACGACAACGATGTATTTTTTTATGTTAAAACTATTTTGAACTACAAAACGTATGAAAATCAATTTTTCGGTGATTATTCCTCGATGGTATGTCTGATTTTCATTTTTTTTTGTTCTAAACCACCTCACGCCACTCGTTATCACTGTGTGGCAAGTTTGAAGGAGATCCGTTTAGGCGTTTAGGAGAGTATGCGGACAAACGAAATTCATGAGTCGCCCATGATTGATTGACTGTTAAATACAGAAAGCCAAAATAATTAAACAAGCTTCAACATAATTTAGGTCGGCATTCAAAACATGCAAAAGAAGCTACTACAACCCAATATCGACGTCATTATAAGATTAAATATCGAGAGTACCTAGCCCACGGAAGGTTATTTTCGGAATGTATCAATAGATGGATGGGGGAGTTTTATGGAAAAACTGGGAAAAACAATCTTATATCGAGTTACTTATCTTACTTACACTATGTTTCGAGATACAACAGAACACAAAATGAATATTTTTTGGACATTCTCACACAACGTCATCTAGCCCAAATTAAGCTAATACGAGTGTGGATTGAAAAATAGGCGGCCTAACACTGATCTATTTAGTTCTAAAAATTAAGTCTACTCACATTATTTAGTTCAGTTCAGACCTGTTAATTGTGTGAAGTTTGAAACGTGTGCGATAATTAGTTTTAATTTTATAAATTTATTAACAAAGCTATCTGACATAATTTCCGCAAATGGAGCAAATCGAGCAGCGTGCCGTCATTAAGTACCTCCATAAGAAGGGGCTGTCATCGAAAGCCATCCATGATGATATGGTCAGTACACTAGGCGTTTGCGCTCTTTCATATTCATCCGTCCGAAAATGGCTAGCAGAATTCAAGCGTGGTAGAGAGAGTGTGAAAGACGAACCCCGCTCTGGAAGGCCTTCGACGTCCACTACTGACGAAAATGTTAAAAAAGTACTCGACTTAATTACTGGAGACCGCAGATTGAAAATTAGAGAGATAACCGAGGTTATAGGCATCTCTTATGAACGTACTCAAAACATAATAGTCAACGCCAACACGTTGACTATTATGTTTTCCACAAGGTGTCTGCGAGGTGGGTTCCGCGACTGCTTTTAGTTGAGCAAAAAAGGATACGATTGACTATTGCACGCGACTGTCTGGAGTTATTTGAAGCTGATGAATGTGATTTTTGAATCGTTTTGCTACTATGGACGAAACATGGGTTCATTACTGTACACCGGAAAGAAAACAACAATCAAAACAGTGGAAAAGACCTGGTTCACCACCCCCCAAAAAGGCTAAGTCGATTTTGTCGGCAAGTAAGGTGATGGCTTCAGTATTCTGGGACTCGAAGGGTGTGATTATGGTTGATTATTTTAAAAGGGGTCAGACTATAAACTCTGATTATTACTGCACCTTACTACGCGTTTACGAGAGGAAATAAAAGAAAAACGTCCAGGAATGATCAGAAGAAAAGTCCTGTTTCATCAAGATAACGCTCGTGTTCACACGTCTGTCCATCAATGGCAGAAATTCACAACTGTGGCTTTGAACTGTAACCGCATCCACCTTATTCACCTGATCTGGCACCGTCAGACTTTTTTCTGTTCCCTAACCTAAAAAAGCACTTGAGAGGTCAAAGATTTTTGACCAATTACGAGTTCAAAGCAGCAGTAGACGCATATTTTGACTCTAAGGAAGAATCATTTTTTTTCAATTGGCTAAATGCTTGGAAGGGAAGATGGCAAAAGTGCATTGAACTTGATGGTGATTACGTTGAAAAATAAAAATATATATCATTTATTATGTATTTATTTTCTTGGTTAGGCCGATTACTTTTCAATCCACACTCGTATAAGCTTGTGTTATGGGATCTAGACGACTGATAAATATACTTATATATTTCTAAATCCATACATATTATACATAGAAAACACCCATACTCCGAAACAAACATTTGTGGATCACACAAATAATTTGATCCGACTCGGAATGGAACCTGGGACTTCAAGCCTAGTTCGCATTAGGTTAGTAATTTAGTAGCTAAATATGTGCGAACTACAAAAATTTAGTCTAGTAATTTAGTAAATGATTTAGTCGAGTCGAGGCCCCCTTAAAACTTCAGAAACAGTGATATAGTTTTCTCGTCCGCAAAACATTACCGGAATAAAAAGTAGCCTGTGTTACTCAGGGATAATCTATACTACTATATATTATAAAGAGGAAAGATTTGTATGTTTGTAATGAATAAACTGAAAAACTACTGTGCCGATTTCAAAAATTCTTTCACCATTGGAAAGCTACAATCTACATTCACCCTGAGTAACATAGGCTACTTTTTATCCCGGTAATGTGTTCCCACGAACCGGGAACGAGTAAACTAAATCACGCGGGCGGAGCTGCAGCGATCAGCTAGTGTTCCATATAAGTGAAAGAATTTTCAATATCGGTTCAACAGATAAGGTGCCTATTCAATTTAAACAAAAAATAAAATCTTTTCTCTTTATAATATTAGTATAGAAGACTAGTCAATTTAAGTTTTCCGTAAAGGCAAAGGAAAATAAGAGTTCACGTAGACCGAGGAAAAAAGCATTTTTTCGAAAATTTATTATCCAAATGCGAGTGTGTTTATCTCGCAGGTCAGTGACTCAGTGAGTCACAATATTTGAAGTCAATGAACAATGTAAAGAACTTAGATTAACTACATTCGGAAAGAAAGAAAACTTTAGTAAAACCAATCAGTAATGCCGTATTGGGATTAAAACAAAAACAATACATCCAATCATCGATTAAATATGTCTTTACAACCAATGAATACGAAGAAGTCGTCGCCAACATAGAAGTAAGGCGAGCTTATTGCCGCTTACCGCTGTAAGCTCGCCCCCTATACCCATAGTTAAGGCAAAAATAAGACGTAAACTTATAGGTATAAAGTAATAGGTACCTACTGATTATGCTGTAGTCTCGTAGAAATATCAACATAATTATACATGCAAAACAGCCAGACTCCGATACAAACATTTTCTGATCTTACAATTTTTGTGCCGACCTCGATATTGCGCCGAAAGCGGGTTTAGACTGTACTACCGACCACGCCACCGTAAAGGCCTAGCAGTATAATCTTCTTTTGGCTACCCCTTCGGGAATCAGACATATATTATGGTATGATCAAAATTCATGCATTTTATATCAAGTGTTAAGAGATCCCAGCCGGTTGCACCGATCGCTCGGCCCCTTGGGTGTGCAGAGGAAGGTCAAATCTATTAACTGATGACTCAACGTTCGACTCCAAGGGGATTATGCACTACCAATGATGATCGTATCTAATTTACGTACCTATACGTGTAGACTGTAGAACATTGTTACTTCATTGTTTCTTTATACCCGACTGATTAAAGAGCTACCCTCCTCAATCATTCGGGTAAAAATAAACTAGGTATGTTACTAATTAGATTTTTCGGCTATGTATTGATTCGAGTTTCCGATATTTCGGCACTGCTACAAACATCGCGTTGGAACAGTGCCGAAATATCAGAAACTCGAAACAATCCATGTGGTAAATATCTCGAAAACTCTTCATAATCACACCTGTCTCCCCGAAGGGGTATACAGAAACATCTTATCCGCCCACTTTTAGATAAATACCTTATTGGTCACAAGTGGAAGCGAGCTTAATGCCGTTAATCCGGCACTTTTAAGTTTTCCGTTGATCGCCGCAGATGAGGTAGATTTAGGTATTTAACCAGCAAATTTTAGGCTTATTTTCAAATCAAACAATTACTTGTTGAACGACATGGAGAAATCACATAAAGACAATGGCGGGCTCTTCGGGGAGCAGACGAGATAGTTTGTGCGTGTGTATGTTTGAAGTAAAAAGCTCTATTTTAAGTTTAACCTACATACGCTTTCCGCGTAGTTATGTTAATCATAATTATGCCGGCAATGACAAACCAGTTGCAATTGTGACTGTACGGGTGAGTCAGTTTTGTTAGCTTTTGTGTTTTTACTATCTGATGAATATTTACAGCAAAATGCTTTCATATTGTCACATCAGACACTATCAGACATTACACATTAAAATACTATGGTGATTCGTAGAAGTTACATTATTTTACGCACCTGCTCTGATCGATTTTGATTGAGGTTGTGCACTTTTAATATTCTGACAGTTTAAAAGGTCAATCAACCTGAGAACACAGTTTGCGTGCAATCTAATAGAAACGCCGGGTAGTATTATGGTTTCATATTATCACGATTAAATCTCGTTTTATATCAATTATGAGTATGACAATTATGAGTTCGTGAAAGGTTAAAACATTATTTTGACCTTGGCCACCTATGTGGCCTCTGCGCTGGGATTTGGTCGGGTTTTATCCCGCGTCGCTGGGGTCGGGTTTCATCGCGAGCCTTCTAGCCTGCTTCTGTAAGGACGGCGGGTGGCTACCCCGCCACCCTCAGGCCCCGATCATGGAGGTCGATGGTCCTGGGCGTAAATGAGTCTGAGGCGTCCTGGCCGCTGACTGTGGAACTCAGTGGAGAGGGTACGCTCCCTCTCCCTCTCGGCCGCCTCCTTCGCGGGCATGACTTGTTCGCAGAAGGACACGGCCGCATTCCACCAACTCACGCTGTAGACCATGGCTTGAAACTTGAAGCATGGTCTCCAGCGAGAGGGTATCCATGCCCAGACCCACTACGAGGTCCCGGCGTTCGCTAATAGCTAGTTTAGGTTCAATTATTTATTTTATTACCGCCTAGGGGACGCCCGCGGCTTCGCCTGCGCAAAAATAGTTTCCCGCGGAACTATACCCGGGATAAAAAGTCGCCCATGTTATACCTTACTTATATAATTTGTAAAGCAGGCGAAGCCGCGGGTGTTCATTAGGCTTCACCCACTTGACACATTATGGACACAAAAACCTTCCTCGAGAACCACATTGGGAAAGACTGTGGGTTCATGTCCCGTCGATGATAAGAGAGTATAGCCATTCCGCATAAAAAATCCTGGAAGTGAATATTTTGAGATGCGATACTTTTGTTGTTTGTTGCTTTTATTATTGATTTTTACATTTGTATTTTTTATCCTTTCTATTTAGATTTATTTCAAAATACTTATTAACAAACAGGTTTATGAGTATTCTAGCTGAATAGTATAACATAGAGTAGTCTCGTACCTGGCTACGCACATGAGGATTGGCAGCCTAGTCGGTGTTGGATTTAATATAAGAAAAAGGTCACAGGTTTGCAAAATTGTAATCAAGATATCACCCGTTTGAACTCTACCTAATACTTGTCATACTTCTAATATAACACCAAAAAATTGTGTGAATTGATGTGAGAGGAGAGATTTCAGGGAGCTTCAGGGATGTGAGGTTAGGATGTCGCAAAAAGGGTCAATTAGTATGCTACAGTATGCCTGAATAACATGAAATATGTTTATTTCTAGAAAAGCATCACTACATGGGCTAGGGGGCAACCAACTTAACTTAACACATTGTCTAACATAAGTCATTGTATGAAAATACATTATTGGGGTAGAACTTAGGTATGAGTTGATTGTAAATGACTGTATGACTCGGTCAAGAGTTCATGGTTTGCAGTATTCTAATTAGTCAGGTAGATCTGCAGATTTGACAAATTCACACCTACACTTTAAAGATAGGTGGAAAAACGTAAAACCGCTATTTTTATGTGTTATGTTGTGATTATTACTAATATATGAATATTTAAATCTGCACACAACGAAACGCACTGTGGGCGGTATGGTATACAGACAGATACATAGATAGATAAACAGAACTATATTACACAAAATATTACATTCATAGCACGACTCGTTAAAGTACGACACCTAGTTTATTACAACCAGAAAGGAACTCACCGTAAATCTCCGTAACTTCGTTGTTGCTAGCTGCATTATCACAATGAACGCACAAAATAAATACAATAAAAATGGCTCCTAACGTGAACTGAACGTACATCTTAGTGACACAAAGCGCGCGAAGTACCGCGCGCTGTAGGCTTAAACGGTATACAAATAACACATTTTCACTGATTTATCTGATAAGGAGGAGAATAATCTTATAAAACAATTTTTAATTCGTCTTGAATGCAATCAAGCTGCCATCGAAGAAGACCCCGCGATCTGTCATTCGTCATGTCAATAAACAACTAATGTTGCCAAGAAATAATAGTGGCAGAAAATAAATTATTGCTACCAACCAAACCCATGTAGGCATAGGCAGTAACAAAAACTCTGGGATAAGGGCAGAAGTCGTATAAAGTGCGGGTAGTTTACAAAAGCACGTTACGGAGACGCCCCCCACCGTTGAGCCAACATCAGTCAACTCGTGACCAAGATTACACAGTTACGGTACAAAGGTTTATAGTGTAACTATTTATTTTATTAGGTAATCATATATTGAATTGGTGGATTAAATTATCATGTACAGTTATGCATGCATATCTGCATGCATATAACAGGCTTTTTATGTTACATATAATCCGGTCTCTGGGTCAGATCAACCATCTATAGATAAATGGCGAGTGTCACCCGTTTTCTTAGTGACGACTACTAAGCAGCTCTGGTATAGGTTGCCCAGTATATGTTTGCGTTCCACTAGGGGCATTACATTACATTGAAACACATCAAAAACAAGATCTCAGAACAATAACTACAAACAATAAGCAGAGTGGTTGTTAGTGGTTCACCGGTTATCAGCGCTCTATATAGACGTAGTATAGAGATAGTTGCCCTGAGGTCTCTAGTTATAACAATGTACCAAACGACCCGTTTAATACGAATTTTATCATTGTGACTGGCAGCTCTCTCCGTACATGTAGCGATGTTGTCAGACAATTTCTATAAATATTTCTTAAAATGTGGAGGGATCTCTGATCTCTCTTATCGCATCATGTTGGTAAGTTTAAAAATTTCTATTACTCATTTGTACTATTTTGCGGCTAATATAATATACTAAGCACTTAACGTATGTAATAAAATGTAATAGAGGACTCCTCCCTGCGTCAATCCGAGTATTTTTTTATACCAATCAGAATGAATATTGGCATTTGGCAACACTGAATCACTGAATCTCTGTTTTCTATCTACGGCTATTGGGGTGTCAGTCAGCCGCCTTGTGATTTTTAGTGAATTTATAGGAAATAATCAGTACTATCCTATTATTTGTGCACAGAAGATGGTTTAATTGCCGTGCCATGACTTTATTGTCCTAATATCGTGTGTACTGTTAGTAAAACTAGGTGCTTCCGCCATGACAATGGGCTCTATCACAGGAAGGTATCCCGCGGCACTTGTTCTATATTTTGTGTGTATGGGACTATGGCCTCCAATTTCAGGTAAGTAATAAACATATTTAGATTGTTTTGGAAGTAAGATTTGTGTATATACAAGAAGCGGTAATGTATATCGTTTTTTTTAGTATAGCGAAACATAAAGTCGTACAACACTTGTTAAGCAATACGATACGCGCATTTTTATTCTATATTTTATGGAAATACTACGTAAGTTTGTGGATAGCGGATGCTAGACGTAGCAAATGTTGAGAAGTATTATTTACTTTTACAATGTAGTGATTGAAAGACAGACAGTTTTTGTCTGCTTAATGATAAGGCATAACATAGCTTCATACTATATTTTAATTTTGATAAAAAGTATGTGAGAACCCTTTATGATATTAATAGTGTTATCATTTTGAAACAGTAGAATTACATTTCTGAATTATGACTAATAGTCAGATTAATTGTAGCCTGTTATATTTAATAGCGAAACTGTGGTCTGGTCATGGACAGTACATGAATAGATTGTAAAATAAACATAATACACTACAAATTAAATCATGTATGTAACAAATTTATTAAGTCCGTCAGTTATGAAACAAACATATTGTTGTTCCAAGTTCAGGAACTCCAATGTGTGGTAGTCATCCGTCCGGTTGCCGGTGTCCCCGTTGGAAATAATAAGACTCTTCTTTGAGTTTTTCTTTACTCTGGGAGATTAGTCAGATTAGCTAATATGACAATGCCTTTAGATTACTACCTCAGTAGCCTAGCTAAAAGGCAAACAATAGAAAACAAAATGATAACAATCATTCATTACATCATCCATATCCATACAGATAAATAAAATTGAAGTGTGTGTGTAATTTTCAAATTACCAACTTTTTATTCAATGCATACAATAGTATACACAATACTGACATAAAAAATGCAATTTTTAAGATTTTTGTCTTTCTGTATGTTTGTTTCCGCTAATCTCAGGAACGGCTGGACCGATTTTAACGGGACTTTCCCTGGCCGATAGCTGATGTAATAAGGTGTAATATATACTTTTTATCATGGGAATGTTTTCCCGCGGGAATTGAGAACCATAAAACTACTTAATAATATTAATTTTACTGTATTTATTTTATTACTTCAACCCAGTGGATAAACATGCCTTTAACGTCCATCGATTTTAGGGGGTTGAGGGGTTGGAAACGCCCTCCCTGAAAGGGAAATCCCCACTTTTCAAGATATTTTAATTCTAGATTTTCGTCATTTATAATCTTAAGTTGTAAATTTTAGGCAATACATAAGATCGGTTCTAGATATCCCATTAACATTTATTAATGGGGATATCTAGAACCGATGACCCCAAGGCGATTTGTGGCAAGCTAAAATAATTACCCAAAATATCAGCATATCATGTATCAATATATCACAAAACTGTCTACATGAATGTACATTATTGCTAAAAGAGAGTGGACATAGAGTATATCCAAAAACCATCATACTAATTGTGATCATTTGGATATACAGTCGACTCTATACATCATCCAACAGTTCACTAAAATATAATGACTGTATAGATTTAGTCTGCCATTGTACAAATCCGCCGGGCACCACTGGAAATACCTTCTGCGTGTGAACCAGAGACGCCCGGCAACGGACGTTAGACCGGCTTGGATTTAAAAAAAAACCATTGTACAAAAAGACTTCACTAAGACACGCATAATATAGGGTTCCGTAGTTACACATTATACGCTCGAACTCCTAAACTAACAAACTTACTTACTTATCTGGTTTGTTATAGTTTTCTTTCAAAGTTCATTATATGGACTAGTCATGAAAAGTTTCAGATTCTTCGTGCTAGTCGTTTAGATTTTACTTGTAGGGAATTGTAGAAAATATATTTTTTTTTCTGGTGTAACTCACACCAGAAAAAAATATTTTTAATAATTTTATTGTAGCACTTTGTCAGAATAGTAAATACACATGTCCGTGAAAAATTTCATCTTTCTAGCACTAACCGTTTGGGAGGAAAGTCGAGGACGGAACGAAACTATAAGGGTTCCGTGACTATTAAAAATACATCAAGCATTGATACAAAAACCGACTTCAAATTATCGAAATGAGACCAAATAATTGTCGGAATGGAACCAAATAGTTGTCAGAATGGGACCAAATTGAAACGGGATCACCCGGGAAGCAATTGCTTTCATTAAAAAATAATTACCTTGTCTAAAGATATGCCGTAACAAGCTTAAAAAAATATTAAATTGAATTGAGAACCTCCTCCTTTTTTGGAAGTTGTTTTATAAATAGATAAATAGGAATCTGGGTGAATGCAAACTTCTACACAAACACATTCATGGGCTTTAGCTCATTATCATTTTATAAACTTGTTTTTATCAAATTTCCACGCTAACATAACAATTGGTCATTGCTATTATTGTACTAATAATAATATTTATTAATTAGGTAACCTATCCTCATGCAATGATTAATTTCATATAGAGGTTTACCTCATTGTCCTCTCCCAAATAATAACTCTGGGTTTATCAAGTGAAGTGTGAAGAGGCACATCAATGGAGGCGTAACTTAAGCGACCCATTATGAAAAATAAACAAAAATTTTGGTTTTTTTTTAACTACCATTAAATCATTTTTATTAATATTTACTATTATATATATATATTTTTTCTAACAGCGATGTAGATGAGAAATCTATAATACATTTTGTAAATTCAGATCATGCAGGTCAGTTAGCTAGATTTAAGTTCCAACATGTTCCATTATCAAAAAATATTGTTTGTAGACCAATCACAACTTATAGATTAGAAAAATTTAAAGAAAACATTAAGAATAAAGTACCTCTTTTGGAGTTGAATAATGATAAACACCCGAATGATCATTACGGAGATTTGTTCGGAGTAATCAAATACGAATGTGATAACATTTTCACTAAAAAAACAATAAATGTAAATCAATTTAAAATAAAATTTAGTGATTGGGCTACGCCTGGAATCTATAAAAGTAGAAGGAAATTATATGAATTATACGAGACAAAGGCATCTACTAATGAGCCACAAGTAATTGAACAGATTAAAAAGTACTCCAAACTATTCAAAAAAGTATGTTCAACAGCTAAATCTAATTATATACGGGCTAAAATTGAAAAATCTGATAATAAAACGAAGGCAATATGGAATGTTATTAACAAAGAAACTTGTAAAGCAAAGTCACGTGATCGATCCTTCGAGTTAAAAATAGATGATAAACATATTAAAACTGATTCTGAAGTGGCCAATGCATTTGAATCTTTCTTCACAAATGTTCCAATCACCACTACAAATAAGTTAAATTCGTCAAAAAACGTAGCCAATTCTCTTCTTAAATCTAGTGTTGATAAATGTAGAATTAACTTTGATTTTCAGTATATTGACTCTGTCACTATACTTAAAACTTTTAAACAACTAAATATAAAAAATACCGAGGATCTTTGGGGCATTTCAACTAATATAATAAAATCAATAGTGCCCGCTATAGCACCTCACCTTGCATTCATATTCAATAAATGTATAGATGAAAATCAGTTTCCTCATCTTATGAAGTACAGTAAAATCAATCCTTTATTTAAAGCAGGAGACAAAAGTGATCCTTCAAATTTTCGACCTATTTCCATACTCCCATCCCTCAGTAAAATTTTTGAAAAAATAATATTTAATCAATTGCTTTCACATTTTACAGACAATAAGTTACTTCATAACAAACAGTTTGGTTTCACTAAAGGCAGGAACACAACGGATGCAGGAGTTGCACTTGTGAAACATATATTTGATGCTTGGGAGGAAAAGCAGGATGCTATTGGTATATTTTGTGATCTATCAAAAGCTTTTGATTGTGTTGATCATGGGACTTTGCTACTAAAATTAGGTTATTATGGTGTTTCGAACAGCTCACTTGGCTTACTCGAGTCTTACCTCACTGGTAGAGTACAAAAAGTAAACATTAATGGCACCGACTCTTCTGGCGCCTCATTAGTCATGGGAGTACCCCAGGGCTCTATATTAGGACCCCTTTTATTCTTAATATACGTAAACGATCTTCCTTATTTCACTAAAAATCTTTGTGAGATAGTATTATTTGCTGATGACACATCATTAATTTTTAAAAGTGATAGACAAAAAGTAGCACTTGACGATGTAAATAATACCCTTTCGGAAATATTGCATTGGTTCACAAGTAACAACTTGCTGCTCAATGCGAAGAAAACAAAATGTGTAAAATTTACTATGCCCAATGTTAGACAGGTGGATACTCATATTACTATGAATAATGAATTAGTTCAAATAGTCAATACCACAGTTTTTCTTGGGATAACTCTAGATAGTAAACTACAATGGGGTCTTCATATCACAGCCTTGGCAGGAAGACTTAGCTCAGCTGCCTATGCGGTTAGAAAGATAAGGTCTCTGACTGACGAAAAAACGGCACGATTAGTTTATTTTAGCTACTTTCATAGCGTTATGTCATATGGTCTGCTGCTGTGGGGCTCAGCTGCCGATATTGAGACAATATTCATATTACAGAAACGAGCTATACGAGCAATCTATAGACTCGGACCCCGTGACTCGCTGAAAGAATTATTTAAAGAAATTAATATTTTAACAGTTGCTTCTCAATATGTTTACGACAACATCTTATATGTACGGAAGAACATAGATCTATTCAAAAAAAAATCCGATAACCATAATTTTAATACAAGAAATAAAAATAAATTGGCAATGACAAAAATTAGACTTCATAAAGTTGGTAATTCGTATGTTGGCAAATGTATAAAAATTTATAATAAAATTCCTCAGGATTTGGTTGACATGCCTCTTAATAAGTTTAAAATAGTAGTTAAAAAATGTTTGATGATGAAAGGCTACTATAATGTAGACGAATATCTTAATGATAAAAATGCATGGTCACCCTAATCTTCTGTTGTTGGCCACTCGTATAATACAATAGAAACTAATTGTAACAATGTAAACAAAACAATATTAAAAAAGAAAATGGATAATCTACCTGAGTTTCTTGCTGGTCTCTTCTCAGGAGAACCAAATTACCGAACCAGCGAAAGAATCATTTTCTAATGGTTATTTATGTACTTACTTAATTTAGTATTTTTATAATATTACTTGACAAAATTGTAAAATTTTGACATTCATATGTGCTCTTTATGTGCCTAAACTGAATAAATGAAATTAATTCTTTGATTCTTTGATTCTTCTTTGACTACATCTAGCATCATGCCAAAACTTTTTTTTTCTCAATTAACACATTTTTATTTACAATAAGAATTACAATATACATAATTATATACTAAAAATATTTACATTACAAAATATCGTTTAAAAAATCCTCCGCGTCATTGCCGACTGGGAAGGTTCCCAGAATGCTGGCTGTGTTGCTACGTTGGATGGCGATACTTATTCTTAGGGCCAGAAAATAGCCAGCCTTCTGGTCCTGAGAAGCATCGATTAAGCGTTTAGCAATGTCTCTATAAAGACGGCGAGCACTCAGACCCCATGACCCCAGGTCTCAACCCCAAACGGCTCAAATATGTAATCACCTGCTTGGTTAGCATATTTACGTGTCCTTCAGCCGATGCAGCACCAGGGCCGGCACATCCGGATGTGCTTGGAAGGTGCTAAGGTGTCAACGCATGTATCATCCCACACCAAAGGCCTACCCATCTTCCATGGTAGCAACGACATACCGTCCGGAATTACATATTCATATCTTTTTCATAACAGGATAGTAGTCTCAAATGCCCTTGGTATATTATTGAGAAATGAACTAACTAAAGATAATAATTCATAACTAATTACTTATACAATCTGTTACATTATGCATCAGTGTAAGACTGCAAGACGCTTAGACTTCACCTCACATTTTAAAAATGAAATCGAAATGTTGCTCTGTTCAATGTATTTGCGGTAAAATTATTGGTAGGTAAGTATTTATAAATAGGACTTGTATTCATGCAGATAGATATGAAACGGTGTAATGACTAATTACTGTACAACTGGCTGATGACCCTGGCTTATTCTCAATATATACATATAGTTTGCTTATTCTCAATTCTCAAGGAAACCCATTAAAAGTATCCTACATGTTAATGCAGGGTAACAGATACCTCCATAGGTACCAAACCTTGAACCGAATGTGGGCGTGATAAATACCTCTGATCATCACCCCCTCGGGAAAAGGACGTGATAGTACAGTCATCAATGTTATAACAATTTGATGTTTCTGTTTATAATTTTCGACTGTTCACTGCTCCGCCTTCGTATTTCCGATCCCATGTAATTGGACTCATGGATTCCATGTAACCTTCACCAAAAAATCATAATATCAGGAGGAAATTCTATTAATACTAGTATGGTGTCTTGCGCGGTGCTTCGAGCCGCACCACGCCATAGGTTTTGGCCTATAACTTTTGACCCCTTAGGGCTAGGTCAAATTTTCGATTTTTTGGCTTGTCTCCAGATCGAGGGCTATCCATAGAGCGGTCAAACATCATTGGAGCATAAGCAATTCTGGAGAGCTAAGGGGGAACAAAAATTACATTCCCCATTTCTATATATAGATTTTCGACTGTTCACCCATGGATTCCATGTAACCTTCACCAGAAAATCATAATATCAGGAGGAAATTATATTAATATAGCCCTGTCAATTTAAACATTTCAAGTTACCAAAAGTACGACAAAGCCGAAGTAACCAGAAATATACGTTTACCTATTAGTGATCGAAATTTTGGCTTTTTTTTTAACTCCGTGAGACCGCGGCCGCTCCCATGTAAATTGCTACGGGCGTCTCTGCTACACACCAGAAGGTATTTCGCAATGAAATTTAGGCGTTAGGAACACCTCTGCTTACCCTTCATAAGGTGGGAATATATTTATTGAAGTATAACGTACATATCGTTACGCCACAAGCATCGGCTTGTTACACGTGTACGGAAAAAATATCAGCCAGCTTAAAAAGGTCCATACAATCTGTTTACATCACCTGATACTTCCTGTCAACTGGCAGTTCCAAGAATGTTGACGAGTTTACAATTTTATAACCATACAACACCATACAAAATGCCTAGGTATATGTATGGTAAATTATATGTTTGTATTGAGAAAATCGTATACGGGCCCACGCCTAGCAAACCCAGCGCAGATTATTGCCGATCCACCGACTTATACCATCGCAGAAAATTGACCAGTGCTTATTAACTTTGTCACGTGACCGAAATTGTATGCAGGTTGACTAAGTTTCGCTTTCAGGATCACGAAAGAGTTCCTCCGTGATCATGGCGCTTGCAACAATATTCACTTCTAAATTAAGGAAGTTTGTTCTTGACAATCCTTTCACATTTCGAGACAGCAGTGTGGTATTTTGCGGTCTAACAAAATATTCGACTCATTATGGCTCTACAACTACATCCAGATGAAGTTGATGAAAATGTATCATATTACAATACTAAACTTATAACTACAAAAGATTGTGTAGAAAATCCGTCGCCTCATTGCCAAATGAGAAGGTTCCCAAAATGCTGGCTGCATTGACAGGTTAGATGGCGATATTTAGGGTGCGTTTCGACTAGAGATGTACTATGCTACGTTGCCATGAATGCGTTTGACATCCACCAATCATAATAATATGCATTTACTCTGTTCACACAGTATGTACGTCATAGCACAATCATTTTCAGTGGTCCACAAACACATCCTCGCAGCGTAGCTACATAGCACATCGTTCGAAAGGCACCCTTATTCTTAGCAAAAATAGTTAATATTTTCGTATGTTTATTTACAGCTCAAAATTCCGTCGAGATACATATTAACGTGACTACATCGAAAGGTGACGTGTGGAAACCAGCGAATGTTTCGTGTGTAGTTTTCCCACAAAATTCTACCTTGGAGTGGTTGTTCAATGGTGTACGCCTTGCAAGTGACGATCGGTAAGAATTTTTTTTAACTATATAATATCAGAAAGTGTGTTTGTTTGTTCGTGGTCCGTGGTCAAGCGACTGGACTGTGTAGGATGAAAATTGGCATAGGGATAGTTATTAATGACTTAAGTGAATAAAGTTTTTGATTGGTTGATTGACCACTGTTTTTGACAGAAGTATGTTTAAAGTATGGTTTCACTATTTAAAAAAACCCAAAGTTTATGATGTTAAGATTATATGTAAGGATCTTATTAATTTTATTTTTCTTTACCAGAAGAAATATCAGCAACACATATGGCGAACTGCCAGAGAGAGACAACGATGGTTCTCAAAACAAAACCGTCATATCCACCATCCTAATATCAAACCTCACATACAACGATGCAGGCAACTACACATGCTTGGCTAAACTTAGTGACATCTCAGCCAATAAGACCAAGTTACTTGATATGAGCTTTAATGGGAAATTTTTGAACCAGACCAATAGCCCGATACGAGAAAATCATTCTGATCATAATAATGTGACTATGATGTGTGCTTTTGAAGGTTAGTTTTGTTTTTTATAGTGTTCGAGTAGCAAATAAACACACAGCTTATGCTTATTCTGGTGGTAAGTAATTACCGTTATATGTTCTTAAGAAATAATTATGTGAGTTGGATAGAACCTTATCACAATAACCACTCCGCTTCATCAATCGCTGAAAAGTAAGGATAACAAAACAGTATTGTAGGTTAATCTACGTCACTATGACGTTACCAACATGGCCGCCAATCCCATTGTCATCATGCGCGGCTTATAGACTAGGGCAAAGAGGAAACAAGGATGCAGAGGAGGTTCTAGAGCTCTCACAAACTGTGCGAAATACAGTTACAGTTCGCGAGGTGTAAGCTGAGCTTTGCATTTGTGTGAGTGCATGTACGTGAACGTATAATGTGACTTGTTTTACACACACGTATGTTGTATACACAGCTTTTTTACTCTATTTTTCGTGATCACTCACACAAATGCAAAGCTTAGCTTAGACCTCGCGAACTGTTCAAGCTATTTTGGGACACGACAGTTGGGAGTTGTTGGAAATGATCGGCTAAAACACGAAATGGCGACATCAAATCACGATCTGCTAAATTTAACAATTTGCCTACGAAATATACATGTTATTGTTCGTGACTGTACTTCTGATTGAGGAAGTTGTTCTTTAAAACCCTTTTTTGAGATAACACCGTATGTAGTTTGCGGTAAGACTCACTAGGTATTAATAGTATTATGATTTTGTGGTTTGAGACCGAACTTATTATTCCAAATATACTCAAAATATATTTTTCTTACAGTATATGTTCCAAATGCAGTAAGATGGATCAAGTTAGGTAAAACACCCGATGAAAACAATACAATATTGAAAGAAGACTCTAATCTAACAACCATAGGTATCAAACAATTTCAGAGCAGTAACGACCTTCCTGAAATAAGCCTGAATGATGACGGGATATATATTTGTGAAATGAGAGATATTGTTACCGGGGAGAATATTTCTGGTAAAATAGAAGTACAAATATTAGCTTCGCCTAAAATCAGAGTCGAAACAGTCATACCTGTTAGTACGACTGAATTGTATCTGAATTGGAGCGTACAGACTTTCCATTCGAAAATAAAATCGTACGCTCTGAGTTATACATTAGCGGGAACTAAAGAATTCAGATACGCCGCTCAAAAAATAAATATAGAGAATACTTCTTACGTTTTAAGTGATTTGAAAATAAATACAACTTACTCTATAAAACTTGAAGTTACTACTACCTATGGTAGTTCATCTAATACGTATTCACATAACGTGACCACATTACCTGAAGAGCCTATATTTATACCTAATATATCTATCAATGGATTCTCTGCAACCTCAGTGACTATAGGTTGGGAGGCCCCACCGTCAAATATTGCAAAACTCATACATTACTACATTCTGACGGCTACGAAAAAGGGTGAATCTGAAAATATGTTGAAAACTGTATACTCAAGAGATGGTCGGAATTTACCTTATATGTTTGACCATTTGAAGCCGCATAGTACCTATGTGTTTCAGGTAAACGAAATGTTGATTACTAGACATTGGAATATATGCATGTTTCCATATGCCAATGCATATAATACTATTTTTACAGCATTATTGCTATTTTGGCATTTGTTTTCATTGATAGTGCATATTTCAGTAGTTATACGTGTTTGGCGTGTTGTATTCGTATTATACGAAGTCATGAAAGAAGTTAGTTGGGAAATAAATTCAAATCCTGGACATTTGAGGATCCTTTAATAAAAAAAATAAAAAATATCAATTGAGAAACTAGCAACTAAACACTTTTCTCTGTGCATGTCTTGTTGAATGTTAGAAAATAAACGTAAGATCTAGTAATAAAATAAAAGTTTTTGAATGTGCGTATTTCGTGCTTTAAGGGACGGTCATACTCGTCCTTCACATGCGACGTACACCACGCATTGTGACATCTGAACAGGATCTGGCCTATACAATTATTATGGTAACGAACTCACTGGTCATTTACCACGCTGTCTCACGCGTCACCGCGCCAGATTTTTTTTTATTTGGACATTCTCACACTACGTCATCTAGCCCAAATTAAGCTAATATAAGCTTATGCTATGGGATCTAGATCACTGATAAACATACTTATATATTTCTAAATACATACATAATATACATAGACAACACAGAAACAAATATTAGTGGATCACACAAATATTTGATTTGACCCGGGAATCAAACCCGAGACTCCGGAGTCGAAAGACGATGCACTACCGACCACGCCACCGAAGAAGAAGGTTGAAGTTAACATATATGTTGGACATATTATTGTTTCCATTGTTGATTACCATAAAATGTCAATTGGAAATATAATTCCTTTTCATTAAATATACAAAATAGGGGTTGAACGACATTGGTCAAATCTGATATTCGTCAAATCGGAATTTGGTCCAATATGACAATGGTCAAAGCTGTAGTTCGTCGAATCGTCTGTTTGTCCAATTATGAAATTTGCCAAATACGCTATTGGTCAAGTTATTTTAGTACAACCAACCACAAAAATGAAAGTACCGAAGTAGTTTTAATTATTTATTCAATTCATATTTATTTACAGAATTCATACCCAACACAACTGTTTTAAACACTGTAACGCGTCTGATTTTCCACGCAATAACTTTTCTATTATTTTTTTTATTTTTGTATATTTTATGATATAATGTTTTCCTCTGCTTCTCATCTTCTCTTTTGACTTTATTTAAATAATATTTCACTTCCTTTTTTAAAATACTTATATTCATGTAAATATTATGTTTTTCTTGAACTTTAATCCCTAATCTCCTATGCCAAGCCTCGACCGCATTAGTAGTACCATGGCGTTCATTTGCACAACACCACATGTCCTGAGAAACCCTTTTTTGCCATTGCTCAGTAAAATATTTTTGAAAATTTTCCGCCCTGCTATCATTTTCTGGCATCATCTCAAGTATAGCTAACCCTCCTTCAGGAATATACTACCTACTAGTAACGCTAGATTCGTAGTTAATCTAACAATTTTTTTGAGATTGTCGTCAGCTATCATCCCAAGTGCTTTTGCTTTTTTTATAAATTGCTTGGTTAAAATGGAAAAAGCAGCCTTTGGCAAGCACATCAGAAAATGCTTTTTGCTGCGTTAATTATTGCCATTTCGTAATCACATTTCAGAAATTGCACATCAAGCTTGAATTAGAAACGCAAAACTGAGAATACTCTCTCATAGGTTTGATGAGTTTTATTAGGCATGAGGCAAAAAATATGGGAATATTATTGGTGCTTGCTCTTGTACTGCCCACGTCTACTTTTAAAATTGCCATCTACAAAAATCAAATCCGTATTTAATGCTATTTCTATACCGCAAACACACATAGGAGGTAACAATTGATCCAAATGAAACCTCAGAATACTTCAATTCTATTTTACTACATTTTAATTAACCAATATTATTTTTAATATAATATGCGTAAATAAAACAGTTTGTTCAGAATAATTTGTATACACACCATGTTAATTTTTTCCCAAAAATATTAAAAAATGGTCATAATTTGGGTACCTATAACGGATGCCTTCTCCTTTTGTAAGTTCTTACAAATTATGTAATTCAAAATGCACGTTTTCATCGACAGTACTTAGACTTGACCAATAGCGTATTTGGCAAATTTCATAATTGGACAAACATTGTCACATCACGTCAAATCGTTTCGACGAATTTCAATTCGTTGGACGAAATGCCGATTTGACGAATATCAGATTTGACCAATGTCGTGCCACCCCAAAATAGGTAACGCCTGACAATAATATACTAGCAAAACAACTAGCTTTCCGTGTAACTTCGTCCGGTTACTTACTGCTTCTTTTGACTATTTCTCATATTATCTTCTAACATATCACCCAGGTTTCATTTCTGGCGGAAGGAAAAACATAAATTATACCAAAAGTGGTTATTAGCCTTTACAAATATTATTATATTTGTAAAGGCTAATTACCACTTTTGGTATAATTTATGTTATAATTAATATATTTACCTTTAAAAATATATTATCCTGTTACAGGTTCAAGCATGTTCTGAATACACGAATAAATGTGGCAATTTATCAGAAAAGATGGAAGCGGCCACACTGGACGGTGTGCCCAGTATGCCCATTAATGTTACTGCAGAATGCAACATTGACTATATAAATCTCACTTGGAAACCACCGTTGAACCCTAATGCCGAGATTAAAGGATACACTGTATGTATTGTTTATCTGGCGGACACCCGCCACTTCGATTGCGTTGATATTTTTTTACTTCTCAAACTCAAAATATTTTATTAGTATATAAAATAACACTTATTATCGTCAGCAAATAAAAGTTTACATTTAAAGCCAGATTCGAAAAGCAATGGGTAGAGCCAAATAGAAGAGAACCTGGCAATAAAAACTCCCGGCCATGCTATTACTTGCTAAGTTGCAATTTCCCGGTCGGCAATTGCTACTTAGCATCTACTGGTCGACGCGTGATATTATATATTATACGATGTTATGTTAATATAGAATTTCTAGATAAATAGAGTATTCAACACAAAAACACTACCCTTTTCAGTTCTTCAATTCGTTATCTATCCAAAGGTTGTTTGGAAGAGCTTTATTATAGCATAATGGACGAGCAGCAACTTGCTGATATGTCCATATCAGACAGTGTTCACAGACAAAGTCTTCAAATATTGTAGTTAGTCGCTAACTAAATTATTGTTCTATGGTTCAGAATTGAGTGTTGGTCATTAACCATTTGTCTAGGCGAGATTTAAAACTATTCACTGATTTAGCAGTCACAACACTTTCATCGGGAAGTTTATTCCACATATCCACACAGGCAGACATAATTGTCATGCACATTGAAAATTTACCTTTGTGCATTACAGGTGGAAATAACAGGTACATCACAATTCCTAGACCGCTATGGTAACTGGAAGAACGCCACATTTGGACCACTGTCAAAGTTCTTGACAAATGACTCGAAAAGTATAAGGTAATATATCTGACAAACAAATAAATTAAATTGAAGTGTCTCTTCTGATTCCAAATTATCAGCTTTACATATAATGCACATGAAAGTTAGTAGGTACTTACATAGTCTACCTGTTTGTTGTTTCCGGCTAATCACTGAAACAGCTGAACCGAATTTAACATTACTTTCACGGATAGATCGCAGATTTTTGAACTTATGACGTCACAGTTATGTATTGCCCAATGAGTATCTACTTATTTGTGATTTAATTGATGACTATTGGGGGAAATTGGGGGAAATTGGGGAGAAAAACCCAAATAACGTTTTAATGTTCGCGAGGTCTACTGTTCCAACAATATGGACTGAATTTGTATGGGAAATATATAAGTAATGGCAAGACGGTATAATCAAAAGACCATGTTAGCCTGCCCTAAGAGAAGGCGAACGAAAAACAAAAATTAAAAAAATGGCGGGACGTTCAATACTTGATACGCGATCAATCTGTATTGTCATAATTTTCATTTATTTGAATTTTATTTGCTTTAGTAGAATGTGTAACTCGGGTGAAAACACCCATTTTTGTCTCGAACTATTGGCCAATAAATAGTTAAGATATCTCGTCAGAAATGGGAGGCTTTCATCCCTTGGTTAACAATCTACTATTTTAGAACTTTTAAAGAGGAACAATTCTTGGAAACATTATTTTAATATAACCTTAACCGTTTGGCCAGCGCAGCGCACGCAACGAAAGTTCTTAAAATAAATATTTTAACCCCCGGTTCTGAAACATATTTCACTGCTGCTCTACTCCTATTTATCGTAGCGTGCTGTTATATAGCCTATAGCCTTCCTCGATAAATGCACTTCTCAACAAAACAAACAAACAAACTTTTGCTGTATAATATTATACTCTGTCCATTCGTTTATTATCTTTTTGACAGTACGATTTGACTTTCAATAATGATCTTTATAACAAAGTGCGAAGGTCTAAAAGAAATACTTTATTAATTTTAGTATTTCATTTTAATAGACCTGCGACTGCCGCCCCTGAGGTCCCAGGTTCGATTCCGGGTCGAGTCGAATTATTTGTGTGATCCACAAATGTTTGTTTCGGAGTTTGGGTATTTTCTATGTATAATATTGTAACGCCATCTCGTAGCGAGTAATAAGACTACCAAACTCGGCGCCATCTAGTAGCAAATCGCAGTACTACTACGTAACGTCTTTCGGGAATGTTCTGTCAAGGTACTTCTATGTAACGTGTTATCTAGAAGCATCTCGAAGGTGTGGAATGTTCGCGATAATTCTTCCGTGAAGATTCTAGAGTAATCTAGAGTAATGACCGTACTATAAAGGCGGAGCACTTCGGTGGCGGGGGATCAGTATTTCCAGAGCGATAATACGAGTTATACCTGCGAGTTTAAGTGCGATTAAAAGTGTTTAGTGAAGCTTTATAGTGAAGTGTAAATTAGTGGTGTAATAAATAAAGTGTTTTGTGGTAGTTTGATCGGCATTTTCCATTCCGTAGAACCCCGGCTCGTAACAATTGGTGTCAGAATTGGGGATTTGGACAATGCCGGTGTTACCGAAAGAAGACACAGAGGGCGTCCGTACCAGGGGTCAGCGCCAGCAGGAGTTGGACAGCAGGCGCTTCGGAGGTAATACGCCGGAGAGGTTGGGTGGTCAGGAGCAGCCAACGGTGGAAGCAGGCCCGCCCACGGTATCTCCAGCGCCAGCACCTCCAGACTTTGCTGCGCTGATGGCGATGCTACAGGAGCAAGCCCGTCGCCAGGAGGAGCAGGCCCGCCACCAGGAGGAGCAAGCCCGTCGCCAGGAGGAGCAGGCCCGCCACCAGGAGGAGCAAGCCCGCCGGTTGGAAGAACAGCTGCTGCGGGACAAGGAGGAGCAGGCACGCCGCCAGGAGGAGCAGGCACGCCGCCAGGAGGAGCAGGCACGCCGCCAGGAGGAGCAGGCACGCCGCCAGGAGGAGCAGGCCCGCCGGTTGGAAGAACAGCTGCTGCGTGACAAGGAGGAGCAGGCACGCCGCCAGGAGGAACAGACGCTCCTCATGAAAGATCTTCTAGCGACTTTTGGCAAGGAGATGAATGTGATGAAGGATCAAGTTCATCATGTTGAGAACCGCATCACGGAAGCCGAAACTCGGATTGAAGATGTAAAAAACCAGATTACAGATGTGAGGAAAGAGCTGGGAAATCTGAAAGCTGGAGATGGGATTGCGACTTCCTTACCTGCCGTACCTTCAGCGCGTGGATTTAAAGTACCGCCATTCGATGGGACATCTTCATGGTCAGCCTATAAAAAGCAGTTTGAAGCCGTTAAGAAGGCAAACGGGTGGAGCAAAGCCCAGGCCATGACTGCGCTTACATTGGGTTTGCGAGACAAGGCGTTAACCATCCTAGAAGCTCTCGGAGACGATGTTTCCTACGAGCAGCTACTAGAAGCCTTGGAAACCAGATACGGTGACGCTCACCTGGAACACGTGTATCGTGCGCAGCTGAAGGATCGTGTCCAGCGCTCTGGTGAAAACTTGCAACAGTGGGCCCTGGAAGTTGAGAAGCTGGTACGGAAGGCATACCAGTCGTTACCTGCGCTCATCGATGGGAATCTGGTGCAAGTATTCATCGACGGCATCCACGACCTGGAAGTCAGGGCCGCTGTCAGACTCGGGCACCATGAGACTCTCAAAGACGCCTTGGCTCATGCTTTGGAGGTCGAAGCCGTACGGAAGGATCATCGATCTCACCGTGTCAGGGAAGTTGTAGCATCACCGGCTCGCGACCGTTTCACGAGGTATAGCCCTAGGTGCTACACATGTGGTGAGAGGGGCCACCTTCGATCCAGTTGCCCAAAGCGGACTGCGGAAAGAGAAGAAAGTCGTTCCCAAGAGGATAGGGTGGCTAATGTCACCGCCCAGCAACAGGAAGGGAAACGAATAAATGCCAGGACTGCGGGGCGGGTGCTGGCTGATTTTAGAAGAGCCCCAAGGGTTTCGATCTCACAAACCCAGGATGGGAACAGCCTGATCATCAAGGGCGAGGTAAATGGAACACCATGCAAGCTGACAATAGATACTGGAGCATCTCGCACGGTTGTCAGTTCCCGACTTGCAAATCGGTTCCTTGGGGACTCTGCAAACCGTGACCGCATCAACTTGGTAACGGCCACGGGTCAGCGCATACCCGTCCGAGGAGAGAAAGAGATGCAGTTAAAGTTGGGCAATGGAATTTACCTGCATAATGTCATCGTGGCTGACATAATGGACGACTGCATACTGGGCTTAGACTTTATGAGGAAGAACTCTTGTGAGATCGACGTCAAGCAAGGAGCGATGAAATGTGGTCAAGAGGAACTTTTCATGGAAGGAGCGTTATCAGGAAAAGTGTACAGCTTGAAGAAGGTCGTGCTTCCTGCCAGATCAGAAACGACTGTACCAGTTAGTCTCCCTCAGAATTCTGGGCGAACACATCGATGTGTACTCATAGAAGGGATATACAATGAACTTCCATGGAAAATGGCCCGAACTCTGGTAAGAGCCAATGAAGCCTCAGTGGTACGTGTGCTGAACCTTAGTGATAAGGAACACGTGATAGAAAAGAGCACATTGATTGGCACTTGCGAAGAAGTAGATTGGATGCGCCGATGCCAAGAGTTGAGTACTGGGAACATCGTCAACAAGGACGCTAGAAACAACGTGTTGACACTTTTAGAAGACTGTCGTAACATCTTAACGAAGAATGAAATGGACAAGGCTAAGAAGATGTTACTCAAGTACGCCGATATTTTCTCTTCGAGTGATGCTGACATTGGGAAGACTGGATTGGTTCAGCATAGAATCAATACAGGAAATGAGGCACCCATCCGTCAGCGACCAAGGAGACTGCCAGTAGCACGGGAAAAGGAAGTTGAGACCATGATTGAAGGAATGGTAAAAGATGGTGTGATAGAACCATCGTCAAGTCCATGGTGCTCACCTGTAGTGCTGGTGAGGAAGAAAGATGGCAGTATGCGGTTTTGTGTCGACTATCGTCGTCTGAACGACGTTACGAAAAAGGACAGCTACCCTTTACCAAGGATCGATGACACGTTGGACATGCTGACAGGGGTGAAGTGGTTTAGCACGCTAGACCTGAAAAGTGGCTACTGGCAAGTTGAAATCGATCCGAAGGATAAAGAGAAGACTGCATTTTCCACAGGAAAGGGTTTGTGGCAGTTTAAAGTTATGCCATTTGGTTTATGCAACGCCCCGGCTACTTTTGAAAGATTAATGGAAATTGTACTCGCCGGATTGACTGGGGACGCCTGTCTTGTCTATCTAGATGACATTATCATCGTGGGCCGTACGTTAGAAGAGCATCTTCAAAACCTGGAACGCGTGCTTGTAAAGATCCGAAGCGCGAACCTGAAGCTCAGCCCGAAGAAGTGCTCATTCCTCAAACGGCAAGTAAGCTTCCTAGGCTACGTAGTGTCTGAAGATGGTATCCGCACGGATCCAGAGAAAATCATCGCCGTCAAGGATTGGCCGGTTCCAAAGGATAAGACGCAGGTCAGAGCATTTTTGGGTTTGTGCTCATACTACCGGCGATTCGTCCAGAACTTTGCGGATATTGCCAAGCCCTTACACAAGCTCACGGAGGAGAAGCGACAATTCTGTTGGGACGGAAGCTGCGGCATCGCATTCCAGGAGCTAAAGAATCGTCTGTGCAATACACCTATTTTGGGTTATCCTGATGCGGAAAATGAATTTATAGTTGACACAGACGCAAGTGATATCGGACTCGGAGGTGTGTTATCTCAAAGGAAAGGAGATCGAGAGGTTGTTATAGCCTACTTCAGCAAATCCTTATCGAAACCTGAAAGGAATTATTGCGTCACGAGGAGAGAATTACTCGCCGTGGTGAAGACATTGCAGCATTTCAGCAAATATTTACTAGGGCGAAAATTCCTTATACGTACCGACCATGCTGCATTGAAGTGGCTATTACAATTTAAGAATCCAGAAGGACAAGTCGCCAGATGGATTGAGCTATTACAGGAATATGACTTTGTAATCGAACATCGCAGTGGGAGATCCCATGGCAACGCAGACGCATTGTCAAGAAGACCTTGCCCTGAAGACTGTAAGCACTGTGCCAAACAGGAGATAAAGGAAGCCATACCTGTGAAGATGCTTAAAACGGATCTGAGCGACGAATGGAAAGAAAGCCTACAACATGCTCAACAGGACGACGCAGACATCAAGCCAATATTTGAGTGGATTAAAGCAAGTGCTCCTAAACCCATGTGGAGTGACGTCGCTTCAATGAGTTCAATCACAAAAAGTTATTGGGCGCAATGGGACAGTTTAGTTATTCAGGATGGAGTCTTGTGCCGCAAATGGGAAAATGCTCGAGGAGACAGCTGTCATTTGCAAATGGTCGTCCCTAAAATTAAGGTCCCAGATGTGCTACAGCTCTACCATAATGGATGTTCAGGGGGCCATATGGGAGTAAAAAGGACTCTGTTGAAGATACGTGAGCGGTTTTACTGGATCCACTGTCGCGACGACGTTGAGGACTGGTGTCGCAAATGTACGAGTTGTGCTGCTGTGAAAGGACCTCATACACGGAGCAGAGGTGCACTGAAACTGTATAACGTTGGGGCACCATGGGAAAGGATAGCCCTAGATGTTGCGGGACCGTTTCCTGAAAGTGAAAGCGGAAACAAGTACTTCATGGTTGTGATGGATTATTTCACGAAGTGGCCAGAAGTCTTCGCTATACCTAATCAAGAAGCTACTACGGTCGCAGATAAATTAGTTCACGAAGTCTTCTGTCGTTTCGGGGTGCCTCTAGAAATCCATAGCGATCAAGGAAAAAATTTTGAATCTCAGGTGTTCCAGGAAATGTGTCGGGTCATGGGTACTCACAAAACCAGAACGACCTCTTACCACCCGCAGTCAGATGGAATGGTGGAGCGATTTAATCAGACATTGGAGAGATATCTGGCAAAAGTTGTGGAAAGCAGGCAAAAAGATTGGGACAAGCACATCCAACCGTTTCTTTTGTCTTACCGAAGTGCGGTTCACGAAAGCACGTCAGTGACACCAGCTTATGCGAACTTTGGAAGAGAATTACGGTTGCCTGCCGACTTACTAACCGGTATACCACCTGACGCTCCACGCAATATCACTGATTATGCGAATGACTTGCGCAGCAGGATGAATGACATTTATGAGCATGTCAGACAATCAGGTCAACAAATGTCTGAAAAGATGAAGACCCGTTACGACCGAAAGACAAACAATAAGAGCTTCGATGAAGGTTCGTTAGTGTGGTTACATAACCCAGTCCGCAGTAAAGGGAAGTCTCCTAAGCTGCAAGCTAAATGGGATGGACCATACCGAGTTGTGACCAAGATTAACGATGTCACTTACCGAATACGGAAGAGTCCAAGAAGTGCGCCAAAGATAGTTCATGTGGATCGATTGGCGCGATATTATGGGCCTGACAATGCTCGGGACGAGCATGTCTTAGGAGGGGGCAGTGTAACGCCATCTCGTAGCGAGTAATAAGACTACCAAACTCGGCGCCATCTAGTAGCAAATCGCAGTACTACTACGTAACGTCTTTCGGGAATGTTCTGTCAAGGTACTTCTATGTAACGTGTTATCTAGAAGCATCTCGAAGGTGTGGAATGTTCGCGATAATTCTTCCGTGAAGATTCTAGAGTAATCTAGAGTAATGACCGTACTATAAAGGCGGAGCACTTCGGTGGCGGGGGATCAGTATTTCCAGAGCGATAATACGAGTTATACCTGCGAGTTTAAGTGCGATTAAAAGTGTTTAGTGAAGCTTTATAGTGAAGTGTAAATTAGTGGTGTAATAAATAAAGTGTTTTGTGGTAGTTTGATCGGCATTTTCCATTCCGTAGAACCCCGGCTCGTAACAATATGTATGTATTTAGAAATATATAAGTATGTTTATCAGTCGTCTAAATCCCATAACACAAGCTTATATTAGCTTAATTTGGGCTAGATGTCGTTGTGTGAGAATGTCCAAAAATATTTATTTAAAAAGAAAATAAACGAATGGTCAGAGTATAGTATAGATAAATGTAATCCTCAGAGTGAACGAGTTGACACCGAACACGCTATACACGGTGCACGTGAGCGCCATGACACGCACGCGTCGTCGCGGCGAGGAGAGCTCGGCCACGTGTCGCACGCTGCCCACCGCGCCCGACGCGCCGCCCAAACCACGATGGAGGAAGGTCACTACTACTTTAATATTCTATTCATAGTACCTACCTATATGACTTACAAATGTAATTATTTTTAACCGACTTAAAAAAAAGAGGAGGTTCTCAATTAGACTACTTTTTTTTCTTTGTCACCTCATATCCTTTTTTTTAAGTTAAGGCTACTGCTACCCGTGTGGTCCCATTTTAATTTGGTCCCATTCCGGTTATTCCAAGTCGGTTTTGTGTCAATGTCTGACGTGGTTTTTTATTAAAATGTCAAAACGGTGTGACTCAAATTACGTCTTCATCCCCGAAAATGGTAGACAGAGGCGCTCATTAAACCTATAAACAATAAGCCTCGTGGAAATTTGTAACCAATATTAGGGGTGCCACAATTAACACCTGTAGTGCTTATTTCAATCTCAGTCATATTCTACATCGAGCCGATTGTGATAGTTGTAACATTTTTTTAATTTTCGGAACTATGCCGTATTGTTCAATTTCGGAGTGCAAAAATAATAGTACTCAAGAGAACCTTACAAATACAGGTGTTTCGTACCTTCAATGACTAATATTTTTTTACTTGTAACACGATTTTTTTGTAAAATATGATTTTTATTAAGAACTAGCCAAAAGCAACCTTAAATATTAGCAACAAAGTCCGTTTTGTCGTAATGTATCGAACCAATATTTCTCGAAAGTTAATGATGTAGTCCGGTGATGTTTCGATTTTATCGACAGATCAAATAACTTGAATTAAAATACATATTTAAGGTTTCCTACATGTAAAGAAACACGGCTAGAGTTGCCTCTATTCATTTTTTAGAGTTTTCGAAACGAAAATCTCTTATACATGGGGCACACTAAAAGGTTTGCACTTCTAGCTAATCGGAACTATTTGAATTTCGAATGTTATATTTTTTTAAACGTTGCAACCTTCTTAGTAATTGTATGCGCTGGTTCTAGCAGTGCGGACTGTATTTGCGGGGGATTATAAAACAATCGAAAAATTGAGATTAAAAAGAAAAGGAATTAGGATCTAGGACTCACCTTCTGCTGTTTCAAAGGGGCGCTCGTATTTTCTGCGTTACTTACTCCTTCATTCATTATTTAATCTCAAATCTTAAGACAAAATGCGGGAGATTGTTTTAAAGCGGTGTATAAAAAAAGGCGGTTTTAATTACGTAAAAATGCGGTTGTATGACTCGACGAAATTCAAATTGCAAGTGAAGAGATTTGCATCTGTCAGATCTTTTGTTCTTCTGAGAGCGGTATATATATCCATCTCGCTCGCTTCTGTACGCTTGAGGTGAGTTGGAGTGAGATGAGGGATATGGGGACCAGGTGGGAGGATTATAAGGACGATTACACACGTTACGTGTAAAGGCTGAGGACACATTGGCGCAAACATCCTCCCGGCCCTTGATGATACGTAGTATTATCAAAAAAAGCGGTAAAAATATTTAACATAAAACATTAAACTGTATAACGTAAACATGAATTACTTAAAACTATCATAACCTACCCAAACCAAGCTAAATTTAATATTATTTATGTTGCATATTATACTATTGTGTAGGTAATGGGTAGAGCTTAACTATAGGTCGTTTAAACGAACTAGCTGCGGTTTTAACCTTAACCACGCGGACTCGACCATCTTTCCCCGGGTAAAGTTCTTGTATGATGCCGAGGGGCCAGCGAAGCGGAGGCACATCGTCCTGATGTAGCAGAACGACAGTACCCAATTTAACATTATCTGTATTGGTACACCACTTCTGGCGTACTTGTAAAGAGCTAAGATATTCTAAACGCCATCTCTTCCAATAGCTATTGACCATTTGATCTAGCAGCTCCTTACGAGAGCGTAGAGACTTAGTTTCCGCGGAAAGAGGCACAGCGGGTAAGTATGTTAAAGGAGAAGCCATAATAAAATGCGCGGGGGTAAGAGGCTCCGGAAATGGGTCCTCAGATAAGACGCACAGCGGTCTAGAGTTCAAAATAGCTTCGATTTGAGTTAAAACGGTTAGCAGTTCCTCGATGCGAAACAGGGCCACGTCTAGATAGGAATCGTTTAAATGCGGAAATAAATATATCGGAAGAGAGATCAGTAGCCAGTTCTATATGAACAGCTTTAGTGACCAAACAGATAAACAAACAAATATACGATTTATGACTTCGTTGTCCACGACGACGACACGGAGTTATACTTATAGGGCCAGCGTAGTCTACACCCGTATGAACAAATGCTTTAGTTTCCTGTACGCGATACGAAGGTAAGTCAGCCATTTTCGTTTCAAGAGCAGACGGTGCGTTTCTAAAGCAAAAATTACAAGCGTGAACGCGTTGTCTGATAACGTTTCGTGAAGACAAAATCCAATACCTTTGGTGTAATAACGAACTCAAAACATTTGCTCCCGTATGACAATGCAAGCGGTTAAAATAATCTATTAAAAGGTGCGTAACATGATTATGCTTCGGTAATAATACGGGATGTTGAGTTTCATACGGTAAGTTACTATTGGACAACCTACCACCTATTCTTATAATGCCGTGTTCATCAATGAATAAATCTAGTTTTTTAAGCGGTGAGGCAAGAAAGAGCCTTATTAGTTGTCAAATCTTTAATCAATTGGGTGAAATTCAAACTCTGCACAGAGCGGATTAGATATCTTTCAGCTATGTTGAGCTGAGATGCGGTAATGCGGACACTACGAGGTAATATTTTTGTAAATATAAATAAATATAAATGTAAATATAAAACGTAGGATATAATGCGGAGAATCTTACTCCAGGAAGAATATTTTTGAGCCAGGTCATAAATAAATTCCTGAACTACGGTATTTGCCGTGGTACAAACGAGAGCTTTACGTTTAAGCTCAGGTAAGGTTTCGCTTCGGGAATGAAAGGGGCTATCGGCCAGTTACATACCGGGGTGGAGATCCAAGATGGACCATGCCACCACAGCGGGTGCGCTAATAACTGTTCAGGCAACAGACCTCGAGATAAACAGTCACTGGGGTTCTCTTTCCCACTGACATGATGAAAATTGCGGATGGAGGTTTTCCTGACATTTCGCGACGCGGTTACTGACGTAAATATCCCATCTATGCGGCAAAGAATGAATCCATGAAAGTACTATTTTTGAATCGGAAAATGCGAATACATTTTCTATGTTCGTACGAGGGCTATAAGTTTCGTTTACCAATCGAACCAATTTTCTCTCGCCAAGGAAATCACCTTTACCGGGGCGACCTTGGACTTGGCACATATTAAATTAACATGTACATTTCCAGCACTGTCAGTTACATGGAGATACACAACACAACCGTATGCCTTCATGCTTGCGTCCGCAAACGCTACAATATTGGTGCTACAGCCAATTGTTACACCTAAATGACGCGGTATTCTACACTCGGTAAGAAGCGGTAACTGTTCATTAAAATTATGAAACTGTGAGTATGTGGTCAGGCAACGGATCGTCCCAACCAACTTTTAGTAACCATAATTCTTTAATAATGAGTTTCGCGAATAATATGACTGGTGCTGTGAAACCGAGTACATCCCATAGACGTGCGATGCTAGATAAAATAGTACGTTTAGTAAATGTTTCCTCTATAGGAGAAGCAGAAAATGTAAATATATCCTAGCGGGAAGCCATTTAAGGCCCAAAACCTTCATATTTTCCTTATCAGAAAAATCAACGGAGGCTCGATTTGATTGCGGTACAGAAGCTAGCACTTCAGGTGAGTTACTAGCCCACTTAGTTAAGTGAAAACTCCCGGCCTTAAATAAGTCGATGAGTTCTCGAGAGTGATTTTCCTTCTTCAACAATACAGAAGTAGTTAAGTCATCCATGTAAAGCTCGCGCGATGCGACAGCGGCGGCGCTCGGAAAACGGTCCCGTTCATCTATCGCTAACTGGCGTACGGTGCGCAGGGCCAAGAACGGGCTACATTTCTCGCCGAATGCTACACAATTGAACCGATATTCACGTATTGGTTGAGATGGATCAAAGCGGAATAAGATTTTTTGATACTTGCGGTGCTCAGGTATGAGACGAATTCTGAGATACATTTGCTTTATGTCAGCGATTAAAGCTATCTCGAATAAGCGAAAATTAAGTAATAGGACAAAAATGTCCGCTTGAAGGTTAGGCCCTGTATGAAGAATATCATTAAGTGAAATACCATTGTGGCATTTAGCACTAGCGTCCAGGACTACACGAACTTTCGTGGTTTGTTTGTCACGTCGCACAACGGCATGATGCGGTATAAAATACCGCATCATGCCGTCGGAGAGATAATCATTGTCGAGGTAGTCTTTTATGACTTCATTATAGCTGGCTCTCAGCTCCGGGTCCTGTAGCTTGCGCTCCAACAACAGCAGGCGGCGGACGGCAACTGAGCGAGAGTCGCCTAAGTCAGACGGATCTCGACAGAAAGGTAACGCGGTGCAATATCGACCAGTGGAGTCACGTGACACGGTTGCGGTATAAATATCCTCGCACTTGCTTTCCTCAGGGCTTAGAAACCCTTTGGATGATATTTCTTCCATTTCCCAGAACTTATTTAAAGTCTTATCAAGATAATGGAGCCTCTTTTCGTCCTCAAAGCTGGTGAAGAAAGTAGCGGTATGTAAACTATTAGATGCGGTATTATTATCATTATTAAAATTTGCGGTAGTGGGCGCTTCACCCCAAAGACGGTTTCAATAGCGGACGGTGACGGGGGCATAGGACCCGACCACCTAGTAACAAATGCGGGAACAGCTGAGCGCCGAGTATTAATTCAACCTCACTGGGAACGTTCCACAGTGGATCTGCGAGCGGTACATTCATTAAATGCTGCACTATCGCAGTGTCAATATACTCCGAAGGCATACGGTCGGCTATGTTATCCACAACCAAAGCGGTAATATTATAAGAATAATTTTTATTTTTAGCGGTTACAAGCAGCTGTACGTAGCCACGAACTGCTTGTGATGCGGATCCGATGCCTTTAATAAAAGAATTGGAAAGTGAAATAGGTTTAATTTTAAGCCGTTCACAACAGGCTGCGGTAATTAAGTTATTTTGAGATGCGTTATCAATTAAACATCGTACAGAAATGTTTTGTTTAAATTGATTTAAAATATTAACTTGGGCGGTTGACAAAAGAATCGCACAGTGCTGTCCAGTCCCATAGGCGCATAGCGACACTGACGGTGTAACATCTACCCCCTTGGGCGAGGCTTGGGGTTGTGTGTGAGACGCAACCTCACTACGAACAACCGGCGCTGGAGTAGCAGCTAATGATTTTTGTTGACCGGAATGGCTATTATCAAAATGCAACAGTGTGATGATTCCTTTTACATGATTTGCAATTATATGTTGACTTACAGTGTAGTGCGGAATGAGATAAACTTAGGCAGTTTATACAACCTCGGTTGGATTTAATAAAATCAAAACGACCCTTAGCGGGGAGTGATTTAAATGTTGAACATTTATATAATTGTTGATGATCAGATTTGTTACACATACAACAAAGCTCGGCACTCTTGCTATCACTAACAAATGTGTGCGACTTGTTTGTGCCTTTAGTAGTAACATTAGGCTGCTGACTCACTGACACGAAACGCGAGCGGCCCGTTTGCAGCGATGACGACGTAGCGGTATGGTCTAATATTTTTACTTGACTTTTAGTGAATTCGATAAAATCCTTATATGAAGGAATTTCCTTATCTCTGATAAACGTTTCAAAAGCAAGTGCGGTAGCAGCGTCAATTTTACGCATAGCCATATTTAACAAAATAAAATCTTTCACGTCGCCAATCTGTAATAACTCTAAAGCGGAAACTGCGGCGTCGAACGTTTCGACGAATGAATTTAAAGATGACGAATTATTCGTCGCGGGTTTAATATTAAATAAAATTGACAAGTAGTGACTCCCTAACGCTCTTTTATCTTGGTATTTCTTAATTAAACTTTGCCAAATAGGTAAATAATTTTCGCCCGATGGCACAACGCCGGCGATTAGTTTTATAGCGGAACCTGTCAACTTACCAGTTAAGTATTGAATTCGTTGAGAATCAGATAAATTTTCGTTCAAGTGTATATTAGCCCTAAAAGACTCATAAAATATAGACCAATTCTCAATTTTCCCATCAAATGAAGGAATATCAATAGGTGGTAATTTGACATTGGGGTGGGAACTCCGATCTGGACCCTGGGACGATTTCTTGGATGAAGAACTATCTATAATACGCGTTCGTATCCTATCAATACGGCATAAATATCCTCAAATGAATTAAGCGCTGAGTAGTTAGGTACAAAATCAGGTTTCAAGTCAAAACCGAGTTCATTAATGACGTCTAGATTCGTTATGAACTCCTGACGTATAACCGGTAATGTGCTAGAATCCGCCAGAAATGTCTCCACAGCACGGAACTCCACGGTCCCTATAGGTATTTTCTTAGCGGCATCATGAAGTCTAGTCAAACGTTCAAATATCGCGTTGTTTTTTGCTTGTAATCTTACTATTTGTTTATCCGTCATTATAATCAGCTGACGAATACAATAGGTATATAACAACGGAAATAAATGCGGGATTTAAATATAAAATATAATGTAGGTATTAACGTAACACTTTAGTATCACCAAGTAACGAAAAGTAACTTTTAGATGTAGGTAAGCGGTACCACTTGGTCGAATCAAATGAACAATATAGTGAAAAAATGTAGATTGGTACTTACGTTTGGATGAAACTATTTATTCGTGTATAACCTGTACTATGCCTCTTCCCGGGGGGGAACCAAGTATATCTTCGTAAGAAACACACTGCACAAATAGTTCACAATAATGCGGTAACGATACTAAGTAGGTACTTATAATCCTTTTACGACACAAAACACTATATCCCACGGGATTACAATAAAGTATCCTTGCCGTGGTGTACCAATACAGATATTTCGACTATCGTACGATATAACGGTTACTTTTATTTTAGTGTGGGTACTTTGCAGAAAGGTATAAATTAGGAATTTTACAAAATGCGGTAGTATGTATGCACAAGTAATATAATACACAATGAATATAATAATGTTTTTCAACACTATTAGCGGGTTTAACGAATGTTTAGAACATAAGTTGTTTTGAGAATATCGAATATAAAATTCGGTTCGACAAGGACCAAAAGAATGTATGCGCTGGTTCTAGCGGTGCGGGTTTTAGTGGACTGTATTTGCGGGGGATTATAAAACAATCGAAAAATTGAGATTAAAAAGAAAAGGAATTAGGATCTAGGACTCACCTTCTGCTGTTTCAAAGGGGCGCTCGTATTTTCTGCGTTACTTACTCCTTCAGGGCTGGCCAGCTCCTGTTTCCTGTTGCTTCACTAATTATTTAATCTCAAATCTTGAGACAAGATGCGGGAGATTGTTTTAAAGCGGTGTATAAAAAAGGCGGTTTTAATTACGTAAAAATACGTTGCGGTTGTATGACTCGACGAAATTCAAATTGCAAGTGAAGAGATTTGCATCTGTCAAATCTTTTGTTCTTCTGAGAGCGGTAAATATATCCATCGCGCTCGCTTCTGTAGGCTTGAGGTGAGTTGGAGTGAGATGAGGGATATGGGGACCAGGTGGGAGGATTATAAGGACGATTACACACGTTACGTGTAAAGGCTGAGAACACATTGGCGCAAACAGTAATAAAAAAAACAATCGGCGGGAAATCATTTGTCAATTGTTTTTTATCACACATGAAAGTTCTACGTATGCAACGAAAATGGAATTAAGTCGAAAAGATTTTAGAGCGATGATTTTTTATGATTTTAAAAGTTCTCTCTCTCCGCAAGACTGTGCCGCTCGTCTTCAAAATGCTTTTGGGAGAGAAGCACCTTGTTTAAGCACCGTGAGGCGATGGTTTGCTGAATTTGAGAGAGGTCGAGTTTCTTTACATGACGAATTTCGTGAAGGGCGGCCTTCAACTGCCGTCAACGAAAATAATGTGGCTACTGTTAAGCGGTTAATTGAAGAAAACCCGCGGATATGAGACAATTCGAGGACTATTGGGGATTGGTCATCATTGGTCATGAGTCAAATCCAGAAAATTTTACACGTAGAATTCAAAGTTTGTTGTCGTTGGATCCCTCATGAACTGACCGCGGAGCAGAAGCGGGCTCGCGTGGAATGGTGCTCACAGATGCTACAGAAGTACGACCACGGACATTCTAATGCTGTTTATGGCATTGTCACAGGAGACGAAACGTGGATTTATTGTTTTGAACCCGAAAAAAACAGCAATCTTGTGAATGGGTGTTTGAAAATGAGAACAAGCCAACAAAAGTGAGGCAGGCGAGAAACATTGGTAAAAAAATGATCGCGTTTTTTTTCTCAGCTACGGGTCCCATCTGTACAATTCCACTTGAAGATCAAAAGAGTGTTAATGCCGAGTGGTATTCTACCATTTGTTTACCCAGGGTATTAGTTATCATGACAACGCTTCTTCACACACGGCCAACAAAACAAAGTAATTTTTAGCTTCCGAAAAAGTACAAATCGTCACCCATCCTGCGCATAGCCCCGACCTAGCACCCTGTGATTTCTGTATTTTCCCCAAAATCAAATATTTGATGAGAGGTTCCACTTTTACCAACTCCGAAGAGGCAGTGATAGCGTTCAATCAGCACGTAAAAAACATGCCTTCATATCTGTGGTCCTCCTGTTTTAAAAAATGGTTTGATCGCACGAAAAAATGATTAAAATGTAAAGAGAGTATTTTGAATAGCAACAAACATAATATTTTGGTTTAAACATGTCATGTTGTTTTTTTAAGTTACGCAAAACTTATAGTGTGACCTACGTACAACAGTTATGTCCGTCCGTAAACAACTTTCAACTCGAGAACGGTAAGAGCTAGAGACTCAGTGTAAACGCCAATCGAATTAGCATAGTCGAAAACCCCCCAAAATTAACTTGACCTTTGACCTCTGATCTCAAGGTCAAGGTCAAAGTCAAAACGATGTCAAATCGAGAACGGTAATAGAGACTCAAGACCAGCTGCAATCAACTCAGCATGGCCAAAGACCTCTAAAATGAACTTGACCTTTGGCCTCTGATCTCAAGGTCAAGGTCAAATCGAGAACGGTAATAGTTAGACTCAAGACCAGCTGCAGTCTGGTTCCTTATTGGTATAAATTTATCGATCATATTTGCATGAATGGAGAACAACGCCATTTAGTGGCATTTAGTATAAGCAGCTCAATACTCGAATTACGTTTAACTGTTGACTTTGTAACGACGTAACTGCATTCCTGATACAAAGCAAACTTAATCCTAATTACAACGTAAGAAAGTTAGTTATTTGGTGTGGGATCAGTAATTCAGTAACTAGATCAATTTTTGAGTAACAAAAATGGGTCCATATTGGCTCACATAAAATTTTTAATCATATTCTTTTTCTTACTACCGATTTGTGTTCATAATCATCACTCTTCATAATTTTATTTTTCATACTTTTTTATTCATACATTTTTATTACTATCATCGGAACTCATAACAGTTAGTGATTATAATTTTTTTATTAATACTGTTGCTACCAAGAACCAGTTTAAATCCATATCTAATTTTGAGGCATAAAACTATCACATGATTATTCTATTCTGTGGTCAATTTAGTAACAATTAGGGATTTTCGTTGGTAGAAAATTTAAATTGTTTATTTTATTTATAGGCATGTTACACTAACCATAGCAGACTGTTCAACATAATAATTTTATTTTTCAGATATTAGAAAACAATACTTACATGTTCAAGATGTACTTACCCAGAATATCGGAGAGGAATGGTCCCATTTGTTGCTACAGGTGAAAATCTACTTTCCTACACTTGCCTACATGCATACACTAAAATAAACTTCATACAAAGTTTCGCATTTGTTTAAATAGAAAGTAAGATTGTGGAAAATCGTGAAATATTTCAAATTAATACTCATTCACTGACTTAATTACATTTAATTAAATTTTTTTACGGTATGTTTTCCAGGGTACACATGGTTCGGCTACTTCCTAATATGGACTGGAAGAATTTACCATCTTCACCCAGGGGTATCAATATTCTGGATTATGACGAAGCTCACAGGTCATCACAAGTTACCGCTTATATCACTGATATTTTCTCGAAGTAAGTTGCTACATTCCCTAAATGTGTTCAGTAATTAAGAATCAAGGTTCAAAAGTCCCAAGAATCATAAGGTTACGCTCACTTTGGACGCGTTTTCACTCGTACGAGTGATGACCACGAATGATCCCAACTTTATAAGTACTATGGCACTGCGTGCGAGTTAGTTGTACGTATACTAACGTCGCCGTCGTCCAAAACCAGTCCAAACTTGTTGGGATCTAAAAAAACCTATTCGTACATAAACTTTGTAGTTAACGAGTACGTTACGATAATATAATAATATTGTGTCGTGAAAGTTGCTATTATTGTTTCTTCTAGTTTAGCATTTAGGATATTATACTCTCCAATCTATTCATCAGCATACAGTCAAGTTATTGCATTGTTATGATGGGAATGCACTTTTGAACCTTCACTGTTCATAGTATTCATTTATTTTTTCTTATTTTTATCCGCGGCCCGATTTTTAATACGTTCCGATAATTTACATTGGCATGAATGTGTGGTAAAATGTAATCTTTAAATTAATGATGAATTTTCGTATTTGTTTGATCAAATTATGCTTGCTGTATATGTCCAACATACATTTTAGAACTTGTTTTTTTTGTTCAAGCCTTTACCGGGACAGCAATGTATAACTGTGTATACGGAATCAAAAAAAACAAAAACAGCTAATCCGCTATCGTTATTTTCAGCTATAAATTCCCATCAGACTCGGAGATAGTCTTAGGCAATAACATGTCCATATTCGACCCTCTGTCAGACCCTAAGCTGAGCAGTGAGAAATGTCGTCGTTGTTTGAAGAAACACAAGTTTGTACCTCCGCCTCCTGTACTAACTACCACGACAGAGGAATATGACTTGTCTGATGATTCGCTATACGATGTGACCGACGACCCGATAGATATTGTTCCAACTAAGAGGGATAGACGAGCTGCTGATGGGTAAGTTTGTCTTAAGTTTTACTTGTATATAACTGCCTCGGTGGTGCAGTTGTATGTGTATACGACTTCCGTCCCTGGGGTTCGATTCCCGGGTCGAATCAAATATTTGTGTTTTCCGCAAATGTTTGTTTCGGAGTTTCGGTATTTTCTATGTATATTTAGAAATGTGTAAGTATTTTAATCGAAGTAAATATTTAGAGAAGGAAAACTCGACACAAAACCGTATACCGACCCGTCTGGCCAGCGTGGAATTTATAGGCTGAATTCCCCCCTCTTTGGGGGAGTTCTTTGCCCAGCAGTGGGCTTCAAATGGGCTGAGATGATGATCACATAAAATCTCGTCTTTCTCCTCGAAGGGGTATACAGAGGCGTTTAACACATTTTGTCAGTCACACCACATTATATCGTATATATGTTACGGCTAATACCGAAGTGCGGCTGCACCTAGTTTTAGCCGGTTAGAACTAGGTGCTATACTAAACTAACCTAACCTAACCGGCTAAAACTAGGTGCAGCCGCACTTCGGGTATTAGCCGTAACACATATATCTCTCCATCCAAAGGTTGCCTGGAAGAGATCGCTTATTAGCTATTAAGCCGCCCTTTGTACATTAGTTTTAAGGCATGTATATTATACGTTACTATTTATTGCTTGTGTACGATGTACAACAAAGAGTACTTATCTTATCTTATCTTACTTGGTCGGTAATCGTTGTTACCGGACACATATACCAGAGGTGAGGATGATTACCTTAAATACTGCCAGGGTTCAACTAAGCAGTAAATATTAACAGGGTCCAGGGAGGAGTTTAAAGCTTGAAACACACTGGTCCTTCACATGGGAACACGCGAGTCTGGCGCGGTGACGTGTGAGACAGCGTGGGGAATGACCAGTGTGTTCGTTACCATACAAGTTGTATAGGTCAGATCCTGTTCAGATGTCATAATGCGTGGTGTACGTCGCATGTGAAGGATGAGTTTGACCGTCCCTTAAGAGTAACTACGTCGCATACATGTTGAGTTTGTATGGGCATCATGTAAAAACAGATAAACCAATCTTGATGAAAGATACTTAGATTAGATAGATTGAGAGCCTCAAGAGATATTATGTAATTATTTAACTTCCATTTTATATTTCAGTGACTACAGCAATGACCCAACGATGATGGACAAAATGGCCGACACCAGAGATAATATAAACGTAAAAGACGGATGGTTAGACTCTAACGCCAACTATACACTGTTTGTGGAACTAATACGTAAGTAACTCTTAGCTTCACTGCCTTAGTAAATTATTAGGAAATATTGCACTTTTCGGAAAAAATCGAATCGCAGTTAGACTGGAAAGCTGACTCCTAAAATAAACGTAAATGCATTTTTATACCACTTTGTAAACAGCATTAAGCTGAGAGGCGGCCGTTGATTCCACGTGTCTAACGCAATTAATTACAGAGTGGTTAGAGATTAATAGTGCCCGGTAAAGGCTATAGGCTTGCCCCCTATTATGTGGGACCAAGAAAATTTCTGGCAGTGTGTAATGCTCTGCCTATCCCTTGTAGACGGTTTAATATAAAAATTATATAACAATGTTATTTACAGCTGAAGTGGAGAGCGAAGAGTCAATATACAGTGACTACACATCACCGCTGCAGCCAGCACCGAGCCCACCAGTTGTTGTACCGGCATCCCCTTTGGAAATAGCTTTGCAGGTTATATTGTGCACAAATATATAAAGAGATTAGTCTGTTAGGTTCTAGGGTTCTGTTTTCAGAGATACAAGAGTAGTTTTTGAGCAAATAACCGTGACTGGGATGGCACCTTATTCCTATAATCGCTCCGTGATGTCATCAATCGCTGAACAGTACGGAGAACAAAACAGTACTAGTTATCACGGCGAACTTTATATCGCATCAAATATAAAAAAAAAGAATATTTTAATATTTCATGCAAATGTATGTAAATTGAAAAAACGCGACGGACGGACAGACAGACAGACAAATAGTCGTATTAAATATATAGATTGTAGGTAAATCTACGTCACTTTGACATCACCAACATTACATAGTCATCTTGCGCTGCTTATACGGTATGGCTATCGTCGCTAACACCCGGCGTGTACAGGTCACGTGCGCGGTGGCGGGCGGCGCGCTGGTGCTGGGCGTGGCGCTGTGCGTGCTGCAGACGCGGCGCACGCGCAAGCTGCCGCCACACGCGCCCATCGAAATGCACAACCCTATTTCTTTATTACGGTAATTTTTTTTTTTGAACAAAATAACAAATTTTTCCACAGTTGAACTCTTTGAAGTAAAACTTCTTTAGTAGTAACGTTTCGTATGATACTGTGGGGTAGTGAACGGAAAAGACATAGAAGCTAGAAGCATAACTTCAAACAGAGTCTCTAAAAATAAGCGGTACCTCGATATATTTGGTTTTCTATGAATAACGGATCACTATTACAAGATCCGAACTACACCGTCGCGGCAAGATTTGCCTAGCTAGGCCGACGGTAATATCTGGGTTAGGTCATTTTTAAGTGCTAGTGAGTTCGATTTTTGCTGAGCGCGTGGCTGGTAGCTTTTAGGTTACCTCTGGCGCTCCGCAAAAATCGGGTTCCAGACGCTCACATACCGAACAAAGTTTCTTGTCCTGCACCTGGAGTTAGTTAGGAATAACTAGTTCGTTGCGGGATCAAGTATTACCTTGACATTGACGAAATTATCGATAAACATCGATTTAGCCATGTTTTTAAAAAAAGAAGCAGAAGCGTTAGAAATTCTTCTATGACTTTTCCGTTCACTGCTGTAAGAGCAAGAGAAAGATTACACATTCTCTCTCATTCGCTCATGCAGTTTATTTAACTTCAGTCGTGTAATCTAAAACACATTCTTTTCCTAAAAGATTGAGATTGGCTTTTATACGAGTTAAAAATTTTCTAATTTGACTGTATAAAAAAGATTAGATTTCAGATTATAATATTGATTGTTTATAAATTAGACGGTGGGCGGGCATCAGCAGTAATCGAGGTCAAGCTGTACAACTACCACCGGAAATGCCTCCGATAGCCAAGGAGGACCTCGCTAGAGAATATCTACACAGACAAGCTGACTCAGATTATGGCTTCCAGAAGGAATTTGAAGTATGTTTAAACGATTTTCATGACATAATTATGTCTATTTATAGGTTTTGAAATGGCTCAGTGGATGATGATTTTGACACTTGCAGCTATCCTGGTTTCACATTGGTGAACTTTCATTCTAATCAAAAATATAGCCAATTTTACTCAAGAATATTACAGCATTCTAATTGGGAAATAATTTTTGAAATTGGTTCTGTAATTTTTGTGCCTATATCCCCAAACGCACTGGCGGCAAGCCTATACAAACTAAATCTATATAATCTATACTAATTCAAACCAAATCTACAACCAGGACAGACTCATTAATAGAATTTTCAAAATTCTTTAATCTGAGCTTATATATCCTAGAATTTTCAAAAATCTTTCCTTTAATTCTTCATTGGTCGTTCAAAACTAATTGTGTACCTTCTCCAAGTTGTTACAGGTGTTACCTGATTGCTTCCCTGATCGTACTTGTCACTCTTCTGAACTGAGGGAAAATCAACCTAAGAATAGGTACCCCGATATCAAGGCCTACGACCAAACCAGAGTGAAACTACAACAGATTGACAGCATCAACGGGTCTGATTATATCAACGCCAACTATGTTCGGGGATACCAGGTTAGTAGAGTTTTTTAGAAGAAAGAATATTTAGTAAGAATACTATAGTAGGACAAATGTCTCATCCTTAAACAAATAAATACGCAGATTCATGTTACCTCCGCTACTTCACTATACCCTGTTTCACATAGGAAGTGTCCGGTGTCATTTGGCAGTAGTCGTAATACTGGGGCTATACACTTGCGTTCTTCTTCTCCTCATGTCGATGGGCAACACTATGGCAATTATATTGTCTTGGCGCAGTGCTCTGCGACGCGAATCGCATTTGTCCTTGCCTCGTACAGGTCATCTAAAGTGCACGACTCTGGGCAACCTGGACATGACATCATGTGGCTGATGGTTTGTGGTGATAAGCCACATTCACACTCTTTAGTGTCAATGTAACACTCGCGTTGAATGTTACTCTGACGTCTTACTACTCTGAAATAATTATCATAAGACTAAATATCTATGTACAGTCATCGTGATTTCACTAACGATTAATCACTATATGTAGGGTCGGTAGACTAAACCACATATGTCAAAAAGTCATACTTTTCAGGAACAACAAATAACTAAAAAAAATCATGATGGGTATTTAATTACATTTTATTTTATTTTTTTAGGTTTACAATACAATACTAACATGCAACATAAACTTCTGTAAATATAAAATTAAAAAAGTAGTTTTTTGGTGACTTATGTAATTAGGAACAGCTATCTTGTGCCTAAAATTGTGACTTAAGGGGAATATGAACAGTGCTGATGTATAAAAAAAACAAATGAAAACTTAATTCTAAATTAATTTCTATTTTCTTTTGAATAAAGTAGGGACGTGTAAAGACTTTGTAAAAATTTAATTATTCATCGTCTTCACTGTCTACAATATCGGGGTCAGTATTCCTCAAATCATTTGCAGTAGGCAAATCTCTATAAAAGCTGTGGAAAATATCAGGTATTAATGTGAATAAAGATATTAAATCATCTTTTTTGTCCTTGGATATCGGTAAAGGCTGTAACAATATTATGGGAATGCTATCTGGTACAACAGAACCTCTTCTTTTCAAGTTGAGTTTAAAAAAATCTGTTTCTTCTTCCAAGTCATTTTTGTAAGAAATAACTCCGTATTCGTTGTCATACCGCAGCCACCTTTTATAGAGCCACTTAAATTGTCGCCCATCTTATATCTTATATATCTTTGTGTCGTAATACTAACGGACCCTTTAGCAAAGTCAAAAAAATCTGTATTTTTCATTTCGACCACTTCAAATTTTATGCTGCTTGATCTTATCAATTGCATCCAATCGTGCGGATGACAGATTTGCAGTTCAGTTTTTTTCTTTTTTTTTTCAATAATCCCGTGGTCGGTATCTACTTCTAAATGGTGACCGGGAATCAAAAATTTGTGATCAATAATGTCAATGTTTAATTTTTGCAGAGCCCAGGTAAACATTGCACTTACATGAGAGTTACGGTTCTGGCCCCCACAAGTATCAGAATAGAATATGACATGCTTTGTGTTTTCTGGAAGATACGCTTGCATGTGCTTAAAAAGACAAGAGGCTATTTGATTAGCTCCTCTTGCAGCAACAGTTTCGTACCATATGTAGCAAACAGCTTTACCAGTTTTGTTGTAGTATACAGTTAAATTGAAGGTCCACAACTGACGTTTGTAAAAAGCTACAGACGAAGTTAGCGCTGGAGTAGGTAAACCCTGCTGCAAATCAAAAGTGTACACTTGAACAGAACTATCATTTTTGCACATCTGTGTATCATTTTTCTTCCTGTCGTAAGCTTGATCAGCAGCAGCCTTGTGCTCATTATGTTGAGCAAGTAACTCAGCTTTGGTCTGGCTATCTTGACACAACTGAATTTGCATTTTATATCTATCACACGTATAACACGTATCGGCACAAGGTTTTTTGAATGATAACCCTAATTTATGAAACTCTTGGCTGTAAATTTTTATTGACGGGGGCCTATCTCGATTTTCACAGAATAAGTTGTACATTTTATTAATAGTTAGATGAGAAGGCAAATACTTCTTCGATGTACTCTTTCTAGTATAATGACTTTCATAAGATGAAAATGACAAGATGTGTTCCTTTATTACTAGTCTATTTTCATCAGATTTTGTGCTTTGGTATGCTTTTACCTCGGTTGTCATCTAACTGAGTGCCGCCTAGTGACGATCGTTTCTTCAGAGCAACAGATTTTATAAAATTATCACTTTCACCTAAAGGTTTGAGTAAACATCCTCGACAGATAGGCTCACGCTTTCCGTGAATTGAAAAAAAAAAATTTAAGTCTTTGTCCGACATTTTTGACGCTCAGGATCTAGTGTTCGTTGCCTTTGAGTGGCTTTTTCTTGTATTTCCATTAATGAAGCTATATACGTGGATGTTTGAGATTATGTCCCCATATGCCAATACTCATCAAAAATAGCCTGCCTGTTGATTAATGATATGCGCTCCTTGCATTTCATTCGACACATTGGAAGGTCTTTCATTTTACGGCTAGCTATCACTTTTCCTTTCAATGTTTTATATGACTGACCTGCGTTTCGTTTCAATTGTTTTTCTTGTTTCTTGACGCGGATACTTTTTTTTGGAGACATACAAATAGTTGATGTAATTGCGGAGTTTAGGGAAATGGCTTCGGCTACATCTTCGGTAGAAGATTCGTTACTAGAACCTGAAACTGCTGCACTTTCAGAGAGTACATAGAGTGGGTCCTGGGCCGAGTCATCACTTGAAAAGTCCATTGGTTGAGCAACATATGTATTACCAGTACATCCCGATGATGTGGAAGGCATTGGTTCATCTTGCATTGGTATACTTCTAGTTTCTTGGTCATTCTGATCACCTAGAAAATAACATACTTAGTATTTTGAACGATATCGACATACGAACATAATAATTGCAATTTTTTTCCAAAGAAATAAAAAAAAAAAGTGTGTGTGTCAGCTCCGACGCACGACTGGAGTTTACTCCTTAAGTACGAGTATCTAACCATAACAAATTAGAAAGTTGCGCACTAGAGGTGCGCACCAAAAACGTGACACGTTTTCGTTATTTGTTAGTAGGTTTTACCCCTCGGATTTTTCTCATACCGGGCGCCTTATATATGAAAATCGATTCTTAAGGAGTAAACTCCAAAAACATTATGAAATGCAAATAAAGTACTTTCTTTAATACATATTTTAATTCGAAAAGTTCTCAGACTTACCTTGAGTAGATGAAGGTTTTAACACCATCTCGACTAATTTCTTTCCTCGGCGATTATCCATATTCAATATGAAAATATGGTATTTTATTTATAACGTCTACACTAAACCAAAGTTTTCCATGATCGTATCACTACTGAGTGAATTAGCGTTATACGTCTCGAGCAACACATGCTTCGAGCAACAATATTTTTAGTCAATAAATTATATTCTTAATAAACTACCCTCAAGCTAGCAAAATGATATCGTCACCCACTTAACGTCCCTAATCACATAAGTCTTTTGACATATGTTGACTTGTGTTATTTATAATATCGTAAGATTTGAAGAGAGCTATAAGGTTGAAAAGGTACACATTAGAGTTCATATTGCTATGTCCGACTATGACTTACGTGTTTTAGTCGGTCGGTGTATTAAATTTTTTGAATGTGGTTGGAATTGTAATAACAAATAGCATTTTTTTTTTGACTTATGTGGTTTAGTCTACCGACCCTACATATATGATGTGACGAGTTTTGTGTAGTTGCGGCATGACGTAAGTAACGTCAACTACCAAGGCCGTGTTCGGAAATTGTTTTTCTAAAACGCGTGACGTCTTATTGTAGGCTTCTAATCCGCCGATGACGTCATATTTCAAGCCTAGCCTAGCCGTCGTGCGCTACTAGCGCGAAAGCGTGCTCCTCGAACATGTACTATGTTTAAGGAACTTTCGCATCGGCAAACTTCAGCGGACTCTTCCTTTGTGAAAAACACCTAAGCGATTGTTATTTTATTTAATTTGGAGAGTATAGTTTAAGAAACATAATTTGTAAAGCCACTGCTTGCTTAGTAACTACTTCTTTGCCGTAGTGGGTAGTGCCTGTGACACCGGAGTCTCAGATTCAAATCTCGGGATAAATAAATATTCGTGTGATTTGCATACATTTATACTGCTTATATGAGATTGTGTGTATTTTCTGTTTATTAATTTAATTTTATCAATACACATTTATTAGAGCGATTTCTTGTGTATGATATTATCTAATGTGTTCGTCTTTCCTATCGCTTTCCAAGGAGAACTTGGAGTGTAACCAGGTATTGCATGTTACATATTTTGACGGCTTTATTTATATTTCCCTTAAAAATAAATAAAATTAAATAGATTGTTTGTATGTATGTAAATTTTAGCAACGAGACGCCAATGGACGTTATGGCGCAAACATGCATGTCGTAGTGATTGTGAGTGTACAAATATCTGCCGTCAGTAGAAATAATATTATGGCGAGATATCCAACGTGTTGAATTTTCAGTATTATCGAAACAATATGCTTTAAAATCGATCCAGTTATTTTTACTTGATGAACAATGAAAAAGACATGGAGAAAAAAAAAAAAAAATGTTTTTTGATTTTTCAGTCACAAACTTTTTTCTGGACATTATCCATTTTGGTCTAAACGAATGTGCCTGCCAACCCAAAAAAAAGTACATGATTGGATAGACCTTATTCTTGCTAACATTTTTTGTTACGGCAGCAAAGTTGTGAGACCATTGCCCCCAGTTTTATTTAAAGTCAAAAATTTTTAGAACATGCATATTTTTTTCAATTAAACAAGTTAATTATTATCCTTACTACTAATATCAGAGTAATAGTCAGCAATAAAAATATGATTTTAGACTTCCATGAACCGACCGGCTTCGACCAAAAATTTATGAAAATGATGTCCTTTGTGTCTTTAATGTACTTTTTTTTACCATTTTGTAATAGGTTAGGAAATAAAGCATTAAATTATTAAAATTTGTTTATAGGAACGCAGACAATATATCTGCGCGCAAGGTCCAACGGAGACCACGTGCAATGACTTCTGGCGAATGATATGGGAACTTGGCTTGGAGATCATTGTCATGTTGACTAACCTTGAGGAGTACTCCAAGGTCAAGTGCTCCAAGTACTGGCCAGACGAGGGTACATCGAGAACATTCGGCAATGTCACTGTACATCATGTCTCCGAGAAACGGTTAGTTGGTTACAATTACAATGGTTTCTTTCCATACCCAAAAGGCAAACCGGGACCCTGTTACTACGCTGTCCGTCACCAGGCTGTATCTGATAAATACATACATACTACCATGCTTCTTTGGCATTGGGGTAGGCAGAGACTATAGAATTCCACTTGCTACGATCCTGGCATACTTCTTTCGCTTCTTCCATTTTCATTACTATTTTATTGCACAATCTCCGGTTATTGGTATTCTTGATCTGGCCTTTGGTCAAAACATCTCTGATTGGTCGAAGTACGCCCGCCTAGGTCGACCCACCTGCCTGTCCATTCACGCTCGCCTTATGTATCTGTTTTGTCAATCTTCTTTTATCCGTGCCCGATGCCCGCACTAAACATTTTACTCATCAAGTAAAATGTTTTTTTAGGCCGTTTTTTTTATTTATTTAACTTACAATCACTGTAACCCTAATACAATAAAAATAGCATATTATTTCAAAAGCCCCCAACCACCTCACCAAAATCATGGCCTCATAGATAAATAATAATCAAAATAATCCTCCAAATATTATCGAAAAATAAATTTATATTCCAGATATTCAGACTATATGGTTCGTGAACTGAAAATATACAAGACACCAGTAAACGCGGATGGTCAACCAATTATCGAGACCAACGGCGTCGCCAAGAGGAATGGAGGTATGTGTTGGTATTTTTGACGTTTAGTTACCTAGCATCAGGTCAGGCTTACAAGTCTGTTTCTACCAGGTTACCCCGACCATGGTCACAGGCTGAATAGTTCAGTGATCTCCCTGAGTAAATTATGAAGAGTTGTTTTCATCTATCCTCACGTTTTCACTATTCTTGCGCTTTGTACCGTCGCATTGAAGTCTTTGTAGTAATTAAGAATATATTCATACAATATTAAAAGAAACTTTATTCAGTCAGAATCAGAACTGAATAATTCAAGTCCCTAATTACTGTGAAGGTCTCCGAAGGTATGGAACCGAATACAGCGGAACAGTACCTCTTATTTATTACAGAGATCCCGAGAGTTAGAGATACAATTGGGTACAGAGCAATATCGCTCTTCAGAATACCAAACAAATATATCCTTAAGTTTACCGCGATTCAGACAATATCTATCGGCGCCATCTATCGGGGAACGTGTAAAACATTAGCCTGTTCTGTTGTTAGATATAAAAGACGGCTCAGAAACGAGCGCTCCCACGTCCCCTCGAGAGGTGAAGGACACCGGCGAGTCCCGAACAGTGAGACAGTTCCACTTCCTCAGGTGGAAGGACTTCGGGGCACCTGAACATCCACATTGTGTACTTAGATTTATTAAGGTAAGGAATGGAGGTATGTGTTGGTATTTTTGACGTTTAGGTACATAAAGTAATAATTATATGCAAGTCAAACACGCGCACAGAAATCACATCCCCATCCACGAAGAAGTTGACAGAGGCGTAGATTATGCCCACATTTCGCCACTACCTGTTAGAATATTGCACGAGGTTATTGCTGTTTCCGGGCTTGGTTTAGATTTTTTGCCGATGACGTGTTCAGTTTTTGTGATTTATATTTTGTTTGATATCTGTAGCGTGTGAACGAGTCATGGTCCATGGTAGTGGGGCGGCCGCTGGTGGTCCACTGCTCGGCGGGCGTGGGCCGCACCGGCACGCTGGTGGCGGTGGATCTGCTGCTGGAACAGCTGCGGGAGAAGGGGCAGGTGGCCGTGTTCAACACTGTGGCTGAGCTGAGGCGGCAGAGGAACTTCCTTGTGCAGTCGCTGGTGAGTGTATATAGGGGGTCCTGTACCCAAACAGTAAAACAGGACCCTATTACTAAAACTCCGCTGTCTGTCCGTCTGTCATCAGGCTGTATCTCATGAACCGTGATAGTTAGACAGTTAAAATTTTCACAAAATAAGCATGGAAACAAGCATATTATAAGACAGGTGATTACCTTAACGATAAAAGTGTCTGGCTTGAGCATGGTGCAGACGCCTCCTAAAATGCCATAATTGTAGCATATTTTGTAATTATGTGACTACATTTTTTTTGTTGTATTATACACACTGTTATTGATTTTGACACGAGACCAATGTACATTCGTCCACATTTAGTCTGAAGAAAATGTGTAATTTACCTGTCAGTTATATAAAAAGAGTGACCGTGAGTTTTATTGCCAGGTTCTTTCTCTCGATTCTACCTATTGCTTTGCGAATCTGGCAGTACATGTAAATATAGAAGAAATATAAATTTTTATTTTAAGTACTAAGAACCATTTAATGACCTATACAAATAAATAAATCATTTCATTTCACAGGTGGTATATTTATATTGCCGCTACAACTTAATATTAAAAAAACAGAAAAAAAAAATTTAAGGGGGCCGGATACAAGAAAAGTGTTTTTTTTGCCGTTTTGCCGGTACGGTCCTTATGCGTGAGTCTGACTCGCAGTTGAACGGGTTTTTTTTTATATTTACCCCCTTTTCAATTCAAACACTCCACTATCGAAAACCATTCATCATTTCTTATTGTCATTAATTAATAACGATGTCTTGTCATTGTGTTTCCAGAGACAATACATATTCGTGTACAGAGCGATAGTGGAGTACGCACACTTCGGTGATACGGAAATTAACGCGTCGGAACTGAAACCCGCCGTAGATAAGCTGAGGAACACGCCAGAGGGCGCTGACAAGTGTCTTATGGAGTACGAGTTTGAGGTGAGGATACGCTAGTTCACTGTCGAGTTATTTGAAAGGTCCTTTCAGCAGTTTAGCTAAGTGAGGATAACGGTGCCGTCATATAGCGGTCGCAACACAGCGGTAAATGACGTTATTATACTATTTTCTATGTAAACGACATAGAAAGATACGTGTATAGATGTCCTACTATACATAGTACACTCTGGGTATAAGTTTGAGGTGACAATTCGTTACTTAACGCTCGAGTCAAAATGTTTCTAAAACATGGAGCAATAGTACCGTCTACATCAATCGATAGTCAAAATGTGATATCCCACAAAATTTCGGTCACGTGACCACACATAATTATCAACACGCCTATAACCCCGAAGGAGTAGCCATGGATTCATTGCACACCCACACTATGCCAGTAATTTTGTAGGTTCCACGTAATAACCAATTGCCATTATGGGGCACTATAGAAGATACATAACCACTATAATTCAATCAAACCAAAATTTGGTCACCACTGTTTTGTCACGTGAATGTAATTTCCTGCGATATAATTGGTCGATAAGCCACTATGACTAAAGTTGTCAGTGTCAGGATGGCAAATGCTTATTTTTAAATGATAAATTTTGTAGAAAATGCTAGTGAACCCCGTGATGGAACCTCCGAAACCAGCGGCCGCGGGTGCAGCCGAGGAGTTGCGCTTGAAAAATCGTAGTCCAGAATATCTGCCGTACGACAGAAACCGGGTCATGTTGACCCCAATGCCGGGAAGAGATTACTCCTCGTATATTAATGCTTCGTTTATTGAAGGTAGGCAGTAGCTAACAAAGACCCTGTGAGACATTATTTTCTAATTCCTGAGCTCCATAGATACTTAGTATAAAACAAAGTCGTCCATTCTCTATGTATGCCTCTATCTTTAAAACTACACAACGGATGTTGATTCTGTTTTCACCAATGGATAGAGTGGTTCTCGAGAAAGGTTTTTGTATATAATTTGTCAAGTGGGCGTAGCCGCGGGCGTCCGCTAGTATATTATAAAGAAAGAATTTTCAAACAATCTTTCACCTCTAGAACGTTATGTGTAAGTAACATAGACTCTGTTTATTACTACAAAAAATTCTCCTAACCAAAGCAAATGGTGTTAAGAGCCCTACCAACACCTCTGCGGGCCCAAGTTGTCGTCTCCTGCACGTGGTGCTCTTGATGACAAAAAAATACTCCCCGGAAACTTCAACGCCTCTGTCTAGAGTCTTGACCTTTGGAGATAAAGTGTGATTTGTGTCTGTGAGTGTGTGTCTTGATGTATTTATGATAAAAAGAGTCTCTGGCTCAAAACTAGGCCTGTTCATATAGTTGATGGTTTCTACCCACATATGTGTTAAGAATTTGGTTCAACAATGGCTTGAAGATATGTAAGACAGTGTAGTAAAATACATGTTTAATAAATATGTAAAGTGAACAACCTTTTTATAATGCTATAAAGCGATACCGGTCAGGTTAAATCCTGTTTATTAAATAGAAAGTGTACAAGTGTTTGTTTATTGATGTATTGATGGGTATATGTGTTATTTATTTGTTGTGTCTGTTCTTATGCAACTGTAAAGTGTAAATTCATTGCTAGCTTGTTTGTGGCAAGCATCATTGATTAGTTTTTGTTACTAATTCTCAACGTTTAGCTGTAAGATTTCTTAAAAAAAACAATTATCATGTAGGTCTGTATATAATGTTGTATTATAATGTGTCGACGTATATAATGATGAGTGACGTATACGTATAATGTTTCAGCGTACGACAACGTGGAGACGTTTATAATAACACAAGACCCTCTACCCAACACGATATTGGATTTCTGGAGGATGGTGTCGGAACATAATGTTACCACTATTGTTATGCTTAGCGAGGTTAGTTCATACTTCAATGTTGTCAGATTAAAATTCACAAATTTAATGAAATATGTATCCAGCAGCCATTGGTTCCAAAAAAAAACGAAATGCCATGACTATTAACTAAATTAGGCACGACAACGACTGATGTTAAACAAATGGTAGCCCTTTCGAAAACATACTAAAACACTGTACTTATATTATTAATTTAAACTTCATTTAACATTTACTGCTTAAGATCGATATTTAAATAGAAATAGCGTTAAGTTTTAATTTTCTTAACAATTCTGGTTTGATTCCCGAGCTGAGTAATTTTTTTTTAAACGTATGAATGCAGCTTTTTTTAAAGCAACATAAAAATCTATTGTAATTTTTTTTGTCAGTGCCGGTGAGAGTAACGGATGGACCAATTCAACGAGGTTGTTACTGGCATATAGATGATAGCCTACTTTTTTAATCAGGTATTATTTAATATAACGTGTAAGTATATATTTGCAGATAGGCGAAGGCAAATGTCCTCGGTACTGGGACGACGACACAGCGGAGTACGAACACATCACAGTACACTACGAGGAGAGCGAGTCGTGTCCGTACTACACACGACGCCAGTTTAGGGTTGTTAACGAAAAGGTTTGTACTAATACTATTGTTAAGCTTTTATATTACGGTAAGACCTTGAAAATATTCCAAAATATGAAAATATCTTGCAAAACTGCTAAAATGTGTGTATACAGTGTTTTATGCCCATAGACTAACAGTCCGCCGTCGATTATCGGCCTGTGGACTGAGTCTGTAACTTCGACTAACTGACAAATAAATGACAGGCTGATAATCTGCCGTCGGAGTCCGGTGTCCGGTAGTCTGGTGTGTCCTTTACTTTTTCAGGGAATTTGTGTATGTAATTTTTGTCACAATAGCCCAAGACGCCCAGAACTTTAATTGTCTGCTAGCAGCTGGCACGTAAGATGCCTTTCATCAACATTTCATTGCAAATTATTTTCACAATTACAATATAGCTGCTACTGTTTATTAAATTCATTCGGCCATTTTGGATATAACCGATTATAAATGTGCCCGGTGACGGCAATAGGTTTGTGCCCTATTACGTGGGACTAAAAATACTGGCAAACTGTGGGTGTGTAATGCACCTCTGTCTACCCCTTCAGGGATATATTGATAGGGTCCCTTAGTTGAAGAAGATTTGAGAAGGTTTGAAGGGAAGGGAGGCACCCTTCCCTTCAAAATATACAACGTTATTTTTTAAGTACTGCTATAATAGGCTTGTGTACTAAATTTCAAAAATTGATTAAATCTGTAGTTTTGAATCTATATAGTCACAAAAAAGTATTATTTTGATTTAAAACAATCATTTACATAGTTTATTTTGCGATCTAAAAAATGTATTTAAATTGGTAACGAAAACGCTCCAATCTGTCATGGCGCCTTGGGTGATGTCACACGTTGCGAAACAAATCAAAATGTGTTTGACGAAGCTATCCTGACCAAAAAACGAACGAAGTTCGCTGCAGCGATTAAGCCATAAATTAGTCGTCCAATCGTAATATAAATATTCAAGCGCAAGATCGCTTATTAGTTATAGTTTTTTCACGACCAAAAGGTCAAAAGCGCTGTGAATATCATGGCGCTTACGCGTTTCCTTCAACGTATTCCAAGAACATGTCACTTGTAAGGATTATACACTATAGACTGGACACGCATAGCTTTATACCTACGACGGAACGGAGATGGTATATGCGTTTGGGGTGAGAGGATGTTTGTGAAAATACATGTTGCCATTTTTCTCCAAAACTACTGGTCGAATTTTGATGCAGTTTTTAGTTATGGGTTCAGGTTTGATTGAGGCATGTTCTTAGATAAATGTTATGATGACAACTCACCAGGGGGCGCTGCAGCGAACATTATTTGTGAAAAGCAATGTTGCCAATTTTCTCAAAAACTACTAGTCCGATTTGGATGCATTTTTCAGTTATGGGTTTGAGTTAGATTGGTACAGGTTTCTAGATAGATGTTACGGTGACAACTCATCAGGGGGCGTTACAGCTTAGCTTATTTGTGATGAAAATCAATTTTGATGCGGCTTATTTTAGGAATGGATTTGTAGTTGATTAGTGAGGGTTCTTAAATAGGTGTAATGACAGCAACTTACTAGAAGGCGCTACATATCTATGCTCTTTAAGAAGTTTAAAATAAAAACCAAAATTAAAAATTTTGAAAAACCCACGACGTTTAAAATCAATTGAAAAAAGGAAAAATTTATTTAAAAACCTCCAAAAAGTTAAGGGCCCAGACCGCGCACGGACAAAGTCGATTTTGAGCGACAGCAGCGCTATTGTTGCCCGAATCATCCGACGGGCGGGTGAATGACCCAGAGAGCGCGATTTTGAAAATGTTTTGCGACAAACGTTCCACGTTGAGTTATTGTTATTGAAGTTGAATATTTACAGCATAACAAAAATGTTGAATTATTGGAAATAAACGACTGCCTATTTGTAAAATATTCCAAGAGTAGTTTTCGTTATAAAATGATCCTAATTACTAGATAAATAAATAAGAGTAGTTTGAGACACAATTTTTATGATTTTCTATTTATAATAAACAATCAAGAGCAGGTCCGGACTGACCTTTTTGTATTCTACTTACCTAAAATTCCAACTACGAGTACCTATGTATTTATTTGTAATTTTACTACCAAAGTTTATTCTTATTTCGTAAAATTTTCATTCAATAAAATAATTGCAAATTCAGTAGGAAGTACGGTCGAAATAACATCACGCCTTTCCTCGCTAGTGTTTATATCTACGCAAGGAAATGTGCCTATTGCGTAAACTCAAATACTTTTTGCTTACGATCACCTCGCAATCTAAAAAATCTTCTAGGGTTGTACAAAAAATTGTCAATAAATGAAACACAAGTATAAAAATGGTTCATATAATTAAAAGTAAACAAAATATGAGTCGCCACCTAAAAAGCGTGCTAGGGTTGTACAAAAATTAGTTATAAACAAACATGAAATTTATAAATTATTCATATACTTAATTAAACGAAAGTAAACAATAACAAAATATGAGTTTAAGAGTTTCTTATGTTTTTTTCATTTTAATGATTACTGATCAAATTCTGATTTCTACTAATTTGATGATAAAATCAATTGCTATTGCAAAACCTATCAGAATGAAAATGTTACCAGCTGCCCGATTCACGTAATAAAAACCGTAGCGTAGTGACTTAAAAATGTCACTTCGCACACTTTTTAACCGACTTAAAAAAAGAAGAAGATTCTCAATTCGCTGTATTTTTTGAACCGATTTTGATGATTCTTTTTTTTATTTGAAAGCTGGTGCATCCCGTGTGGTCACATTTTAATTTCATTAGGATCGGACCTTGGGTTTACACCAGGTAACTCTTCAAAATCGTATAGGAATTGTATAGAAATTGAGCTATTGGAAGATTTATGACAATCCAAGACTAGATAAGTAAGTGCGTTAAAAACAGAAAACCAAAAGGCGATTTCTAAGTTTCTAAGTTAAAACAACTTTTGAACTGGCGTGTTTACGTGAATCGACCGGCTGGGTAGTTAAGTTACCTCAGTCTCTTTCAAAATCATTAGACGTTCTTCTCTTTCAAAACACGTAAAGCTCTTTCTTTCCTCTCTTTCATAGCCTCTATGACATTGGGCGGGTCACGAATAGGCATGCTTCGTGACTGCCGAGGATCAACTAATTCTGGAAGGAGGCAATCGTAATAAAATCTAACTAATTTCATCTCCATTTTCTCCTTCCAAAATTTGTCGTCCTTTTCTATAATATAAACTTTCATAGGTACAGTAGCACCAAACCAGATGCCAAGCATGCAAACGTTTCTTTTAGTTATATGTAGCTGTCCCTGAATTTGGAAATACCAGTAATGATTTTTATTTATGACATAACCCTTGGAAGCCTTGTCCTTAACCCAAAAGGTATGTTTGGCCATTGCTTCATCAAGAGTCATGCCAGCTAAAGAATGTGGGCACTTAATTTCAATTAAACCGTTTGCATAAATGCCATCTGGTGTAGTACCAAGAAATTCATATTGATCGTCGACGAACAAACCGCAACCTTGTATACTAATATTCTCTTGAATTTCTAACTGTCTAATTGCAGTTTCTTCGTTTTCGATACCGTACCGTACAGCAGGCAAACTGGAGATATTACTACCATAAACGATTTTACAAACAAGAGCAGCACAACTTGTGCTCTCTCGTTTTTTACAAACTTCCCCGAACGATGATGAGGTTAGTAATTTTCTCCTTGTACTCATCCACTCAGCACTACTTCTTTGCTAATGGGTCGACCTTTCAAGCTCCTCTCTTTCAGCACAAGACAACTTTTTAACAATTCTGGACTCAGATCAGGTTTTTCGCAGTTTGGTCCATAGTGGGCGTCTTTCGATACAGCGCTGTGGCTTTTTTTCAATCTTAATTTAGGTTTAGCAATTAAACGGTTTCTACGATTACTATTTTCCACTTTCGCGATCAAAGGATTAGGACTAGATTTAAATATGACTTCATGAGTTTTACTATGAATCGATCCCGTATTAAAAGACACAACAGCAGCTGCGCATCGGCCCGCATAAGAACCACGGGAAGAATAATTTACACGCTTACCCCCAACTAATTTGGCAATTACTCCGTTAAAACTTTCAACTATATTACTTGTGCAATTATGAATTAAACTTCTAGAATGATATGACAGTCTTTTACTTAAAATTTCTACCGCGTCCATTAATCCGCATCCAACAATTGCTGGAAGTAACCCAACAGGTTCTATTCGACGAGTGTCAGGTCTACAAAAATACTACTACAAAAATAATAAAAATAGGCCCCGACTGCTAAATACGCTATATTACAATGGTGTTGTTATTTATTTTTATTACACATTTTCATTTTTTAATCTGTCGGGTTTTAACATTTTTATTGTTTATTTATTTATATTCATAACTGACGAAGACAAATATAAAAGTGCAAAAGAATTCATACAATATTATGTTCGTGATGAACAGAAATTATAAATTTCCTTTACGCTATACGTATTGGTTTTTTATGGCGTCACTTATTCTATGTCACTCGGGCTTAGAAGACAATTCTAATGATACTAAAAACATTAAAATCGGTTCAATAATTTTGAACTTATCGTGCCACAAAGATATATTACTTAGTATACATACATACATACGTACACCAGTCGCGTAAAAGATAATATTTTACAAAAAAAAATCTTGATTTTGGTAAAATACGAGATTTGAACGTGAATTTTCTTTTGAGAAAGTAATTGAGAAGTATGTGTTTGTCTCACAATGAAAATAATAAATATTGCAAAAAAAAACTGTAGGTACTGAGATTTTGTCTTCGCCCATCACTAGCTAGTTTGTTTATTTATGTAACAAGTCTACAAGAATTACGTATAACAACTTACCTCTATACAGCGCGTAGCAGTGTTGCTCGGAGTCTCGGCCTGAAGGTTTTCTTCATTTTCAGTACTGGAAATATTATTCATCAATATCCACTTTTTATTTATTTTGTAATTTTTGTACAACCCTACGCCAGGCACGGCGCGCGCGCGCCCGTGCAATTTCTGATAGGAAACATACCTACTTCCACATATTTAGACATGATGAACATGAAAACTAATAATACTGTAACTAATAATAGTGTAAGCAAACTCATTGCTTTGAAATACATAAATATATGAAAACTAATACTATATTATGTAATAAAATTTATTATTATGAAAACTCTTTTATACTTATATAGATATTGAAATTACTTAATTATTACCTACTGGACATTGTAATTTTTCTTCTTAGACTGACATACCTAATTGTGTACCTATCTAATTACATGTCAAATCAATATTTACATGCTGTTGTAGGTATATGTCTGAATCAGGCGATCTAAATCATTGTACCTATTTGCTTTGTAATGTACCTACCCTGTTCAAAATGCAAATAGATTATATTATTATTACTACTAAGACATGATAAGCATACACACAAATAAAAGTAATAAAACTAGGATTTTTACTTGACACTAACACAAATCTAGTAAATTTTTTCTAGGTATTTAGGACAAGACGTAGTCAAGTAGGCAGGTAAATAAATAAGTAGGGAGGAACTTACATTTTATTCCGAGATCTTTTGGCTTTCACGTTTTTATAATGCGTACTAAATTTTCTTTTCGCTGGCATGGCACTCAGCAAATTATCCTGCGAAAAGAGACCCTCGATTACCAATTACGTTTATGATACCTATTGCCTTTATCATGTTGAAAAATCTATGTATGTCGTGCAGAGAACTATATACCCCGCCAGTTCATATCTCGAGAAAATAAGGTGGGCAGGGCTTTGATTGTTTCAAGCCTGAATTGATACCTACTTTACAAGGTTCATAAAATGACCTACGCAACAAAGTAAATAATTTTGTATTTCTTACGATTTATATCTAGTTCCATCATGGTTTTCTTTCAGACTTTCATTATATCGGTACTTTCTATTTACTGAAAGTAAATTAGTTATAAAAATATTGTACTTACAGTTTTTCACAAAAAACACAAATTCACAACACGTAATTTTGCTGTAGCATCCGACACGCGTGGAGTCACTTTGAAATTCTATGGCGCACTGGCGATTAGTTGCGACGATCGTTCTATCGGGACGCGTTTGAATTTGCATACATTTTTCTATGGAGAATTTACGTAAAACATATCTAGATTTTAGGGCTTTAAAAGGGGAAGTCTTTGTTTGTAAAGGTACAAAAAAAAGTACATGGTTATATTTATTGGCTTTTTCAGTGTTCAAAAAGTGTTTCTTTTTATCAATTTGTGTTGATTTATTGGGTTAAATCTGAAAAATACGAAGGCAGGTTTTCGAATTTTTTCTCAATTTTGTGCGTTTGTTGACGTTTATTATATAACAACTACAGGGTTTTAAGAGTTAAAATTAGCACTAACATCATTTTTGGTCTTTCATTTTAATATATACAAATTATCGTTGTTATTAATCATATGTAAATAGGTTAAATATGAAAAATCGTAACACTCTTTTCGGTGATTTTCACGATCTGGGCCCTTAAGAGCATCTGTGACTTCTGTTATTGCCTTTGAAACAGATTGCTGAGACATCATTGTTCCTTGTGTTCCACTCACTAACCGTTGATAGCTGCCTGTGGCATAGAACGAAAGTGCCACTAAAATCTAAAATTATGAAGCTTACATGAAAAAACAAGACGACGCGCATAAAAAATACTTTGATTCTTGTTCTAGATAGACTAATGTATTGATAAAATGTAATTTTTGTGTACTTCAAGTATTAAATAAATAAAACGATACAAACCTTGTATTTTGTCGAAATATCACTGCGCCGAGTAGGACGAGGCATTAGAGATTCTAATTCGTGTAATAAAGCGTCGAAAAGTTCTTTAGTCACTCTATAATTCTGCCTGAACTCATCGTCGCCCATGGCAAATGCATTGTCGGCATATCGCGCCATTCTTCGCAAATTTCGCCTTCGTCTTACATCTAACGAATGAGCACTATCCAAAACACTATAAATAAGTCCCAAACGAGCCATATTTAACTTTAAAAACAATTATAAAACTGAAGACGATTCTCAGAAAGTTATACTTTTGTAACCGGGAAATTTCGATCTCTAACACGATACGGAACTCGATATGTCAATGTCAAAATCACGTCAAGAGTACCAAAAAAGTGCATTCATTCTACATTTCTCGATTTCATTTAGTTCTAAAAGTTGCCACCCGAATCCAATCCAGTTCTGCGCTGGTGTCGCAGTCCAGAGTACCAAATGGCAAAATTCGATTCCAATTTCATGAGATCGAGTGTCGAGAGTAAGCTAGCAGGTTTTTCGCAGTTTGGTCCATAGTGAGCGTCTTTCGATACAGCGCTGTGGCTTTTTTTCAATCTTAATTTGGGTTTAGCAATTAAACGGTTTCTACGATTACTATTTTCCACTTTCGCGATCAAAGGATTAGGACTAGATTTAAATATGACTTCATGAGTTTTACTATGAATCGATCCCGTATTAAAAGACACAAGAGCAGCTGCGCATCGGCCCGCATAAGAACCACGGGAAGAATAATTTACACGCTTACCCCCAACTAATTTGGCAATTACTCCGTTAAAACTTTCAACTATATTACTTGTGCAATTATGAATTAAACTTCTAGAATGATATGACAGTCTTTTACTTAAAATTTCTACCGCGTCCATTAATCCGCATCCAACAATTGCTGGAAGTAACCCAACAGGTTCTATTCGACGAGTGTCAGGTCTACAAAAATACTCCTTGCAATGTTGGTGATTACCAAATACGTGTTGTGGACCATTTAGGATATCTTCACTAAGATTTTTTATTTTTTCTTCGAGTGACTGATTTTGATCCCCCCAATATTTAATCGTGCATTTTACACCCGTTCTTAAACGCAAATACCTTTCTTTTAGGAATTTCCGCAATTCGCAAGGATACTTAGTGTCTTTCGACAATTTCTCCAAGCTATTGCAGTAGTTTCGTAAAAGATGATTTTTGCATTCAATTTTCTCTACTATTAAATTATCGTACGGACGCGAATCTAATATTTTTTTATAAGTACTGGAATCGCCGTCTGCTACAAATTTATTATAAATTACACCGTGATCAACAAAGGAACGTTTAAACCCCTCAACTATTATGGTCGATTCCATCCCGGTAGATGATCCTGAATAATTCTTGAAACAATGGTGTTCCGGGGGCTGACTGTTGTTCTTTGCGGCTCGTGCACAGACTACGCAGTATTTATTTTTAACTCCAAAAAACAATACTTTATTAGTTTTAATGCCAATTATCGCAGCTGCGCCGGATAAGGCGGAAAAATTCTTACCATAAGATCTCTTGCTCCAACAACCGTCAACAGCAACAGATATTAATGGTGTACCATTTTTATCAACACTACCTATAGACACTGCGTACTCCGCTTCTTCCTTGACAGCTTCTGCCATGGAATGTGCTGCTGTCTTTTCCCACCAATCGCAAACCGTATTATTAATTTCATTGTACAATGAAGGTGACATGATTGGTAGGGCTACTGCGGCACTTAATGTTTTTAACTGAGAGTAGCTCCCACCAGATGATATGATACCAGACACAATTTGATGATTCACTTCCATGCTATCTTCTTTCTTTTCAACCAAACACACAGTAAATTTCATATTACACATACTACATTTTATGATGAGTTTTGAGTCCAGACCAACTTTTACTTCACCTATTATACTGAGGTAACTTAACTTACAATCCATTGGACCGTGGTCCCCTATGGCCTGAAGAGCTTTAAAAAAAAAAGAAATATCCACTACTCTACGCCCAACTTCCACTTCATCCACCTTTCCCTCTTGACGGTTGTCAATAACTAGTTCCTGTAAAGAAAGATAATGGCTTGATTTTTTTTATAAAAAATAATTCAAAAGGTATGGGCCAAATTTCTTCAAACATAGCTAAGAACTCCCTTAGAATACATCTTTGAAACACAGAACACTAGATCAAAATCTTAAACGTTTTTATCAGTCTTCGTCAATTATGAAAGTGAATAAATAAACATAATAAAAAACTGGTTGCTTGTAAAGTCGGTTTAGGACGATAATTTTATCGGATAACGTCATAATATTATTCTCCATCGCTTGTACTGCGCTCTCGCTTGACCCTAGCGTGACATAATGTGACACTTTTTTGTGCGTGTTGCCGGTGTTCATCGATTTATAAGACGTTATCACGTCATAAATTTAATAAATCCGACTATATGCATAAAAACTCAAAAGGTAAAAAGAAAACAAGTCTACGGTCTTGAATTATGTTACATAAAAATAAATAAGAACACTATTGTAATAAATCGAATTCAACAGTTGGATTTCAATGGGTCTCCATTGAAATCCTCACAGGCTCGAAGATATTCCTGACTAGCTAAATATTTCTTTAGAAATAGGCCCCGACTGCTAAATACGCTATATTACAATGGTGTTGTTATTTATTTTTATTACACATTTTCATTTTTTAATCTGTCGGGTTTTAACATTTTTATTGTTTATTTATTTATATTCATTACTGACGAAGACAAATTATAAAAGTGCAAAAGAATTCATACAATATTATGTTCGTGATGAACAGAAATTATAAATTTCCTTTACGCTATACGTATTGGTTTTTTATGGCGTCACTTATTCTATGTCACTCGGGCTTAGAAGACAATTCTAATGATACTAAAAACATTAAAATCGGTTCAATAATTTTGAACTTATCGTGCCACAAAGATATATTACTTAGTATACATACATACATACGTACACCAGTCGCGTAAAAGATAATATTTTACAAAAAAAATCTTGATTTTGGTAAAATACGAGATTTGAACGTGAATTTTCTTTTGAGAAAGTAATTGAGAAGTATGTGTTTGTCTCACAATGAAAATAATAAATATTGCAAAAAAAAAACTGTAGGTACTGAGATTTTGTCTTCGCCCATCACTAACTAGTTTGTTTATTTATGTAACAAGTCTACAAGAATTACGTATAACAACTTACCTCTATACAGTGCGTAGCAGTGTGTTGCTCGAAGTCTCGGCCTGAAGGTTTTCTTCATTTTCAGTACTGGAAATATTATTCATCAATATCCACTTTTTATTTATTTTGTAATTTTTGTACAACCCTACGCCAGGCACGGCGCGCCTCTTTGGCGGTAAGTATGTCGACAAAGCCGCGCGCGCGCCCGTACAATTTCTCATAGGAAACATACCTACTTCCACTTCCACATATTTAGACATGATGAACATGAAAACTAATAATACTGTAACTAATAATAGTGTAAGCAAACTCATTGCTTTGAAATACATAAATATATGAAAACTAATACTATATTATGTAATAAAATTTATTATTATGTAAATTGTTCCTATAGAAATTGACTTTATTACTTATATAGATATTGAAATTACGTAATTATTACCTACTGGACATTGTAATTTTTCTTCTTAGACTGACATACCTAATTGTGTACCTATCTAATTACATGTCAAATCAATATTTACATGCTGTTGTAGGTATATGTCTGAATCAGGCGATCTAAATCATTGTACCTATTTGCTTTGTAATGTACCTACCCTGTTCAAAATGCAAATAGATTATATTATTATTACTACTAAGACATGATAAGCATACACACAAATAAAAGTAATAAAACTAGGATTTTTACTTGACACTAACACAAATCTAGTAAATTTTTTCTAGGTATTTAGGACAAGACGTAGTCAAGTAGGCAGGTAAATAAATAAGTAGGGAGGAACTTACATTTTATTCCGAGATCTTTTGGCTTTCACGTTTTTATAATGCGTACTAAATTTTCTTTTCGCTGGCATGGCACTCAGCAAATTATCCTGCGAAAAGAGACCCTCGATTACCAATTACGTTTATGATACCTATTGCCTTTATCATGTTGAAAAATCTATGTATGTCGTGCAGAGAACTATATACCCCGCCAGTTCATATCTCGAGAAAATAAGGTGGGCAGGGCTTTGATTGTTTCAAGCCTGAATTGATACCTACTTTACAAGGTTCATAAAATGACCTACGCAACAAAGTAAATAATTTTGTATTTCTTACGATTTATATCTAGTTCCATCATGGTTTTCTTTCAGACTTTCATTATATCGGTACTTTCTACTTACTGAAAGTAAATTAGTTATAAAAATATTGTACTTACAGTTTTTCACAAAAAACACAAATTCACAACACGTAATTTTGCTGTAGCATCCGACACGCGTGGTAATTAAAAAATTAGGCCCAGTCCCAGGTTGCGCTCTCACACCATAGCTATGGTGTGAGAGCGCAACCTGGGACGTCATATTTTCTGATTGGTGTTTGATGTGACGTGACTGAATGCCTAATTTTTCCAAACTTATTTTCTAAAAATAATAGTAATCTTTATTCTGTCCACTAATTTATATTACTTTTTGTTGTCTATTCATTGGAAATAGTCAGAAGAAACATACACCAATCCGATTTATTCTTAGTGGACACAAGCCTATTAAAACTGTATGTTAGGTATTCGATACCTAACCGGTAAATCGATAAAATTGTAAGTTAATTTGTGTATATTATCCTTAAAAACAAGAAATAGAAGAGATAAAAATGGTCATCATTCTTAATACATGTGTTTGGTTCCAGAACGGTGACGTATGCAACGTGCGCCAGCTCCAGTACCAGGGCTGGCCCACCGCGCCCGGCCACGTGCCCGAGGTGACCCGCGGCCTGGCCGAGCTGGCGGACGCGGCCGGGGCACGACGTCCGCCGACCGCACCGCTCGCGGCGGAAGCGCCTGGGACCATGCTCGTGCACTGCCAGTACGTATACTATTAGACAACTATTATACAGTCTGTAGTGTGTAGTTAGTGATCGAACTAGTGGCGAGAGATCCAGCTATGTATGACCTTTAACATCGCGAGGAGTAATGCGAAATGCTTAGTCTGGCTGGAGCATTAATTTAACTACTGGAGTTTGAGGTCGTGGGTTTGAAAATTTTGTGTGATGAGCACGATGGTTAGATCTGAGTCACGTAACATGTATTCCTCCTCCACACATCCCTGTCAGACATCATCTCCTCAGTCACTCCATTCCTTGTCATATCCTCGTTCACGCATTCCATCCGTCTTTTCTTGGGCCTACCTCTGTTTCTAAAGCCCTATCTACATTCCTACTTTTCTTTTCCTACACAGCTCCATCTAGCCTAAAGTAAGCTAATATAAAAGCTAGTTTCTCCTGACTGTATTTAATAAAGTATTGTATAATTTAAATACCCGTGTTTATCTCCCCCAGGTTCGGTACAGAACGCTCACCGCTGTTCGTAGCACTCTGCGGTCTCATCAAACAGTTACGTTGCGAGCGGCGCGTGGACGTGGGCGGGATCGCACGCACACTACGTTCTCAACGAGCACGCACTATCGATACCTTCGTGAGTTGCCTTCACTCTTTCCTTCGCTTCATTCACTCGTACAATCGCTCTTGTTCTTTCATTCGTTTTGTGTTCGAAGTTTAAATTATGTCACAGTTTGCCGGTTAATATACAGGGTGTCTCAGAAATAATTTTATATAGAATTTGAACTGACCACATATTCCAGATTTCTTAATTTTATCGTTCAAAAGGTTGACTGAAGAAAGAAATTAAAACAAAAGATCGTACAATCCAAGATGATTTATTTATTTATTTATATATGCTTTATTGTACGCCAATACAGTATAATGTAACAGAGCTTTATATATCTAAGAGCAGTACAATGGTCGGCCTTATCGCTTAAAGCGATTTCTGCCAGGCAACCTTTGGATGGAAAGATCTTGTAGAACGAAAAGGTAGTGGTAGGCGTAGGTAAATATGCTTAACTAATATAAATACTTAATATAATATAATATAATATAATATATACATATATTATTATATTTCAGTATCATAATGTCAAACAATGGTATAAATACATAGGTACGTAGGCAAATATCAAATAAAGAGGAGTATATTATCACTCTACATAGTATAAAACAAAGTCGCTTTTTCTGTCTATCTGTCCGTATGTATGCTTAGATCTTTAAAACTACGCAACGGATTTTGATGCGGTTTTTTTTAGTAGATGGAGTGATTCAACAGGAAGGTTTTTATGTATAATACATGTATAACATACTAGAGTAATACCGATTATTTTAGAGGTTTCTAATGTAATGTCGTAAATAAACACATTTTTTGCGCTTTCCTTGCAAACGCTGTCGAAACCCTACGAGACAGATCAAAATAATGTACTACAGTATTGTACACCATAGAAAGGTCTACAAAAAAGTCCGCGATAGCATATGTCTATCTCTTAAGGATAACAACTCACAGTAAACATTTTTATCTTTTATAAATGACAAAAAAATTATGTGTTATTTGCGAAGCTATTTTTAACAATGCAGTATTATTCCTTATCTAATTGAATACTTTACATATGTTGTGCATTTAATGTAGACCAAAATTGCCATTCAAACCATATAATTTGGACGAATGACTTAAGTTCTTATCTCTAGTTATTATAGTGTTATCTTAACTTAATATCTCGTGATGAAAGCCAGGCGGTGGCCAATGACGATTTTAAGCAATACAGCACAAATCCTTATCCAATTAAGTATGTACCTTAAATACATTTTGCATTTAATATAGATCGATATGGCCCTTTACAGCATGTAATTTTAATGAATATTTTCGAAGATGATACAGATTTAAAATACAACGACAAGCGGTAGTCGGCGGCGGTGTGGCGCGGACGGCGCCGCTTGCCTATAAAGCGCGTCGACGGCCGCGCTTCGCCCGTTCGCCCTATAGCACTTATAAGCACTTTATCTTTCACTGCGATCGCACGCGTTTTTTGGAGTTCTCTAGCGAGGAAAATAACATAATAATATCTTAATAAAAACGTGCTTTTCAGCGCGACAACGTAATCCGTACTTACGTTACGATAAATTAATATATTTTTTAAATATAGCATTAATAGGTAGTATATTGTATGATAGTATTTTCTTTTTCATTCAAAATCCATTTTCATTCATTCAATTTATTCGACATTCATAGTAGGTACCTTGGTTGGATAGAAATTAGATTAAATTTTTTTTTAATTATGTATAAATAATTATTTGTTCATACTTTGTATGTTGTGTGTAAATTGTATGTTCGTACTTTAGTCGGTAGTAATAAGGTTAATTTTTAAACCGCACTTCTTTGGTGGATAGGATTAAGGTAAGGTATTTAAGTTCAAGAATAGGATAGGTATAAAGTCATGTCTAAAAGACGTCGTCGTTCAAACATAGGTCGTAGTACAGGGAATGCCCAAAGAGCACGTTCAGCTAGAGACGAAGAATCGTCAAGGGAACGTGAGGCTCGGCTCAGCCTGCTTCGGGCTAGATCTAGAGCTGAAAGAGTAAGAGAATCCTCAGTTGAGCGTGAGGCTCGCCGCAGCCAGGATCAGGAAAGACGATAGTGTTCGGAGAGCCAGAGAATCGTCTGCCGAGATTGAGGCTCGCCTCAGCCAAGATAGGGGTAGGCATCGATTACAGAGAGCCAGAGAATCGCCTGCAGGGTTTGAGGCTCGCCTAAGCCAAGATAGGGGTAGGCATCGATTACAGAGAGCCAGAGAATCGCCTGCAGGGTTTGAGGCTCGCCTCAGCCAAGATAGGGGTAGGCATCGATTACAGAGAGCCAGAGAATCGCCTGCAGGGTTTGAGGCTCGCCTCAGCCAAGATAGGGGTAGGCATCGATTACAGAGAGCCAGAGAATCGCCTGCAGGGTTTGAGGCTCGCCTCAGCCAAGATAGGGGTAGGCATCGATTACAGAGAGCCAGAGAATCGCCTGCAGGGTTTGAGGCTCGCCTCAGCCAAGATAGGGGTAGGCATCGATTACAGAGAGCCAGAGAATCGCCTGCAGGGTTTGAGGCTCGCCTCAGCCAAGATAGGGGTAGGCATCGATTACAGAGAGCCAGAGAATCGCCTGCAGGGTTTGAGGCTCGCCTCAGCCAAGATAGGGGTAGGCATCGATTACAGAGAGCCAGAGAATCGCCTGCAGGGTTTGAGGCTCGCCTCAGCCAAGATAGGGGTAGGCATCGATTACAGAGAGCCAGAGAATCGCCTGCAGGGTTTGAGGCTCGCCTCAGCCAAGATAGGGGTAGGCATCGATTACAGAGAGCCAGAGAATCGCCTGCAGGGTTTGAGGCTCGCCTCAGCCAAGATAGGGGTAGGCATCGATTACAGAGAGCCAGAGAATCGCCTGCAGGGTTTGAGGCTCGCCTCAGCCAAGATAGGGGTAGGCATCGATTACAGAGAGCCAGAGAATCGCCTGCAGGGTTTGAGGCTCGCCTCAGCCAAGATAGGGGTAGGCATCGATTACAGAGAGCCAGAGAATCGCCTGCAGGGTTTGAGGCTCGCCTCAGCCAAGATAGGGGTAGGCATCGATTACAGAGAGCCAGAGAATCGCCTGCAGGGTTTGAGGCTCGCCTCAGCCAAGATAGAAGTAGACATGAAATACAGAGAGCCAGAACTAATTCGTGGGTAAATAAAGAAAATTCTGCCATGAATTACGATCCATCGATTCCTTACAAGGACGATCGTATAATATCAATAGGTAGCATGTCAGTAGTGTGTGAACATTGTTTGGCATTGAAATTCAAAGACGAATCGAAAGGCATGTGTTTCTTACAAGGAAAAGTAAAATTAGAAGAAATTCTTCCTCCACCTGAACCACTTCACTCTCTCCTTAAGGGTGATCATCTTAAATCATTCAAACTCTTCTACTTTCCTTCCTTCCTCCTAGCGTTCATCCCAGTCGCAATCGACGCTTTCACACCTCGGAGTCTAGGGTCCACTTATCCTTAACTGCGGATTTGGCTAAACTTCGACATTTTCTGTGAAGAGACTGCCATTTGACCTCCATAACCAATTGGCGATATCGAAGTATTGCAGTTAGACCAGTATTTTTGGATTTCATCGGGGTTCAACTACCCGTAACGACTGCCATAGATTTTCGTATGACAACTGGGACCAACGTATTAACGTGCACTCTGAGGCACGCACATACCAATGCAAATAGCATACAAATATTTGAATTTTAAGACTGACATGCTACATAGTCTACATTGCACCCGTGCGAAGCTGGGGCGGGTCGCTAGTTATATTATAAAGTAAGATCCTGCCGCTCATTGAAGTTGCAACTCAAGGTAGATGATCCCTGACCAGAGATTTAAATTTATGTAGTGTCTCGGCTCGCCTTATCTCTACAGGTAACTTGTTCCACAAACGGATAGCTGTTACGGTAAAAGAATTGTCGAATAAGCTTGTAGAGTGCTGAGGCATTCTCAACCGTAGATTCTCTGATGATCTCAGGCACCTATCATGTGTGTCATGTAGGAACTCGAACCGAGCCTTTAAGTAGGAAGGAGAGATGATAATATTGACGTAATCGTCACATACATTACACACAATGAACTTGTGTAAGTACTTGAAACTCCAAGCTTAAGGTGCCATTCTGAGCAGACGCAGATAAATATTTTTGGACATTCTGACACAACGTCATCTAGCCCAAATTAAGCTATAAGCTTGTGCTATGGGATCTAGACAACTGATAAACATACTTATATATTTCTAAATACATACATATTATGCATAGAATATCCCCAAACTCCGAAACAAACATTTGTGGATAGCACAAATAATTTGATTCGACCCGGAATCGAACCTGAGACCTCAGGGACGGCAGTCGCATACTCATACCACTGCGCCACCGAGGCAGTCAGATGTAAAATATGAATTTTGATCATTCACATATTTTTACAACGGGTTCCATCAAATATTATATTTTTATTTTCAGTTACAATACGAGTTCCTGTACCGTGCCATATTAAACTATGCGGAACTACACAGTCTACTGGAAGACAGCTAAGTCCAATACTGACTGTTTTGTAATCTCAACACTAGCACGCCTTCAAAAGGTATTTTAACATTTTATAATACTTACAGCTATATGTATATTACAGTACCCGGCGATAAATATTGCACATCGACCTTTGGAAAGAGACAATCGGCTAATTTCGGCTTCGTAGAGCGTTATCTCTGTCTTGCTTTATTATATGCTATCCATAGAGGGGTCTACCATCATTGGAGCATAAGCAGTTCTCGAGAGCTATGGGGGACATTCCCCATTTCTATATATTTATTATATTTATGCAAATATTTTTTAGTATTTGTTATAGCTGCAATACATCATATGTGAAACCTGATAACAGACGGATGGACAGAGGAGTCTTACTAATAGGGATATACCCTAAAAAAATGGCACTTATAGCAATGTTAAACACTAGCTGATCACCGCGGCTCTGCCCATTTGATTTAGTTTTCTAGTTCCCGGTTCCCGTGGGAACACATTACCGGGATACAAAGTAGCCTATGTTACTCAGGGATAATGTAGCTAGATATGAGTAAACCTGCCCACGAGCATCATTTAGAAGACGAAATAGTCAGTTCTGTGATTACGAACAAAATTGACTCAAAATTGACATAAAATATGAATTTTATTAAAATTCTAAGTTTTCCTTAAATTTGCCGTATATCATTACTTCTCAGAATTTGATCCTTTACAGCAACACTATCGTATGGTGTAATAATAAAGGATGTGATTTTTTTTCTAAATCATGGGTTCGATTCCCAGCTAGGATTATAGGTTTTTAAAAAATCTAATGAGGTTTCAAAATCGGGCTCGTGACTCCTTTGAGCATTTTTCGCTATTCCTTATAGTTCCGGATTTGGCCATCCAAGCCCACTTGAAAAATTCACTTGTACACTGTTGAATAACAGAGTGATTATTTAATTTTGTATACCTAGTGCCCAGTAACGACTGTCTCCCTTATGACGTGGGTTCTAAATACAGGATAGATGTGTAATGCACCTCTGCCTACCCCTTCGGGATATATCCCAGTCATAGGTTACAAGAATGACCTATTTATTTTAATGTACCTTTTCGTTTCAGACTGTTATCTTCACATACGGCTATACATTTTAAATGTCTAACATCAAGACAGAACAATACATTAAATGGCCGTATACAACCATATACATATTTAATTATACATTTTAAGTGTAATTTTAAGTATATACATTTTGTATATTTGGTATTTTTTTTTTTATATTGCTCTCTTTTAAGTACCTATCTCGTAAATAATCCAACAATTGTTTAATATACATTTAGTAAAAGTTTGACAGTTTCAAATAAGCAATGGGAATTTTTTATTATTTTTTTCTAAATTCTAACAGAAATATCCTACTGCTCATGGCAAGTGCTTTATTATACATTTTAGACGAGTGTTTAAGTATTTTATCTATAATTTAATAATAGTTATATTAATATAGAAGTTTACAAAAAATCTATGGTTAGAGTCGTCGTTCGGTCTCGCTCGCACTCCTTTTGAATCTTGAATTTATGGTATTGAGTTATGGATATCCTCAAAAATAATAATTTAATGTTAGCAATGTATGTTGATGTATTGACCATGGTATGTAATATGCACGTTTTGACAGTTACTATAATAAAATGTAACTAACCGTCAATGAAATCAATAAAATAATTATATGATTCAGGGTTGTCTTGCTAATCATCCTAAGCCATCGTTCCTGACGGGGATCCCTCGACCGCACAATTTTTTTTTATTTACAAACCTCTGAAAGTAATCACGTTCCAAAACGAGAATAGATACCAAAAGTTTTTCATAATAGCAATACCAATAAGTAACCATAAACAAGAGTAACTTCTATAATTATAAATCTATTATCTATGGAATGTAAGTGTAATTTTTGTAGGTTTTTATAATCCATGTACAAATGAGCTTTTTTATCTCAATATAATTTTTGTAAGTTATATAATACTTAATAATCACATTAGCCTCCGCTTAACTAATTGCCGCTGACTAATATAAAAAAAAACTATTGAATTTATACTAAGTATTTGCAAAAATAAGTTTTCTGAAATGTTCGTTTGGTGGTTTAAATCTTCTTAAGTCACGTCATAAACAAACACGGGGGATGATAAGTCGCAGAGAAATGTGTACCGAGAAGAAGGAAGAAAACGTAGCTTAAAAAACCGGCCAAGTACGAGTCGGACTCGCGCACAAAGGGTTCCGTACCAAAACTGCAAAAAAAAAAAAAGTCACGTTTGTTGTATGGGCCACCTTAAATATTTATTGAAGTACTAGTACGGTGTTTGGCCTATAACTTTGACCCTTTAGGGCTCGATAAAATTTTCGATCTTTGGCTTGCTTCCAGATCGAGGGCTATCCATAGAGGGGTCAACCATCATTTCTATATATGTATAGATTTGTTGTTATAGAGGCAACAGAAATACATCATCTATAAAAATTTCAACTACATATCACGGTTAATGCGATATAGCCTGGTGACAGACGGACGGACAGCGGAGTCTTAGTAATAGGGTTACCGTTTTACCCTTGCTTCCACTATTCTTAAATATTTAGATAGAAACAATAAATCTAACCTTATAAGCGCGATATAGAAATTATATATGACGCAGAGAATGGATGTTGCCCCAGTAAATGAAAAAGTGAGAAGCGAACGGCTATCATGGTATGGACATGTTATGAGAAGAGAGGAAAGTAATGTGGTAAGAAAGGTGCAAAGTATGAATGTAGATGGCCTGAGAACTCGAGGTAGGCCCAAGAAAAGATGGATAGAATGCGTGGAAGAGGATATGACCAGGAAAGGAGTGACTGATGAGATGACGTGTGACAGGGATGTATGGAAGATGAAAACATGTTGCGCCGACCCCAAATAATTGGGATAAAGGCAGGCTGATGATGCAGAACAAAATTAAAATAAAATAACGTTTATTATCTTTAAAATTAAAAAAATAATATTTAGATTCGTCAAAAGTTGGTGTGACTCTACCGAGGGTTCCAAAATGCAACGAGACTGAGAAGAGCCCTCAAGAAACTCAGTTCGGATTTTTTCAAAATATTTCATCTTAAATCTAATAGACTTTTTTTAAGGCCGCGGCCGCTCTAACGTCCGTTGCCGGGCGTCTCTGGTTACAAGCAGAACGTATTTCCAGTGGCGCCCGGCGGATCTAATACAGACTTATTTAGAAAGGAGCGATTCGTGTTACAACCAGGCAGCCTTGTCATCTAAGAAATCATTAATACTATAATAAGCTTTATAGCACAATTTACTTTTATTAGATTTTTAAATTTATTGACACATAAATTTGCTATTTCGGTTGTTCCCCGCAAAAGAATTACTCACTTTATGAAGCCTAAATTTAGGAACAGCCAGTTTATCCTTATTTCTTAAGTTTAGATTATGATTATCACTATTTTTCACAAATTTACTTTTGTTCTTGTGGGTATACAATAAAATTTTATAAATATACTGTGAATACACTGTAAGGATGTTAATATGCTTAAACTTATCTCTTAATGACTCCTGAGACCAGCAGAGAATGGATGTTGTCCGTATTGTTCATCGTAGCTCAGTGGTCAGAGCATTCCCCAAGTAAAGGAATATCACCACAAACCATCAGCCACATGATGTCATGTCCAGGTTGCCCAGAGTCGTGCACTTTAGATGACCTGTATGAAGCGAGGCCAAATGCGATTCGCGTCGCAGAGCACTGCGCCAAGACAATATAATCACCATAGTGTTGTCCATCGACACGAGGAGAAGCTGAAAGAATATTTATAATGACATATTCTAATTAAAGCATAAACAGAATATTTCAGAAGACTTACATTTGCCACATATTTACAAGGCCCTAGTGTTAGACCTTACGTTATTTCTAATTATAAGGATAGGTAAATACGTAATTATTATTGGTATAAAAACATACCAAAACTGAATCTTGTCCAAAGAGAGTTTAGGCGTTATAAAGTATCATGCGAGTAAATAAAATAAACTACATAATATTATGTAATAATTTATTTTGATAAAAAAGAGGCCATATTTTATTGCATTTTGAAACAGTTTTAATTTATTTTTTTTGTATATTAATTCAAATAATATTTCGATGTGTATCAAATGGTTTTATAAAAACCTTTCATATTATAATTGTTCGGCCAATTATATATACTCCTCAAGTTAGCACAATTTTTTAATATATAAAAATTGGCATGTGTGATAGTTGTAATGTAAACATATGTATGTAAATACACTTTTGTATGTTTATAACTATACGGGGATTCAAATATAAGACTATGTTGCGTTTATGTAAACTGCATTAAAATGGACGTAGTCCGTTGCGAGGTTGTTACTTTAAACACAACATATACCTGAGAATCCCTTACACAATCCCACAAATAACATTTTGGAAGTATTTACTGTAAATGTAATATTTTTTTTTTTACTTTCTACAATCGTCGTGAGTTTACGTAACACGGCTGTTGATTTAATAATAATTAGAATTATTACGTGTAATTAGATTTTGTATGAGATAAATTAAATATACAAATATATGTTGATGTTAAGTGGGATTGGAATACGTTATGAAATTTCAATTGTGATGTTCAGTTCGAATAGTTATTTGGATAAAATGGACGACGAAAAGTTTGACAAAATGTAAAATCATTTTGTCAAACTTTTCGTCGTCCAAAAGCAATTCTACATAAGTTTTAGTAACTTTGTTTGCATAGTGATTTTAATAGGTTTCCAAATCAACTCGAGCACAGCCAGCTTCGACTTAAGTCGAGAACCAATGATATAATCGATCGATTTTAATCGACCCTACCATGCTCAAAGGGCATTAGCGCGATTTTTGGGCTCAAGACAAACAAATTTCGTGAAATAGAACACACATTTCACGCCAGACAGCGCCTCTAGTCAGCTAGAGACAGAAACAGTGAGAAATTCTTATTAAAAAAATCATAATTTTCTTATGTAAGGTTTCTCAATCGTGAAATCGTAAAGTAAAGGTCGATTCACACATATCAGTGAAGCTTCCTGAACTGTGCCGTTAGGTACTGTGTCGGAACTGAGGCTTCAGTTTATTTGTGAACCTTAAAAAGTGTACCTACATCACAGTTGAACAAAAATGTCCATATTGATATCTAGTGCGTATGGCGAAGGATGCTACAACCGAATATAACTCTGCTGACTGATATGTAATGAGAATAGTTCATTGTGTACAGTGTTTTCCTTTCTTAATATCTGGTCTGATTGTTCTGCGAAATCTTCAAAATCACAAGCCTATAGATACCTTAAAATCGATAGTAAACTCTAAATAATATCGTGTGCAAATCATTGATCTGGGCAGATCACGTAGTGCTGTATTCATGATTCATTTCCTGTATTAACTTGATGTTACTACGTTAGCTAAGCGACGTATACGTGCCCGTACTTGACGTGTACGTAAACTGAAATGTACATTATGAACTATCCCTGAGTCATAATATTGTATTATGGGGCTTGTGGTCTATTCCAAGATCTGCAACAGTAGATACATACTAAACTATAGTAGGTACAGTCAAGTTTCAAAGGCCGTTCCCATTATTACAATACATAGAATCTCTGCAGTTACCGTACAGTCAAGTTAACTCAAGTTATTGAATTATAATAATGGAAATGCACTTTATTAACTTGAATATACAATAATTATAACTCATTATTATAATTTATAAATATCAAAATTATTCACGAGGCTTTGTTTTCCTAAAGTGATCTCTTAAATAATTGTGTTCAATATGATTAAGTTTTATTTGGAATAAAAGCAAGCCCCGAGAGCGACTGAATGGTACTTTTAAAACTTTTTTATATTAGAGGTATTATTGTAAGAAATATACCCTAGATTTTTTTTAACCAATAGGTATTTAATTAGGGTAGGTGATTATTGGGTTAGGTGTAGTGATTGATATGAATAGTTTTTAAAAATAACAAAAATTTGTAAGTACACAACATCCTTGAAAATTTAATTTCTGTTTAAAATGTTTCCATAATAAATTAACAACATACATACTTTATTATCACGCATATATCCTAAAGGTGGCAAGCCTATCGCCGTTACTGTTATACAGTAGAAAATTAATCATCAATCGCCCACAAAAACACACTTTTTAAATTAAATGTGAACGCGAAGTATTTGCTGGACGCTCTCGACGCTATGCAGCGACGGGCTATCCGTATTATAGGTTGTCTGGAGGTAACGGGAAGCCTTGAGCCGCTAGCTCAGCGCCGAAAAATAGCTTCCTTGGCCGCATTCTACCGTATTTACACGGCGAGTGTTCTGAAGAGCTCTTCAATCTGATCCCACCCTCTTCCTTCCGATTCCGAACAACGCGTGCCGGGCAGAGATGTCACTCCCACACAGTGGATAGCATGTTCGCGAGAACCGAACGTTTTAAACGTTCGTTTCTCTGCCGAGCGATAGTGGCCTGGAACGCCCTGCCTGTGCACGTGTTTCCTCCCACATATAATCCTGGGTTCTTTAAGCGGAGCGTGAAGAGGCACATCAGTAGGTCGTCAAGTTGAGGGCCACTCTCTATAGTATTGTGTGCTGTGAGAGTGGCCCACAATTGCTAGACGTCGACACGACTTACCAGGCGGGCGGCGTCAATTTGGCGAACCCAATATAAAAAATAAAAACATAAAAATGTCCTCTTTATTCTTTAAGATAAGAAATAATGTATTAAATACTATTCGTATCAATTTTTGCATCGACACACTTAATTTTTTGAGAGACAATATTTACAAATACAACAAGTACCAACGGGAATCGCTTTTAATTAGTAATTAAACATTGTGCTTTTTTGAATATCATAAAACTTCTTGTATGAGAAACAAGATAGAAAAGTGCTTTTGAAGAATTGCGGTATATTTCACCGGTAAATATGAATGCGCACCTTTCGGCCTAATATTCAACCAATTATACAGCAGAAAATAAAAAAGTGTATCAATTTGGTCACGTGATTGAAATATCCTGCGATATCATTGGCGAATTATGTCCGTCGATAAAATTCGACGGCTGAATACCTTCCAAAATTGGCGCCAGGGAGGCATCGTTTTGTCTATGGTTACGAAGTTTTTTTATGTTACCATAGCGATGTTTACACGCCTATCCGACGTCCGCGCACACTCACGAACTCTAATTGGCAGCTTCCCGAATACAAAACATGCTCTCATTGGCCGATTCCGGAATCTGTCAGTTAGTCGCTTCCGAGAGGTGTGAATATGGCTAGTAAGTCAAGCTTATGTTAATGACTTACAAGGGGTCTTGTTATATTGGTTAACGAATTAGATACTACCCATATCGCGTACGATTTTGTGTAAATGGTCATCGAAGTTGTAAACCAAAATTGTATGGCTTATTCATACAATTTTGGTTTACAACTTGAGCCAATTGAGTTTGTTTTTGTTGTAAATATAATGTTTAAGCCAAAAACGCACCACTACCAGTTTATGTAGTATTTTTTATTTAATTATAATAGTGACATAACCATTGGCGGCTGTAAAACTGATTATAATTATTTTAATTTTGTTTTTATTTGTGTAAATAGATAAGCAAGTCATGTAATACAATATTTTTGAAAATATACCGATATTTAGAAATTATTTGTTTAATTTCATAGTATTAGATATTTGTCTGCCTTATTGGCGGCAAACAAATTAATGAATCTTTGTTCTCAGCATAGTAGGCGGGATTCTAAGTGAGTCAGGTCAGGTGGATTTTTCTGATTATTTTCTGTTTTGTTCTGGAAGAAAGCAAAATATAATCTATGTCCAGTTAACATAGAAAACAATCGCCATAGGTGAAATAAACCAGTTTAATGTAGCTCCATAAGGCTGAATTCGACCAAACTCAAAGTTACAGTGATGTTCAACTATCACGGTAATAAATAGCTCTTGCTCGTAGGATATCTTAAGTCTAGTAGTCATGTCACCGAAACTACAGAAAAATCTATAATATATATTGAACGCGACTACCATTAAAATTATTTGAACGCTGCCGAAATAGGTAGCCACGACAACGCCAAACTTTTACAGTTCATTTGGAAACTTGTCATCAAAACTAATCATCGCCGTTGATTACCATCTAATAGGCATAGCGATGGCTATCCTCATTTTGCCTTAAATATCTAGCATTCGCAACATTCATAGGTATGCCAACAATCTTCACTACTGACAAAAACAAATTCCAAGTTACTATAGATGTAAAGGAATTCTCACCAGATGAAATAACTGTAAGAGCATCTAAAGGGTATGTTATTGTCGAAGCCAAACATGAGGAGAGTGCGGGTGGCCATAGCTATGTCCAAACAGAGTTTGTAAGGAAATATGAATTGCCAAGAGGATCAGCGCCAGATAATCTGCATTCAGAAGTATCTTATAACGGAGTGTTGGTGGTAACGGTTCCCCGAAATGGACTATCAGAAAACGATATACCACTAGCATTGACCGCTCCCACTAGTAACGGTTCAAGTCACAAGTGCGCCGGTGCATGTAATGGCCGCTGCTGCAACGGCCCACGATAATATCCGTAGGTAGGTACCTCATTCTGTAAATTAGTTTTTGGTTTTATATTGCATGTGGTGCGCCGCCGGACTGGACTACATAGAAGGTGCCGGTTAGCGGCCATTATGCTCGCTTCGCCTCCCATCTATATAATAGGTCTTTACTTATGAAATTGCCGTTCTGCAGTACTGGCCATTTCAAATCAAAATAATTTTTGTTTGGCTAAGAATTCTAATTACAAATTAATTTTATTTTAAACACATGGAATTCTTTTTCCAAAAGTAGTCATTTGTTTACTGATTAGTGTTACGTTTTCATCGCATTTCAATCTTTTTCGTCATCATGTATACATTAAAAATTCGAGTAATTATGGAATATGAGTATCGTCGTGGCAGCAACGCGGCACAAGCGGTACGCAACATTAACGACGTTTACGGAGCTAACACTACAAACCAACGCACCGCCTGTTATTGGTTTGCTCGCTTCCGTTCTGGAAATTTCGACCTGAAAAATGAACCTCGCGGTCGTCCGAAGACTTTGGTCGACAATGACGAATTAAAGGTGATTGTGGAAGCCGATGATACACAATCTACGGCTGAATTAGCAGCAGCTTTCGACGTTAGCGTCAAAACAAAATTGGCAAAGTAAAAAAGTTTGACAAATGGGTGCCCCACGAACTCAATGATCGCCAGCGCGAAGTACGCGTCGAGACATGCCTTGCATTGCTCAACAGACACACAAATGAAGGAATTTTGAACCGCATTGTTACTTGCGATGAAAAATGGATTCTGTTTGATAACCGCAAGCGCGCAGCAAGTTGGTTGGATCCTGGTTCAGCACCTAAACAATGCTCAAACGAAAACTTACCCCTACAAAAGTGATGTTCACTGTTTGGTGGTCTAGCGCCGGTGTGATTCATCACAGCTTCTTACCAAACGGGGTGAGTATTACTGCAGATGTGGGCCCTTCTTACATCTATCGGGCCCCAGCGACCTCACCTGCTAGTGGCGCACCTGCTGATTAACGGACGAGGTTCGTAAATTACGGTACCCATGTGGTGGCTTCGGCCCCTACGTGGATACCAGGTGGTACAACAGTGTTGGTCCGGGGGTTACCACCGTGCAGCTGTGCTAAAGCCCCCCAAGTAACCCAGCCCAGGCTGGGTTGCGTTAGGGGTTCAGCAGCTGCACTGCCGGGCCCGGGGCGGTGTATGGTGCGGCAGGCAGGGGTCCAGTGGAGGCGAAGCAGAGTCTAGTGTGGGTGGTGTGGGTCGATTCGCCGGCCAGGAAGACCCTTAGCAACGGTGTTGCCGCGGCCGCCTGCAACATAGTCATGGGGCCCGCCTGGGACCAACCACCCGAGTAGGTTGCCCCACATGTTGCGCATAATCCTGTTGTGGGGTCGCCGCTCCGGGTGGTAACCGGTGTGGGGTAGCGGCGGCCTTGCAGCAGGGGCTTTGGGAGCCCTTCCTTCCGGCGGGTCGGCTCCGACCTAACCACACGGTTCTAGACGAAGCTAGCCTCTGCACTTTGTCACTTACTGCCGCACCAAATATCGCCCTGTCTTCCTTCACGCTTCCCCATATCTCACCATGACAGTGCAACAAGAAACCCCACAAAGTTAACTTCGTTTGAGGTGCGAACCTCGATACCGTCCACCATCACCTGGAGACGGCACGGCCTTCTGTGATGTTACTAACGGAGACACAGATACGCCGCCCTGACGACAAGTCTTACCTCTGTTACCCGGGCTATATCATTGAGGAACTATTCCGCGATAAAGCCGGAGTGTGCGTGTTCGTTAGGGCGGATGTTTGCTGCCGCCGGTTGCGCTGTCTGGAGAACCCCTCCTACTCCGTCCTTTGGCTGCACGTGGATCATGGCTCCATGAGCCAGATCTACGTGTGCGTCTACCGCTCCCACACAGGGGACACTAGGACAACAAGGCTTTTCGAATACCTCAGCGAGATGGCTGACGACGCGCAGGTGCGGTTCCCGAATGCTGACCTGGTTCCTGGGGGACTTTAACGGTCATCACGTTGAGTGGCTGGGGTCCCTTAGGACAGATCATGCTGGACGAACCGCCCATGCATTTGCTCTCTCCCACGGGCTGACCCAGATGGTACAGGGGATCACCCGGATACCTGACAGGTCAAACCACACGCCCGCCTTGCTGGATCTACTGCTGACGAGTCGCCCAGCCCAGTACAGTGTGTTGGTACGCGCCCCACTGGGTACTTCCAACCACTGTGTGGTGCCTGCCAGCTTGAAAGTGCCACCTCCTGCTCCTGAAGCTCAATCTTAGGTTTGTCCGCATACTCCTCCTAAACGCCTGAACCGATCTTCAAACTTACCACAGTGATAACGTGTGGCGGGCGTGAGGGTGGTTAAGAACAACAACAAAAAAATAAACGTCGTTCGAAAATTTAAACACTTCGCTCAGTTTTTTGCAACAGCAGCATGCATTGCATACCTAGTATATTATTATAAGGGATATATTATTAAATCGTATTATTATAGAATAATACGACACTTCGGGAAACATACGTGATTATAAGTAAACGACTGAATTACTGCGACTGCGCTGTGCTAAGGACTTTATGTTGAAACTGGCTGCCTTAGTGGCTTTTAGATTGTTTAGTGTTCTAAGCCCTATTATGTCTGTCGTCCGTCCATCCCTCCTCGCACTTAGCTGATTTTTATATTTAAAATAGCTAAAGTAGAGGCGGCATGGTCGAAGAACCTTAGCCTGTCCGTCCACAATGAAATGGATGTAAAAATATCAAAAGTGTCAAACCTGCGTGCCCAGCTGCCTGTCTACTTTGTTTATTTACTTTATATTTTGGCTTTTGCATATTTGTTATTTTTATAAATCCCTGATGTTTTATTTACTACGAGGAAATATAATCTATCTATTTTGTGATGTTATACAAATGAATGAAATCTTGCTTACTTGACTTGTAACATAAAATGGTTAACTATTGTTGTGTGTTTGGTTGCGGGCGAAACAGTAAGACTAGCAAACATTTGTTTTACTATGGTGTACCTAAAGATAATCCGCGGTAAGTAGAAGTCCAAATCTCTCTTACACTTCACAAAGGGCCAGTCTAAGTTCCTATATCAATTATGTATTTCAAAAACGCCAAATTTACTCCACCAAACACTCGTAGTAACGATACATTCTTTCCAATAGGCACGTTTGTAAACCCAATGAATTCCAATAATTTTGTTTCAGACAAGAGCAATGGCTAAAGGCCATTGGTAGAAAAGATTTACTGGAAAAAAACTTGAAGAATCTATCATATCGTGTATGTTCTCGACATTTTGCACCATCTAGTCTCAAAAACAAGCATCTCTGTGCTGATGCTGTACCAACTCTGTGTCTACCTAGCGATAAAGTAGAAGGTACAATTAAAAATACACTCATTGGAGTAAAATAGAAAATACATATACCTAATTGTACACAAAAAAAAAAATTGGCAATTCCCTGCCAAAGCCAACGAGAGTCCGTTCAGTCCTGAGAATCTCATGGATTCAGAAATCCACTTGTGAAAGTTTCAAAGGCCTATTGTATATGTGTGGATGACGATAATTGTAAATGCAGATTTACAAAAACTTTTAGATGGACATACAACCAAACTAAATAAGTATAGTGATTATTATACATACTCTATTCTCTATTATATACTTCTCTCTCTCTCTTCTATATACTTATTTGTACACTCTTTGTGTACCAGTAAATATAAGTGAAATGAAAAGTGGATTGCTTTTGGCGTTTCATAAAAAAATTATACAAAACATAGACTTTTGATATAGATATTTTTGTCTGCCTATAAACACAGATTAAATTTTATTAACAGAAATAGTTGAAGAACAAGAAACGGTACATAATGAAGTAGCTTGCAACAGCTGTCAAAAATTGATATCTGGGTACCGCTACAAATGTATTTCATGTCCAGACTACGATCTGTGTGCCAAGTGTGAGATGTTTGGGACACATTCTGATCATTACATGTTGAGAATACCAAAACCTGTTAACTTTGTGAGTATGTCAAAATGTCGAAAAAGAGAAAGCCAGGTTTAATAAAAGCAGACAGCCATGGAAGCCTTATTGGTTGGACGATGAACTTAAACAATTAACAAAAAGCAAAAGATTTACTCTAAAATTAATTAGAAGTTGGTTTCTACTATTTGCTAGTTATTTCTAATTTGTATACCATATTTTACAGAAAATAGCAGACAACCTAGTGAAGAAATGGCAAAATCTTGCAACTGTTAACACCAATAGCCAACTGGATGTCAGCAGTGATGATGATATTCCTATAACTAAATATGTTACACACAACAATGCAGGTGTCAACCTGCCAGAGGATATTAAGGCCAAGATCCGCTCTGAAGTAGCCAGAGTACTGGCCATAAAACACATTGAACCAAACAAAAGAAAACGGAAGGAAATAAAAAAAGGGAGCATTAAAAAAAAGAAGGTGGATACGGAAAATAACGAGATTGGTAGTGGAAACTTGCAGAGTCTATTTCCGGATGTTGCATTTGCCGATGTCAATGATGTAACTAGTGAACAGATATTGGAAATTAAAGACGAAATACCTACTAATCTTACACCATTGCTAGGTTTGTATGCAACCCAAAGACACAAAATATTATTAAACTAAGAAACCTTCCTATGTACTACATAATGTGTTACATAAGGGTTATATCAACCCGAAGACACCCCCATCAGCTGGTCGTTCAGAAACCCTTTCGAAATGTGTCATTCGCCAAACAATAAAAAATAATTCATCCAAAAAAAAGACATAACCACTGGTAAGCCATTGATAGAGTCAATGGCTTACCAGTGGTAATCCACATTATTATTGGCTTAGATTTGTATGTTGGGATGTTCGCCAATTATGTATTGATGCACAGTCTAGTAATATTTGACATAGATTTTATGATATTGATTTATTTTTCAGCCTGTACTGTCCCACTGCTGGGCAAAGGCCTCCCCCAACTCCTTCCAATATGCATGATATAGATACCTACTTAATTTAAATGTTTAAATTAAATTTTTAAATTTAATGAAAATTAGTGACCTAAATTTACTGACCATATTTTTGACCAATTTTAATAGACCCATTGTAATAGATTAGCATAATGGCAAATAAGGTCTCTACTATAGTTATGTAATAAAATATTTATGTTCTTTTACAGATACCCATCAATCGATGACAGAACTGAATTTCAGTGATGCGGACTTCATGCTAACTAATTTGAGTTAGACCTCCACTAAGATATTTACCTCTCCACAGAAACTTAGATGTTGCGTATACTATCTGATTCCTCAAATACCTTATCAGCATATAAAAAGGGGAAGGAAATAAATTAATAAAACCATAAGCATTTTTTTTTATACATACCTACATAAAATCACGCCTGTTTTCTCGAAATGTGTAAGTAGGCGGATATTATACCTACGCCTACAATACTGAAGTATTGATAACAATTGGGTAAAGGTCGATCATCCACGGCTCCTCTACCCTAAACTTTTGTTTGATAGAGCCTCGTCTGTTTATCGGCAGGTGCACCACATGCAGGTGAGGTTGACTTTAAGGTTTTGGTGGGACCCATTTACAAAATTTTATATTATAATCGAGCCTCCAATATAAGACGAATGTTTCTAGCGTCCAATTATAGTGGTATCGGTTGACGTGTAAGTAAAAGTAACCCGAGAGACCCGAAAAAAGTGATTTAGGTACTTGTTTCTCACGAGGGGAGTGTTAATTGGTAAATTACGATCCAAGTTATATTCATTTGAAACTCAATTTGCACATTCTATTTACTCACAAACTCATTTTACTCAATTTTGTAAATTGAGTTAAAGGCATTGAGCCAGATTGTTATAGTCTGGCCACGCTAACTTTGCAATATCCTAAATATGGTAGATTTCAAAAATACGGGTATGGTATCCCTATGTTTTTAACCCCACAATTACACAATTGTGTAGTCTTGATACTTTGATTTTTTTATTTGTGTATCAGAAACTTCCAACCTGTTTTTAAGTATATATAATTTTTTTTTTTTTTTTTTTATAATTTTATTTTATAATTTATTTTCAGGCTACACAAGAAAAGTTACAGATTGTAATTAACTTATTCTATGGCCCATAGATACATACCTTAAAACTAAGAATACATCATAATATAATTATCTTATAATATAAACACTAACACTGTATTTACTAGACGGGTGTCGTGTGCCACTTCGCGTTAGGTAACGTGCCGCGAAAACGTCTATATACGACACCTTTCGGCCAAAACTCTTCTTTAAGGAGTTTGTCGAGATGTTGAGTCGGTACCCTAATCACGAACGACTTGAAGTTCGTGTTATGGCGCGACTCCAACCTCTCGACTATTAAAGTCCAGTTGGTCTTCGTCCGAATGTACTCCACGATCTCATTATCCTTCGTGGAGTGATGTAGCCGGGACACGTACAGTAGCGTACATGGTATAGCAGGACGTAACAGCATATTAGATCCTGCTGGTCCTGTACCGCACTGGTTTCGACAAGGAGGCTTCCTTTTCTTCTTCTCCACCTTTATAAAGCCATCCTCGTCGCACGCATCCTTTTTCGAGGGCCTCAGTTTTGGCACAGAGGTCTCCTGTCGTATTTTTTGAAGTTCCCGCGGGTTTCTTGGTTGCGGTTACGTCAGCGTAGGCACGACTTGGTGTTAACGTACCTACATGACTCACAACATTCTCCGCTACCGCTGTTGCAACAGGGACAGCGACGGTGCGTTTCGCCCTGCAAGCACTATCGGCGACCGATGACGCAAATTCACTTAGTGACTCAAAACTGCTCACCGTTGCATTTTGAGCCCCACGACTCGGGTGAACGCCCGGGGCGTCCGGTGACTTACTTGTAGAAATAGCGTTACGTAATAACACTACCTCAGCACGTAGTTCACCTATAATGCGATCAGACGCCTCCATTTTTAACTCCACGCTGGCTAGGCTTGCTTTTAAAGATGTGATATCCTTGAGCAACCTGGTGACGTCGACGTGATCAAACGTAACCGGGTGCAACTTGTGCAAATTTTTCGCGACGAAAGCATCTGGATACTCTTCTCGGTACCATCCCTCCGTCGAGGTGGCATCTCGTCGAGCTTACCCAGCGTCTGGAAGAGTAGTCTTTTGCCACTACTCACATCCTCTTCTTTTAAGTTGGACTTGCAAATCTGCAGGATGCTAACTTCAAAGCTGTTTCTCTGCCACGATTAAACTGGTTATTGTAGCTTCTCTCAAGTCTATTATTGTTGGTAGCGTGAGTTTCCAAAGGAAGCATCCCCAAAAAAGACTACTGTAGCCACACGTAAAAAGGAATCTATGGTATGTTAAAGGCACGTATATTCCTATGAAATCAAATACGACTGCCATTTAATTTGAAATGAAATTGAAAGACAAGTCTATCTACTACAGGCCTGGCCTGCCGGTATGCAGGAGGCGTGATTTAATATCACCGGAGGATGACAAAATGTTTACTTGATTTTATCATAAACCTAAGGAAATCCAGGGGCTTGATCAAAAGAATGGTCAAAGACCATTACTTGGGTGCCTAGTCACTGTTCGTCTATCCCCTGTATTAAGTAATTATTAATAATATATTTTGTTTTATATGATATTCAAAATGTTGTATCTATGTGTGTATGTATGTAGTACCTTTGTAATTTTCTGGAATCATAATTATTATTTAGTTATCTATGTATGTATGCTTTCTGTCCTTTACTTGTGTTCACTAATTTTAATTATCTTTCTACTTTTCATATTATGCTAGTATTGTTTACGTTTCTATTAAGTACTCAAACACCAATGACTACCCACATTTCACATAACAGTTTAAACAATTTATTTCCATCCAAAGGTTGCCTGTAAGAGATCTATTTATTTATTTATTTATTTATTTAGGTACACAAAACAGAAAACAATACAAACATTCATAAAATACATAACTTAACAAGGTTCAGTTCCAAATTGAGTTCCTAAAGATCGCTGTTTAGTGATAAGGCCGCCATTTGTACATTCTCATAAATTGTTTCATATGCATATTTATATTGGTGTACAAAAAAGTTTAAAAATAAATAAATAAATAAATAAATAAAAACCTAAATTATGTGATAAAGCAAAAAATGGTTATTTAAATAATAATAATCATGATTTTAGATAATAAATTATAATTAAAAATTCAAAGTATCAAAACTGTTTACAGAAAGCTTCAATTAATGTCATAAACACAAATGTTGCTACACTAGTCTTTCTGTGAGGTTGCCACTTCATTCCTTTGCAAAGTTAGCGTAGCCAGACTATAACAAGAAATGAGGCTAAAAGACTAGTGTGCCATAATTGGGCCACAAAAAAATGTTTAAATGATAGACATTGCCCGTCACTCTACACCTGTCACAGATTACAAACTTTGGTAGACTTCAAACAAATGTTTGAAGTTTATTTTTACAATAAAATAAAACAAAACTTTGACTGCAATGTTTCAATCTTCTTCAAATTTGCAATGATATCATTGCTGTGTTAATTTTGAGTCGTCCTTTGCGTATGCGAAAGCTTTACCAGAAAGTTGACATTAGGATAAGTACAAAATGAAACTTTAATGTTCCTTGAGTTTGATTCTTGATGATCGGCAGCATGGGGTAATTTGGCAGTCGTTGCTCACCTTAGAACCTTACAAAACAATCAACTGCTACTGAAGTTATAGCAAACTTTGCAATGGATTCCCAAAACTCCGATAAGCTTGCTTCGCCGCAACCATCCACACAAGACGCAAACAAGGTAAGATGTGCTGTGCCGGCAATTCGCAAAATGTCACCGTGAATATAGATAATTATATTTTGAATGTTCATTTAATATTGATTTATTACGCTATAAAAGCAGACGGCCATCACTTCTTTCGCGGTCATGTTTTTACAACATTTTTCATTGCTGCTTTGCTCTAATTGGTCGTAGCGGGAGGTTTTAAAGTTATAAGCTATAATATCAGGCTCCTTTTATACAAGGACTATTCCAAAAGAAGATTTGATCAATACTAGCCAGTAGTTACTGAGATTAGTGTGTTTAACCATACAAATTCTTTAGCTGTATAATGTATAGCTAAAAGAAACAATTGAGTGAATCAACTCCATGGGATAAGTATGTAATTGTCCACTTTAATTTAAATGTGAAATTTGATGATGGTGTAGATTACTTAATTGATTTCTGTTTCCCATGTAATAATCATGTTAAAATTGTGCACAATGGAATTTAGACAGACACCTAAGACTTTTCGGCAGATGAGGCAAGTATATTGTTAAACTATAATCACCTGCTAGACTCCAGCCTCAGGAGCATGGCAGTGGGCCATAATGTCGATCAACTTATTTAAACCAATAATATCGCATAAAATGTTGACTTAATACATATTTGTTTATTTTGCTGCAATATCAATGGTTAAAATAGGTCAATCGACATAATATGTCGACACTGCCATGCTTGTGCTGCAGCTCTCAAATAGGAACTTGAACTATTGTTATTTTAGGTTTACTTTACATTTCCTGTAACCTGACAAACGTGACCAGTTTCGCCCTTACGAGTGTAGTGTCCTACTAGACTCTTTATATCTTTTATCTTCAAGCAATTATCAAGCAGAGTTCGAAACCAGTCAAGTACCTACTATTATAGGTCCAGACAATCAAAAAATAATAACTAAATAGGACAAAATAAATAGATACTAACAAACCATTTTTAACTGACATCAAAAAAGGAGGTTCTCATTTCAACTGAATTTTTTGCAATATTTCTTATGTCATATCTTTCTACTGCTAGTGCTTCCCAAGTGTTGCCGACTTCATTTTCAATTTGGTCCCATTCTGGTAATTGGAAGTAGGTTTTTGTGTCAATATTTAACATGTTTTTTATCACATTCCAGTTACCTGTGAACATTCTGACAACACCAACATCGAGTTCACCAGTCGGTTTTAAATTGAAACCTTCAGCCAAAGGTGTAGAGATTGCAAAGAGAAGATTAAAAGCATTTGCTATACAAAAGAAATCACCTATGACACAGATAAAGAAAACACCTGTTGTAACACAGATTAATGCTAATAAAAGTGGGATAAGTGGGGGAAGTAAACCTGGAACTTCGATTAGTGGTGGTCAGTATGTTGATTTACAGAGTGCTTACAGATTTTCTATATCGCCTGGTTACGCAATAGCTACAGCTTGCCTCCAAATATGTAGAACCAAAAAATTAGAGGCAAGGTGTGGGTGTGTAATACACCTCTGCCTACCGCTTCGGGGATATAGGCGTGATATGAGATGTATTCTATGTAAAAAAAATATTAGTTTCTATTTTTTTTGTAACTTAAATGGACACAATAGGCATTTTGAGAAACACAAACTTGAAGAAGTTATCAACAATATGCTGACAAAACACAAGGTGGTATGGTTGACATCCTTTAGCCTGTTATTGCTAATATACTGTACTGTAATTCATGAAAAGTTTCTTTAAGATACAGATTTGCAGAAAAGCTCGTACAAAATGTGTATCATAAAATAACATTTAAATTTAAATTAAAAAAAAACAGCTTTTTATGTAAACTTTTGGAAACATAATTTGAAGTTTTTGACTAATAACTGGACCTGGATATTTATACAAAAAATATGGTTCAACGTTTCAGGCAACACAGTGTTGATTGGAAAACTTAATGCAGTTAAAGTCACACCGAAGGTAGATGACTCAACAAATGAACAGAAGAAGCCACCAAAACCACCCAAACCTGGGCAAAATAAGAAGGCATTTCAAGGTAAGGGTTTGGGGTTAATAAAAACCCTTATTTTTGCCCACCTTTTCTTCTCTTATCCCGGCACTCTGTGATAAGAGAAATACCTTTATTATATTATTTAGATTTAGGATGCAACGTTCAGCCTAAACCGCTTATCGTAGTAACCTAAAACTTGGAGGGAGTGTTTATTATATGCCGTGTACGTGTGTACGTGTGTGTGATAAGAAATGATTTTCCAAAATTCTACTCCCAAGGGGGTGAAAAGGAGGGGACAACGTGTCTCCTCAGAAACTACTGCACCGATTTTAAAATTTCTTTTGGTAATATTAAGCTACATTTTTAGCGATTAACATCTAGGCTGTAATAGAACATTACGACAGAGTTAATCAGAAATAAAAAACCCTAAACCGCAATCTCTCAGAAATGGTTATTCCTAGGAAAAAAGTTGAAGTTCATTTTTGTTTTTTTAACCACAATTTTGTACAAAAATATTTTTTGATATAATTCACAGATTTTTAATGCAAACTTACAATTTGTTCCGAATATTTTAACTGGATTACTCTGTTAGCTAACTACCTGACTTGAGATTTTTTTTTAGAAATAGATGTGGGCCTTGGTAAAATAAAGCTACTTACGAAAAATGAGCTTGCTGTTAATCAATAAGTTTCAATGTTCTACGGCCCACATACTAACACATTGAGATCTTAATAAAAGTTTGTTCAAAATTTTTCTATATCTTCGATAGATTCCTACATAGAACTACAGAAGCGTACTCTCTCCGAGATCGAGGACATGAAACGTAAGATGGAGCTGGTGGAACTCGGTATACCGTTGGGCCTGATCTGTCCAACTGCTAACAGTGAGAAGGCTATGCCCACCAAGGCTATGCCACCTATCAAATCGTTTTTGGGTAAGCCACAATAGTAATATTAGCTTTTTACTTATAATTTGCCTTGAAAACATCATAATTTATATTATACTAATTTCACAATATGCTTTCTTTATCATAGCACATTTTCGAATTTTTAACTGAAAGAAATAAAAGAATATTATAATAAAATAGTGTTTTTATAATAATCTATAATATTAATAATAATTAATATCATATATTGAAGTAAATGAGTAATTACATAAATATTCTAGTTCATTGAATGAACTTTTAGATGGTCAATTTATTTACTGTTGATATTTTAGGGCCCTAATATTTAATTAATTATTTCATAATTACATCCCCATTTTTAAACCATTCCTGTTCAAATTCCGAGCATGTAATACCATTCACAACAGTAAACAGACGAGGAAAATTGTTACACAAAATATAACTAGATGGCGCCACACGTAAAAGTAACCGTCGGTGTTAAGATTCTCGGCGGGTGAATGACTACCGCGACGAAACTTTGTGAATTCATACTTACCTGGCACAGGGGACACCGTGATCACTTAGGCGGTTCCCCCAGGGCGAGGCCCTTCCATTGCACTGCGGTTGGGTTGACCCTTGCGATTATCCCTAATGTGGATAACTCGGGTGCGTTATTTTTGGTAGTGGGGACTGCGTACGCGCTGTCCCCCTCTTAAATAATTATAAACTAAGCCGTAACTAAAATCCTTATTGCCTACTGTGTGATAATTATGTCCATTGAAATTTGTAGATGTACAACGGACATTGCTGGCAATGTACATTGTACATGAACAAATTGAGGAGGTTAGGAACAAAAGGAGTCATTTACGTATTTGGCTATTCTTGGTTTTTTATTTTAATCCGGCTCAAAAGGTTGATTTTTATCCGAGTCTGCAATAATAAAGATCAAAATGGGCACGTTTTTAATAGAATAATCAACCCGAAAAGCTTCTTCCGGAACAAAAACTAACATATTTATTCAACCATGGTAGGATGAGTTCAATATCAAAAAGTGTTATTTTTCTTAGTAAATACGTCCGATTGCATTAGGTCGTATCTAAACGTGTATATCTCTATATATAAAAATGAATCCCTATTTCCCTTGGTCACGACATCACGCGTGAACGGCTGGACCGATTTTTCTAATTTGGGTCTTAAAATATTCGTGGAGATTCAGGGAAGGTTCATAAGCAAAATTTCAGGCGGTACGAAGTTCGCCGGGACCACTAGTTTTACTAAAAAAATCTAATTTCAATAGTTTTGTGACGATATTAGTATCGGCAAGTTAAACAATTTAAATTATGGTAAAATATGGCAATACTTAATATTTATGGTTATATTTTTTCTATCATGTTTGACGTTTTAATAGAGGAGAGAGAGAGAGAGAGAAAGAGAAGGACCTCCGAAAAGTCACAGTAATTACCACTAAAGAACACTATCAACAAATAATATCCCAGCATGGCAGAGTCCTTTTTTAGGTGAAGATTGGAAGTACTATGATATTAAAAGCCTTGATAAATATTACTACCTCGGTGGTACTATGTACGGACTGCCACGCTCGAGGTCTCGAGTTCGATTCCCGGGTCTGGTGGATAATGTATAATTAATTCTCTTTAGAATTTTACCCAGATAATTATCCCAGAGTCTGGAACTTGTGCCCGGTAAATGGCAATAGGCCCGCCCCCTATTACATGGGACCTAACATAGCTGGCGAGATGTGGGTGTGTTTGCACACCTCTGCCCACCCCTTCGGGGAAAAAGGCGTGATGCTATGTTATGTTTATGTTATAAATATTATAAAAAAAATGGGGGCATGAGGGAAATAAAACGCATAAACCTACAAAAAAAAGGGGAAAAATCTATTAAAGCAAAAATCCAATTTGACCAATGTCAAATTAGTTGAGAAAGAATTGGGGCATATTTACTTGCCTAATTTGTTTCATAAGGTAACATTTATTACACTGTGAGTTTCAAAAGGTGACATTACATTGCTATTGAATCTAATGGTGACATTTACATGGTATTGGATCAAAAGGTGTCATTTTATAAATACTTTGTAGCATATTGGCATAATTTTAAAACCTACACAAATACTTAAAGTAGATTATAATCTACAATATAATTGACACCATTATGGCAAATAAAAATTAAATAATAATACGAGGGTGGATTGAAAAGTAATCGACCTAACCAAGAAAATAAGTACATAATAAATAAAATATATTTTTATTTTTCAAAGTAATCACCATCAAGTTCAATGCACTTTTGCCATCTTTCCTTCCAAGCATTTAGCCCGTTGAAAAAAATGATTCTTCCTTAGAGTTAAAATATGCGTCTACTGCTGCTTTGACCTCGTCATTTGTCAAAACCTCCCAAGTGCTTTTTTAGGTTAGGGAACAGAAAGAAGTCTGACGGTGCCAGATCAGGTGAATAAGGTGGATGCGGTAACAGTTCAAAGCCACAGTTTTGAATTTCTGCCATTGATTGGACAGACGTGTGAACACGAGCGTTATCTTGATGAAACAGGACTTTTCTTCTGATCATTCCTGGACGTTTTTCTTTTATTTCCTCTCGTAAACGACGTAGTAAGATGCAGTAATAATCAGAGTTTATAGTCTGACCCCTTTCAAGATAATCAACCATAATCACACCCATCGAGTCCCAGAATACTGAATCCATCACCTTACTTGCCGACAAAATCGACTTTGGGGTGGTGAACCAGGTCTTTTCCACTGTTTTGATTGTTGTTTTGTTTCCGGTGTACAGTAATGAACCCATGTTTCGTCCATAGTAACAAAACCATAGAGATATTATAAGAGTAGAGATGGTGTAATACAATTTTCCTATTAGACAAAGTGTGACTCTTCGCGGGTGTGAAGGAGTGGTGAGGAGGGGTATAAGGAACCTTAGTCCCGCCCACTTCTTTATTTTCCATCTCGCGGTCAATAGCAAAACTATTTACTTCATTAAAATGTCAGTTTACTACGTAGTTTTAACTATCTCACACTCGTAACAGGGACGTACTCAGATTTTTGGTACAAAGGTGTTTTATATTTTTTGGATTGCAAATATACGTATCTCAAACTGAACTGTCGAAATTTGCCGTAGGGGTTATATCCACGTCTAAAGTATAACGGGGCTCCCGTATGGGCGGGTAGATTGACGGCCAACAACGTGTCTATTTTAAATAGACCATTGATAACCTTGGCTTCATTAAGTATCTGTTTCGCATCCATCTTGAGGTAACACCCTAGTGTCAACACCGCGAGGCCTCCGACGAAGACACTGCACTCCACACGTTGGTGGAGTTCTGACCGTGGGCGAGATACCACCGGGACCTCATAGTGGGTCTGGGCGTGGATACCCTCTCGCTAGAGTCCATGCCTCAAGCCATGGTCTACAGCAGGAGTAGGTGGAACGCGGCCGTGTCCTTCTGCGAGCAGGTCATGCTCGCGAAGGAGGCGGCTGAGAGAGTGAGGAAACTTACCCTCCCCACTGAGTTCCGTAGTCAACGGCCAGGGCGCCGCAGATTTATTTACGCCTAGGACCAACGATATCTCCATGATCGGGGCCTGAGGACGGCGGGATAGCCACCCACCGTCATAACACTTTTCCCTTAAGCGCTCGGCAATGGACGTATGAGAGGCTGCGGCTTTTGGTCGCGGAACTAAAAATGGATGGTCTCAAAATATACTAGTTTCTCGTTTTTGTACATATTTCGTTGTTGCTCCGCTCCTATCATTTTTAGCGTTATGTTATATAGTCTATAACTTTGCTGACGTGGAGGTACCTTACTACACGTATGTGCCTGACCCAGTTCTTAAATTAAATTTAATATTTAGCTATAATTTGAATAATAATATTCAATTGTATATAAATCCCATTATGAAACAGTCGTAGGAAACTTGTCTTGTAAAATTATCCGTTTCTAATTGCGGCCCTGTATTTTTGAAGTTTTATGTTTATTGTTGCCAGTTGTCAATAGATGGCGACTTAGACGCATACGGCTCTATAAAAACTACAGAGAAATATTTTTGCAATTAAAAATCACTTACGAGTTAACGTTGAACGAATTCCTGTATATTTAATTAGTATAAAATGTTAATAGTAAAATATAAGTAGCTATTTAAATTACGTGTTCGTGAAACAAAACGCCGCCATCTATCTTCGAGTAGTAATATATTTGAAGATGTCAAAAAGGTTAAAAGTGAGAGATTTTTCTAGAACATTTCTAAAAAAAATACAATTAAAATTACTTACGCATGAAATGTGATGCTATTCTTAGCATCAGAACGTCTATCTAAATATTTTTTACATGATAGAACACAACACTTCATTTTTATCTTCTTTTATCCCTTTATTTCCACAAAAATTACTGAACTGTCACAGAATATACATGTACGAAAGTTGATAGTACACTGATAAGCCACGCCCACTTTTTGAAATCACGCGCAAATTTTATGACGTCAGTGCTCACTTAAGATTGCACTGTGCACAGTTGCTTATGGCATGTCCTCTCTTATAATACGTCCATGAACAAAACGATTCAAAAAATCACATTCATCAGCTTCAAATAACTCCAAACAGTCGCGTGGAATAGTCAATCGCATACTTTTTTGCTCAACTGAAAGCAGTCGCGGAACCCACCTCGCAGACACCTTATGGAAACCCAACACGTTGACTATTATGTTTTGAGTACGTCCATAAGAGATGCCTAAAATCTCGGATATCTCTCTAATTTTCAATCTGTGGTCTCCCATAATTAAGTCGAGTATTTTTTTAACATTTTCGTCAGTAGTGGACGTCTTAAGGCCTTCCAGAGCGGTTCGTCTTTCACACTCTCTCTACCACGCTTGAATTCTGCTATCCAGTTTTGACGGATGAATATGAAAGAGCGCAAACCCCTATTGTACTGACCATATCATCATGGATGGCTTTTGATGACAGCCCCTTCTTATGGAGGTACTTAATGACGGCACGCTGCTCGATTTGCTCCATTTGCGGAAATGATGTCAGATCGCTTTGTTAATAAATTTATAAAATTAAAACTAATTATCGCACACGTTTCAAACTTCACACAATTAACAGGTCTGAACTGAACTAAATAATGTGCATAGATTTGATTTTTAGAACTAAATGGATCAGTGTTAGGCCGACAACTTTTCAATCCACTCTCGTACCTTTTACAGATCAACTAAAAATTTTATTGTCCTAATTTATTCAAAAAACTAAATTGTGTAAATGTTACTTTTTGTTCCTAACCTCCTCAATTATTTTCAGTGCATCTGCAAGTAGGGATGGAAATGATCGTGATTTTTAAATCACTATCATATGACAATATTATTATTTCCGTGACTGGACATATGAGATTTCACCAGTGATTAATCACTATGTCGATGTCGTGATTTGTCTATCAGTGAGTAGTGACAAATAATATGCACAGTGATAGTGATTTCTATTTTCCTCGTGATAATCGTGCGTGAAATCGAGGCTATGCTATTATTACTCTACTGTTAACTGAAAAATTTGGTCACTTACTACCCCTAAGTTTGAATGCCACTTGCAGATCCATTGGGGATAAAGTTTAGTTTAGTTTGCATCTTTGAATATTTTTAATTGAATGTTATTTGAATAGGTAACTTGATTTTATTACTATTTTTAAGACATCACTATTATTATTATTTTTTATTTTTTATTTATTCATTTATTATCAGGCTACGACAGAAAAGTTACAGATCTTATATTAACTTATTCTACGGCCCATAGATACATACCTTAAAACTAAAAATACATATAATTATATCTTATAATAGAACACACTGTCTGTTTTTTACACGGGTGTCGTGTTACACTTCGCGTAAGGTAACGTGCCGCGAAACCGTCTATACACGACACCTTTCGGCCAAAACTCTTCCTTAAGGAACACGTCGAGATGATGAGTCGGCACCCTAATCACGAACGACTTAAAGTTCGTGTTGTGGCGCGACTCCAACCTCTCGACTCTCAAGGCCCAGCTGGTCTTTTTCCTGATGTACTCCACGATCTCGATGTCCTTTGTGGAGTGATGAAGTCGGGACACGTACAGTAACGTACTCGGTATCGCAGGACGTAACAACATATTAGGCCCTGCCAGACCCGTACCGCACTGGTTTCGACATGGAGGCTTCCGCTTCTTCTTCTCTACCTTGATGAAGCCATCCTTGTCGCACGCGTCCTTTTTCAGGATCTTCGGTTTCGGCAGAAGGGGCTCCGGTCGTTTTTTACCTTCCCTCTCCTGCCTGCTTCTAGGTTCAGCGGGTTTTTTGGTTGCGGCTTTGTTAGCGTAGGAACCGTAGGAACGATTAGGTGATGACATACCTATTTGACCCACAACCTTCCCCGCTAGCACTGACGCAACGGGAACAGCGGCGGAGCAATTCGCCCTGTCAGCAAATTCCACTACCGGTGACGCAAACTCGCTCGGCGACGCAAAACTGCTAAGCGGTGCATTTTGTTCACCACGACGGAGGTTAACGTTCGCGGTATCCGATGACCTACTTGTAGAAATAGTGCTACGTAGTAACACTACCTCGGCCCGCAGCTCACCAAACGTGCGTTCTGACGCTTCCATCTTCAAGTCCATTGCGGCCAGGCTTGCTTTCAAGGATGTGATATCCTTAAGCAACCTGGTGACGTCGACGTGATCAAATGTCACGGGAGGCAATTTATGTAAATTTTTCGCGACGAAAGCAGGCACGTCGTCCTGGTCGGTCACCTTCAGTAAGGTGACGATGTCCTGGATACTCTTCTCGGTACCATCTCTCCGTCGAGGTGGCATCTCGTCGAGCTTACCCAGCGTCTGGAATAGTAATCTCTTACTACTACTCACATCCTCTTCTTTGAAGTTGGTCTTGCTGATCTGCAGGATGCTAACTTCGTCCATAGTGTCGATGGCATGCTGTATGAATGCCAACAACTCGTTGGCTATGAGTGTTTGCGAACTCATAGCGACAGTGTTCGGCGGCGGGTATTGCCGCGCATCACACTAATTAAATATTTAACTAGCTTGCACTAAGTACGTCCGTACGCGAGGTCGGTACGACACGGACGGATTATGAAAGCCAACGTGTGGACGGTTCATCAAATTTACAGGGCAACGTTCGTTTGTATTAATACCAAGCAACGTTGGGACAAATGTGTGGAGCTGGGGTTAAGCATGGACAAGGACAATACTGTAACGCCATCTCGTAGCGAGTAATAAGACTACCAAACTCAGCGCCATCTAGTAGCAAATCGCAGTACTGCTACGTAGCGTCTTTCGGGAATGTTCTGTCAAGGTACTTCTATGCAACGTGTTATCTAGAAGCATCTCGAAGGTGTGGAATGTTCGCGATTTTTCTTCCGTGAAAACTCCAGAGTAATCTAGAGTAATAACCGCACTATAAAGGCGGAGCACTTCGGTGGCGGATGATCAGTATTTCCAGAGCGATAATACGAGTTATACCTGCGAGTTCAAGTGCGATTAAAAGTGTTTAGTGAAGCTTTATAGTGAAGTGTAAATTAGTGGTGTAATAAATAAAGTGTTTTGTGGTAGTTTGATCGGCATTTTCCATTCCGTAGAACCCCGGCTCGTAACAATTGGTGTCAGAATTGGGGATTTGGACAATGCCGGTGTTACCGAAAGAAGACACAGAGGGCGTCCGTACCAGGGGTCAGCGCCAGCAGGAGTTGGACAGCAGGCGCTTCGGAGGTAATACGCCGGAGAGGTTGGGTGGTCAGGAGCAGCCAACGGTGGAAGCAGGCCCGCCCACGGTATCTCCAGCGCCAGCACCTCCAGACTTTGCTGCGCTGATGGCGATGCTACAGGAGCAAGCCCGTCGCCAGGAGGAGCAGGCCCGCCACCAGGAGGAGCAAGCCCGTCGCCAGGAGGAGCAGGCCCGCCACCAGGAGGAGCAAGCCCGCCGGTTGGAAGAACAGCTGCTGCGGGACAAGGAGGAGCAGGCACGCCGCCAGGAGGAGCAGGCACGCCGCCAGGAGGAGCAGGCCCGCCGGTTGGAAGAACAGCTACTGCGTGACAAGGAGGAGCAGGCACGCCGCCAGGAGCAGCAGGCACGCCGCCAGGAGGAGCAGGCCCGACGGTTGGAAGAACAGCTGCTGCGTGACAAGGAGGAGCACGCACGCCGCCAGGAGGAACAGACGCTCCTCATGAAAGATCTTCGAGCGACTTTTGGCAAGGAGATGAATGTGATGAAGGATCAAGTTCATCATGTTGAGAACCGCATCACGGAAGCCGAAACTCGGATTGAAGATGTAAAAAACCAGATTACAGATGTGAGGAAAGAGCTGGGAAATCTGAAAGCTGGAGATGGGATTGCGACTTCCTTACCTGCCGTACCTTCAGCGCGTGGATTTAAAGTACCGCCATTCGATGGGACATCTTCATGGTCAGCCTATAAAAAGCAGTTTGAAGCCGTTAAGAAGGCAAACGGGTGGAGCAAAGCCCAGGCCATGACTGCGCTTACATTGGGTTTGCGAGACAAGGCGTTAACCATCCTAGAAGCTCTCGGAGACGATGTTTCCTACGAGCAGCTACTAGAAGCCTTGGAAACCAGATACGGTGACGCTCACCTGGAACACGTGTATCGTGCGCAGCTGAAGGATTGTGTCCAGCGCACTGGCGAAAACTTGCAACAGTGGGCCCTGGAAGTAGAGAAGCTGGTACGGAAAGCATACCAGTCGGTACCTGCGCTCATCAATGGGAATCTGGTGCAAGCATTCATCGACGGCATCCACGACCTGGAAGTCATGGCTGCTGTGAGGCTCGGGCACCATGAGACTCTCAAAGACGCCTTGGCTCATGCTTTGGAGGTCGAAGCCGTACGGAAAGATCATCGATCTCACCGCGTCAGGGAAGTTGTAGCATCACCGGCTCGCGACCGTTTCACGAGGTATAGCCCTAGGTGCTACACATGTGGTGAGAGGGGCCACCTTCGATCCAGTTGCCCAAAGCGGACTGCTGAAAGAGAAGAAAGTCGTTCCCAAGAAGATAGGGTGGCTAACGTCACCGCCCAGCAACAGCAGGGAAAACGAATAATAGCCAGGTCTGCGTGGCGGGTGCCGGCTGATGTTAGAAGAGCCCCAAGGGTTTCGATCTCACAAACCCAGGATGGCAGATTCCATGGCAACGCAGACGCATTGTCAAGAAGACCTTGCCCTGAAGACCGTAAGCACTGTGCCAAACAGGAGATAAAGGTAGCCATACCTGTGAAGATGCTTAAAACGGATCTGAGCGACGAATGGAAAGAAATCCTACAACATGCTCAACAGGACGACGCGGACATCAAGCCAATATTTGAGTGGATTGAAGCGAGTGCTCCTAAACCCATGTGGAGTGACGTCGCTTCAATGAGTTCAATCACAAAAAGTTATTGGGCGCAATGGGACAGTTTAGTTATTCAGGATGGAGTCTTGTGCCGCAAATGGGAAAATGCTCGAGGAGACAGCTGTCATTTGCAAATGCTCGTCCCTAAAGTTAAGGTCCCAGATGTGCTACAGCTCTACCATAATGGATGTTCAGGGGGCCATATGGGAGTAAAAAGGACTCTGTTGAAGATACGTGAGCGGTTTTACTGGATCCACTGTCGCGACGACGTTGAGGACTTGTGTCGCAAATGTACAAGTTGTGCTGCTGTGAAAGGACCTCATACACGGAGCAGAGGTGCACTGAAACTGTATAACGTTGGGGCACCATGGGAAAGGATAGCCCTAGATGTTGCGGGACCGTTTCCTGAAAGTGAAAGCGGAAACAAGTACTTCATGGTTGTGATGGATTATTTCACGAAGTGGCCAGAAGTCTTCGCTATACCTAATCAAGAAGCTACTACGGTCGCAGATAAATTAGTTCACGAAGTCTTCTGTCGTTTCGGGGTGCCTCTAGAAATCCATAGCGATCAAGGAAGAAATTTTGAATCTCAGGTGTTCCAGGAAATGTGTCGGGTCATGGGTACTCACAAAACCAGAACGACCTCTTACCACCCGCAGTCAGATGGAATGGTGGAGCGATTTAATCAGACATTGGAGAGATATCTGGCAAAAGTTGTGGAAAGCAGGCAAAAAGATTGGGACAAGCACATCCAACCGTTTCTTTTGTCTTACCGAAGTGCGGTTCACGAAAGCACGTCAGTGACACCAGCTTATGCGAACTTTGGAAGAGAATTACGGTTGCCTGCCGACTTACTAACCGGTATACCACCTGACGCTCCACGCAATATCACTGATTATGCGAATGACTTGCGCAGCAGGATGAATGACATTTATGAGCATGTCAGACAAGCAGGTCAACAAATGTCTGAAAAGATGAAGACCCGTTACGACCGAAAGACAAACAATAAGAGCTTCGATGAAGGTTCGTTAGTGTGGTTACATAACCCAGTCCGCAGTAAAGGGAAGTCTCCTAAGCTGCAAGCTAAATGGGATGGACCATACCGAGTTGTGACCAAGATTAACGATGTCACTTACCGAATACGGAAGAGTCCAAGAAGTGCGCCAAAGATAGTTCATGTGGATCGATTGGCGCGATATTATGGGCCTGACAATGCTCGGGACGAGCATGTCTTAGGAGGGGGCAGTGTAACGCCATCTCGTAGCGAGTAATAAGACTACCAAACTCAGCGCCATCTAGTAGCAAATCGCAGTACTGCTACGTAACGTCTTTCGGGAATGTTCTGTCAAGGTACTTCTATGCAACGTGTTATCTAGAAGCATCTCGAAGGTGTGGAATGTTCGCGATATTTCTTCCGTGAAAACTCCAGAGTAATCTAGAGTAATAACCGGCGGAGCACTTCGGTGGATGATCAGTATTTCCAGAGCGATAATACGAGTTATACCTGCGAGTTCAAGTGCGATTAAAAGTGTTTAGTGAAGCTTTATAGTGAAGTGTAAATTAGTGGTGTAATAAATAAAGTGTTTTGTGGTAGTTTGATCGGCATTTTCCATTCCGTAGAACCCCGGCTCGTAACAATACCATAGAGTAAAAATATGTTTCACCATAGAGTAAAAAAAGGGGCACCGAAATTTCATTATTTGACTGGTTTATTTGGATAAAATATCACTTCACTTTTAGCTCTGTAATACATATTCATTATGAAACGAATTTATAAAAAGTACCAAACCAAAGAACATTGTGTGTGAATTCGCCAAGTTTGTAGTTTTTGTAAAGCTTGGACCAAAATGAGTCAATTCGTAAGAAAACAAAATTTATGCGGGTGGGCTATTAATTGTTATAAACAAATTAATTTGTTAACTGATAAAAAGTTGGTTTTTATATTGGAAAATGATTTCTAAGGGTAAAACGGGCAAAATAAGACACTTTTACTCTTGTGTTTTTTTCGAAAAAATGCGTTATAAAGAAGTTACAACCATTTTAAAGCGCAAAATTATCAAATTCAAAATTTTTTTATCTCGGCGAGTTTTGATCGAATTCAAAAAAATCCTGCGGCAGAATACTTATCAGATCTTAAGCTTCAACTGACTATTTTTCAAAATGAGAAAATATACATTTTTCACATCGTAAAATCTATTTATACACAGCGTTTTTTAGCGTTCGACAATCCGGAGACAGTGAGAAATCAGAATCAGAAATTTTCAGTGATTAGTCAGTCATTTTAGTTTTTCAGGGGGTTTGCTGCTTGCCTAATATGTTTTTTCCCAAAATGCCAAGATAAGATTCGTACACGCGTCTGAAACACACTGGTCCTTCATCAGATACGACGCGGACGTATGCCACGCAACGTGGGAAACAGCGACACACTCTTCCTACGTATACCATGTGTTACCACGTCTTACGACGTCCGACGTAATCGACACTGAACTGATGACATGCGACTCTATGATTTCTTAAATTTTAATTTAGTAAGTAATAAATAACATATTGTAACAATGTTTTCTGATTATGAGAGTGAATTTGAGGAATTATTAGGTTAGTTATCTATACTTATAATACCTAAATCTGTAGAAGTGAAAATTCTGTACATTGAAAATATCCAAAAAAATAAATGGCAGGGGTGTTACTAGACCGACACCGAACTCAAATATGTGATTAAAAATTTTTTTGTCTGTCAGTCTGTTCAGGCATCACGCAAAAACCACCGGTTCGATTACGATGAAACTTGGTATAATTATTCTTTAATATCCTGGGCACCACGCTGGGTACTTTTTACCTCGGAAAAGTATATACAATAAAAAAACAAACTTAATTTTGCGGTTCGATCCCTAGACCCGAGTACTGTACCGACCGCAAATAATAAGTTTGTCGTAGGTTTTAGGTGATTTTTTTTTAATATTTCATATTTTCGTAACATAAGATGAATTTTTATGGTATAATAGAAGATATAAATAGAATAAAATAGATAAACTGGTGTAGGGGGGCTATATGATCGCAAAAAACCCAAAATAATGATTTTTAGAACTTTTGTCTGTTTGTCTGAATGTTTAAACACGCTAATCTCAGAAACGATTTGATTTTTATATTTGAATTTGCGGTTTGGTTTTCAATCGCTTCAAAATAAAAATGTTATGTAGATCTAAAGTAACACGCAGGCGGATCTGCGGGCAACAGCTAGTTTCTAAATAAATACATTTGCGACAAAAAAAATCGAATTAAGAAATTGTGTTCATGCTATAAATAAATAATATATTAGTAGTAGATTTTCACAACTTAGGTACCTACTTTTTGTGAAACGTGGTGTCTGCGAGTATTTTATGCGCCATGACACTTTAAACGTGTGTGACAGCGTCGTACGCGTGGAACAGCATGGGAACACGCGAATCTGGCGCGGTGACGCCTAAGACAGCGTGGTGAATGACCAGTGTGTTCGTTACCACACTGTTCAGATGTCATAATGCGTGGTGTACGTCGCATGTGAAAGATGAGATTGACCGTCCCTTTATTCGCCACTTCTTAGCATTCCAATACACGACAGATTTTCTTATGCTTATTTAATTAACCTGCCTTGACTTGTTTTTTTTTTGCATAATGTGTGTGCATGAAGCCCCTACCAAATGCACCCGCGTGAAACGATGCAGTTGCACCCCCATGCATGATTCGGAAAAAATGCGTGTCCTCGATTGTATCTGCACTATTTGTATAAGTTTGTATATTGTCTTCTACTATCGCATGAGTTGTATATTATATTTATGTATAAATGTATACTATGTATACTCTTTAAAATGGTTTTGGTTGTAGATGTTGAAGAAAAAATGTTGTTAGTGAATTGTAGCCGTATCCTATACAAAATTGTTTTGAATTTGATTTACAAGATGGTGTTAGTTACTGCATAAGATCCTTTAAAGTTTATCTTTACTACAAAATAACAAGTTGCTTCTGTCTGTACCCTTAGATCTTTTAAACTACTCAACCGATTTTAATGCAGTTTCCAGCTAAAGATAGAGAGTGATTTAAAAAGAAGGTTATTAATCATAATCATAACATTGTATAAAACAAAGTCGCCCGTTCCGTATGTATGCTTAGATCTTTAAAATTATGCAACGGATTTTGATGCGATATTCATTCACCAATGGATAGAGTAGTTCTCGAGGAAGTTTCTAGTGTATAATTTGTCAAACGGCCGAAGCCGGGGGCGTCCGCTTGTAAGTTTCTATTTCTTTTCCCTTATTATAAAGAGGAAAGATTTGTATTTTTGTGTGTATGTTTGGGAAAGATTTGTATTTTTGTGTGTATGTTTGTAATGAATAAACTCAAAAATTACTGTGCCGATTTCAAAAATTCTTTCACCATTGTAAAGCTACATTCAGTTAGCGTCAGAATGGCTGGTTGCCTATAACAAGCGGCTCTGAATCTATATTGAGGAATTGCTATCCAATTGCTTATATTTGCTTAACTTCTTCAATAATTGCCACATATTATACATTCGGAGAAATACCAGTATCTTTTTGTATAACATACTTTTAGAAATTTTGCGTCCTTCATCCTGAACACGGTGGCGACCATCCATCTTGACGTTAGAATGGCTGCTCAAAAAATATTGGTATTTCTCCGAATGTATTATATGTAGCAATTATTGAATAAGTTAAGCAAATATAAGCAATTGGATAGCAAGCAGTATTACAAAATGTTAGAGGAAATTCAGAGGGGTTGTGTATATTGTGTATTGATGATGTATGAATAAACGTTTACAGAGCAGAATCCAAGCTAGATATCGCAGTTTCTGGTACTGTCATTATCTATGGTTAATATTCATTTGGATAACTTATTTTTTTAAGTCTCAATAATGTTCGGACTGCAGAGATTTCAGTGGTATGTAACATCTGTCCTGGCCTGTATAGTGCCCGGTAACGGCAATAGCGTTGCCGCCTATTACGTGGGACCAACACAATTACTGGCAAAGTGTGGGTTACACACCCACACTTTGTCATGCACCTCTGCCTACCGCTTCGGGGATATAGGCGTGATGTATGTCTGTCTTTCTCGAATACATTATAGGTTCGATACCTGTATAATATCTGAGGAAAGTTTTTTTAGCCTGTGTGCTGTCCCACTGCTGGACAAAGATCTCCCCAACTTCTTCCATCGCGAGGAACGTAAGCAAAGTTTATCTGAATAAAAAAATATATCTGCTTCTGTTTAGAAAAATACCGGCAGTATTAACTATAATTAATTACTAAAGATTTCCTTGTTACTTAAAATAAAACTAATATTACTAGACATTGACATTGCGCTGTGGCTATCTATGTGTTCATTTTCATACTAAATTTGAACCAACTGACAATATTAAACGTATTCTCTTTCTTTCAAGAAATTTATTAATAAATATCTTGTCTGTATATCATTCTTAAATTGTCACTTGATTTTAGAATATTTTATAAAGCCGCAAAACTTGTTGTTACTAACATACCAAATTGTTAATGTATTAAATAAAAATAAATAAATATTTTTGGACATTCTCACACGACGTCATCTGGCCCAAATTAAGCTAATATAACCTTATGCTATGGGATGAGGATGGGAGACAACTGATAAACATACTTATATATTTCTAAATACATACATATTATACATAGAAAACACCCATACTCCAAAACAAACATTTGTGGATCACACAAATAATTTGATTCGACCCGGAATCGAACCTGGGACCTCAGGGACGGCAGTCGCATACTCATACCACTGTGCCACCAAGGCAGTCAAGTATTAAGTACATTCTAATACTCGCGAACGGTTATATTTTGGGTATGCACTAGTTTGGACTCTGCTCTGTAACCAACATTCATTTTATACCATTAGATTCATGATAGATTTTATTAACAAAGTAAGTAGTGTTAGTGTTATTTAAACAGTGCAACTGGTTGATAAATATATTTGTAAGTGTAGTTTTAGTTTAAAAAAAGTTAATTGTTCGTAATGGTAATTCACTGACTAAAATGTTTCAGATCCAGCTAAGTTGGATGAAATCATCCGCGAAGCCAAAACTGCAAAGGCCCAAGGAAAGCTATTCAAATTTGACTATCAAAAACTATTACCGGATTACGATAACCCATTTCAAAGGAAGAAAGATGAACCGGAAACGACACAGGAACAAGATAAGAAGTCTGACAAAGATAAAAAGAGAAGTGATAAGCCCGAGAGAGACTACAGACGTTCATTCTATAATAAAAGGGAAGATAAAAACAGGTGGCAAGAAGCGAATGTCAATAAAGTAAGATCCAGAGAAAGCAATAAGGAGTCTTCGACAGATATTAAGAGATCTGTGGAGAAAGAAACAGATGTTAATCTAAGTGATTACTTGGTTTGTGATAGTTGGTCGTTAGAGAATGAAGAGAAAACTTCAAGTCCTAGTAAAGCAGATAACCAGATTTCACAAACCGATGAAAAGACAGCAACAGTATCTAAAGAAACACCATCTGATAATGCCGAAAAAGAGATTTCTTTAGATAGTCCAATCAAGATAAAAAAGCTCCAACCTGTTATGGATTTATTTAAATTTGAAATAGATCCAGATGATGAACAAATAGAAGAATATAGCAATAGTCCAGCAGAATACAAAAAGCAGAAACCTAAAGAAGAATATGAATCACCGTTCAATAAAATATTTGATTACGACCAATCTATTAGTAAAGATACTTCCAATGACGCTTTAACTGAAGACACGTTCTTAGAATCAGTTATAAATGAGATTAAACAGGAGACTATGAGCGATGATGAATGTGCAACGGATAAAGGCTTAGTAGAATATGATTCTCCTGTAAAAGATAGTCTAAGTCCTAAAGACAATCGGTCTGTGACTCCTGATTTAAATGACAGGATGCGTGAAGTACAATCTAGTAGGAGTGATTATTCTGATGGATATAGGTCGACGGAAAGTGGGTACAAGTCGACAGAGAGTGGATACAAGTCGAGCGTATCATACAAGTCTGATAACAGTGAAAACTATAGAATGTCTGTTGAGAAGGAATTGGTGAAAATGCCAAAAGAGACGGTTGAATCTTTGGAAACTTGGAGTTTTGTGCTCAAGATCTGTCAACCTTTGCTTTTTAGACATGACAGGAATAAATGTTACAGGTATATAACGATTTTCTTTCTATCCGACTTCCAAAAAAGGATGAGGTTATCTATTCGACTGTATGTTTCTTTTTATGTTTGTTACCTCATATCTTCGGACTGGGTGAATCGATTTTGAAATTTTTTTTTTATTGGAAGCTGCTACTTCCCAAGTTGGTCCCATTTTAAATTGGTCCCTATCCAACAACTATTTGGTCCCATTTCGGTAGTTTGAAATCGGTTGCTGTGTATTTTTTTATAAATTGTCTTTGTAGTCGTCTAAACGTATTATGTGTGTGAGACTGCTACCCCAGAGGTACCGGGTTCGATCCCCGGGTCGGCTCAAATATTTGTACGATCTGTAACTGCATGTCGGAACTATGTTGATCACCAGTTATAGGGGGCGAGACTGTGCCTAGTCAATTTGTGACTGATGTCTACCGGCTTCAGGCGCGTGGTTTAGTTTTTAACTGACTTCTAAAAGAGAGATTCTCAATTCGCCTTTTTTTTTTGTTTTTCCATATCTTCCGACTATACTATTTCCATTTCTTTAAGCTCTCGATGACAGTTCTAATTTGATAGTTGTAGTGTTGTGACCAAATAAGTAATGATATCGATCGCATTTATTATATTTTGAACAGAGACAACTACAACAAAACATTCAAATATATTTTTACCTGCTGTTATAATTATTTCGTTTCATTGTCGAGTACCCACCTATACCTACTTATTTTACAACAGCTTCGAAAATTTAAAGCTTTTAAAGAAGTTGGCATTATCAATCAAGAAATAATACGTGTAACATCTTGTAATGAAATACATATAATAATATATTAGTTAATAAATTTGTACAAAAGTATCCGGCAGTAGTTTAGTTTCTTACATTTTGTAAAAAAATATCGGGTCTGTTATCGTGTTACGTTTATCGATAGCTGCATCCCTATCAGTTTCTCCGACTCTGGTATAACCTTGTACGTGCGTAAGCGTCATGTTTTTATAAAATAATGCGTACATAATGTAAAAAAGACGCTCGTTCAAGTTTTCACAGCAGCTGTCATCGAGAGCTTAAAGAAATGGAAATAGTATAGGTGAACCGATTTTGATTTTTTTTTTATTGAAAGGTGCTTCCCGAGTGGTACCATTTCAATTTGGTCCCATTCCGGTAATTTGAATTTGTATTTGTGTCAAAGTTTGACGTGTTTTTAAAGTTCCCAATCGGTCGATCTCCATGGGAACGTAGTCTAAGTTACTCCTTATAATATCAGCTATCTGCCAGTGAACGTCCCGTTAAAATCAGTTCAGCCGTTTTAGAAATTAGCCGGAGCAAACATAGATAGAGAGATACAATTAAAGACTTTAAATATAACTAGTTAACCCGGCGAACTTTGTATCGCCTCGAATATAAAATATATATATATATATATATATTTCATGCAAATGTATGTGTTATTAATTATAATTGAAAAACGCGACGGACGGACAGACAGTCGTATTAAATATATAGATTTATTTATTATAGATGTTACCGTAAGAACCCGTTTTCAGTTAGAACGCGTTGATACAAAAAACGGGATCTTATGGTAACATAGATATACTGTCAGACGCCCGTATGTCGTCTTTAATACTCTTGTATATCCCCAGAGAGACCCGCACAGTCCCCAAGGTGTGGTACACCGAGAACCCGAAGTTATGTCCCTGTGTGAAGGATCGCGGCGTGGTCTACGACGAGCTGGAGACCTGCAAGATGATCCTCGTAGACCGGGTCTATGGATGTGATCAGTGAGTTTACTACCTATACTAGTCGAAGCACGCTACTTGGATCGCAGGAATTCATCATCTACTGACGCTTTTCCCAACCTAGAACTGCTCGCGGCTGAACTTCGATATGTTCCGTGAAGCGACTGCCATCTGACCTCCACAACCCATGGGCTATATCGAAGTTCTGTAGTTAGACCGCGAGGATTTTGATTTAGGGCTCCAAATATCCGTAACGACTGCCATAGATGTTCGTGTGACAACCGGGACTGACGGCTTAACGAAAATTCCTACTATTATTATAAACTCTTTGACGTACAAATTACTGAAGGGTATAATAAATAAATCAATTCTCTATTCGATTGGTATATTTTTTTGTATGTATGTACACCGAATACGCTGAGATTTATGATCCGATTTACATGATTCTAGGTTTGATACGGAATCATAATCATAACATATATAAAACAAAGTCGCTCCGTCCCTATGTATGCTTATATCTTTAAAACTACGCAATGGATTTTAATTCGGTTTTCACAAATGGATAGAGTGGTTCTCGAGGAAGGTTTTTGTATAAATTTTGTAAAAGTTCAATTTTATTTAAGTGTTTAGACTTATGTTTAATTATAGAATTCAAGAATCGGAAGCGGCCAAAGTCCGCAACTGGTATCCACGTACCGCCCAATGTCTAAAGGAGACTAGTACAGTGACGACGGTCGCGTCCTCCACCGAGTGGGAGGTTGACGATAGTCTCACTGAGACTTTCAAGACTAACAGGTCCACTACACCGTCTAAGAACGAGGAGATCTACCTCGATAGGGAGTATCAGAGGTATGTTAATTAAATATTATACAAAAAAAAACCAGGCCAAGTGTGCCGCCTCCTTCACGTGCATAACCTGCTCGCAGAAGGAAACGGCCGCGTTCCACTGGGTCTCTAGACCATGGCTCGTAGCATGGTCTCCAGCGAGAGAGTATCCACGCCCAGACCCACAACGAGGTCCCGGCGCTGACTTGTCCACGCTGAGCATTCCACCGACGCGTGGAATGCCGTGTCTTCGCCGGAAGCCTCGCAGTGTTGACACGCGGGTGTGACCTCACGATGCATGCGAAATAGATAATTACCGAAGTTTCCGTGCGCGGTGATGATCTGTGTCGGACGATACGTGAGGCCACCGTGCTGCCTTGCAGCCAGTCCATTTATATGGTGAAGGCGGTAAAAGACAGACGGAGTTGTTATCGTCGTAACCTTAGATCAACTATCTCTATACTACGTATAAATAGAGCGCTGATAACCGGTCTGAACCATAAACAACCACTCTGCACGTCTGAACAGTCAAATTGTCGAGGATGACGTAACGTCACTACAGCTTCCCAGTTTAAGTTGTCGTGTGGCAAAAAATGGACCTAATTATCGTTTGTTCTGAGGTCTTGTTTTTGACGTGTTTTAATGTAATGTGGCGCCGCTGGTGGAACGCAAACATATACTCTATCAGAGTGCTTAGTAGTCGACACGAAGAAAATGGGTGACACTCGCCATCTATCTATAGATGGTTGATCTGAGGTCGTAACCTTTACTACAAAACCCAAGATGAATAAACTCTAAGGAGATTTTATTGCATCCATATTTTCCTTATACAACATAAATTTCTGAAAACACCATCGAATCAGTTTAGATACCCAACTTATTTCCATCAGGTTTATGCAGGCAGTGTGGCCCGAAGTGACAGAACCCAAGACAGGCTCCTCTCGTAGCACTACCCCGGTGAAGCAGGAATCTCGTAAGAAAAAGGCAGAAGATGCCCAAGTGCATGATGACAAGAAGAAGGCTAAGAAGGTGAAGCTGAGCAGCGAGGGTTGGAGCCAGGAGTCTGACGTGGAGGAGGACTTGGATAAGAAGTAAGTCATTCTATACCAGTGGTCTTCCTCGCGAAAATTAACAACATTATTATGACCTTTCGCCTCCATTCGATACGAGCGGATATGCTCGCAGACCTCTTTGCGGCTAATTCCCGGGTCGACGACCGTGGCCTGCAGCCCCCCGCCATCGCCAACTGTGGCCACACTATGCCTGATATTATTATCAGGCAATGTGATGTACGGGCAGTGCTGCGGTCACTCGACACGCGGAAAGCCAGTGGCCCTGACGGCATTCCGGCGGTGGTGCTACGAAAATGTGCAGCTGAGTTGTCTCCAGTATTAACGCGTCTGTACCGCCTGTCATACTCTTCAGGGCTCGTGCCGGAGGTCTGGAAGGAGGCGAACGTACAACCGATCCCCAAGAAAGGGGATCGGTCCGATCCAGGCAACTATCGACCCATAGCTGTCACCTCAGTCATTTGCAAGGTGCTTGAGCTCCTTATAAATAAGCAGCTCATGCAATTCCTAGAGGATCACTCGCTAATCAATGATCGACAATACGGCTTCAGGCCAAAGCGATCAACGGGTGATCTTCTGGCATTCGTAACGCATGTCTGGGGTGGGGCTATGGAAAGGCACGGCGAGTCCTTGGCTATTAGCCTGGACATCGCCAAAGCCTTCGATAGGGTCTGGCATGCTTCGCTCCTTTCCAAGCTTCCGGCATATGGTCTACCTCCTCAACTGTGCAGCTGGATTGCCAGCTTTTTAAACGAGCGCTGAGTGCGGGTCCTCTGCGATGGCCAGGCTTCTCGCTTCTTGCAAGTGAATGCCGGGGTACCGCAGGGGTCCGTACTATCACCAACTCTCTTTCTTCTGCATATCAATGATATGCTATCCCTCGGGAACATTCATTGCTATGCAGATGACAGCACACTGCACGGGAGTTACTCGGTTCGTCCGACGGCGGAGCGATCTGAGATTGAGGAGGAGAGACGACGACTCGTGGCTGATCTCGACCGTAACCTCGACAGTATCTCTCAATGGGGTACCGAGAACCTGGTCGAGTTCAATGCCCGCAAAACACAGGCGTGTGCATTTACTGCGAAGAAATCCCCTTTCCTTCCCCTACCCTCTCTTCAGAATGCATTATTACCAATGAAGGACAACCTTGATATCCTTGGCATAGACGTTCGTCGAGAGCTCAATAATAAAAACTACATCGAAAGATGTATAGGGCTAGCTTCGCGGAAACTAGGAATACTGAATAAGGTAAAGAGATTCTTTACACCGGACAAGAGGTGTCTGCTGTACAAGACGCAGATTAGACCCTGCGTCGAATACTGCTCTCACCTATGGGACGGCTCCGCGAAGTATCTGCTGGACGCTCTCGACGCTATGCAGCGACGGGCTATCCGTATTATAGATTGTCCGGAGGTAACGGGAAGCCTTGAGCCGCTAGTTCAGCGCCGAACAATAGCTTCCTTGGCCGCATTCTACCGTATTTACCACGGCGAGTGTTCTGAAGAGCTCTTCAATCTGATCCCACCCTCTTCCTTCCGATCCCGGACGACTCGTGCCGGGCAGAGATGCCACCCCCACACAGTGGATAGCATGTTCGCGAGAACCGAACGTTTTAAACGTTCGTTTCTCTGCCGAACGATAGTGGCCTGGAACGCCCTGCCTGTGCACGTGTTTCCTCCCACATATAATCCTGGGTTCTTTAAGCGGAGCGTGAAGAGGCACATCAGTAGGTCGTCAAGTTGAGGGCCACTCTCAATAGTAATGAGTGCTGTGAGAGTGGCCCACAATCGCTAGACGTCGTCACGACTTACCATCAGGCGGGCGGCGTCAATCTGGCGAACCAAATATAAAAAAAAAAAAAAAAATTCTTTCCCCAATATAAAAAGCTATGAAATAGTAGATTTTATGCCAAGGGAGTAAAACCCGCTGGGCGCCACTGGAACGCCGGGCGCCACTGGAAATACCTTCTTTGTGTGTACCAGAGACGCCACGGACGTGAAAGCGGCCGGGGTCTTGGGCCGCGAAATAAAGGGGAAAAACAATCTTAACTCACGTCACTGGTACCGTTATCAACGTATTTAATATACAAAGATAAAACCGCTGATAAAAATGTTATATAGTATTTTGTCGTTACGTTACTTCACTACGAACTTTACATGTATTCTTACGAAATAATAACACAGTTGAGATCGAAGTTATAACAGATACACTTCACACTTCTGTTACGTTTTTTTAATGGTAAAAGTACAAGCCTCTTACATTTGATATGTCAAAATAACAGTTTTTTACTATGAAATGCGTAGTAAGGTCAAAACAATCAACATAGTGATGTTTGTATTATCCAATGATTTTATTGACATTTAAAAATTAAAAAAGAAACGCAAGTATACCTCGATTCTTATAAGGAGAACCGAGAGAGAGACCTTCAAGCTGTGTAGGCGATTTATCGATCTGTATAGTGTAACAGCGGGCAAGAGCGAGGGTACCGATGCGCAAACACACCCTTCCCACTCGCCCGGCGTTCTTCTTACGCGACTCGAATTATACCTATTGTTTTACATATAATAATATTACATAATTTAGACTGTTTACGCAAACCTTTGTTTTGTCCGTCAGCAAAAAGCTGAGCAAGCTGACTAAGATGGAGCGAGAGAAGGTGCGCAAGCGCAAACACTCGTCGTCTCTCTCCGACAGTGATAACAACACCAAAAGGAAACGGAATATCAGCAAGAAGGTTAGTATCTAATATTACTGGGAATCTTTTGGAATCATTTAAAAAGGGAATAGACAGGACAGACCCAACCCTAAAAAAAAAGGTTATGGGCCCAGCAGCCTAATAAATAAGGGATAAATTTAAATGCACAGCAAAAAAACTTATCACCCCTCAATTTGAGATAAACATTTTTTACAGCAATTTTTTTAATCTGCATGTAAACCATTTGTTTATCAATACTAAGTCAATACTAAGTTGTACTAGAAAGAAATAATTTAAAATATACATCAATAGTGTATTGTAATTTTTCTTCAAATGCGTCAAAAAAATGATATTTAACGTACAAAAAACATGATTTGCATATCAAAATATACTAATAGTCCATTGAAATGTTACATTTGGGTGTGCAAAAGTACGCTATTCTATTTTTAAGATATAACGGGGGGGTGTTTGGGCTAGTGTAAAACTAAATCCAAGTTTGTGGGGTTTTTTTTTTAACCGGTGCAAGGCACATCTGGTACAGTTGTTCACTGTCTCTTTATGGCTGTCCCAGATATAAAATCATTAACCTATCAATCTCCATACCTACTTTTATTTTTTATTTCCGCGGCCCAAGTCACAGCCGCTCCTACGTCCATTGCCGGGCGTCTCTGCTACGCGTCATCTCATCATCTGCGGTCATAATACCTACTGTGAAACAACATGAAATACACTGAATTTTGTGTTTCATGATATTGGGCTGTCCCACATTGTGTTGAAGATCATTATTGAAAGTCAAACCTCAAGTCTAAATCGTAGAAAAGGATAAAATATTAATGTATATTTAGTACAATGTGTTGGTCTCCACAGACGAACATAAAAACTAAATTAAAGTTGACTAAACATCGGAAACTAAGTAAGAAGTATTTGAAGAAGTTAAAAGATAAACAAAAGAAGAAGAGACATTCCTCGGAAGATGAAGAAATGGACAAAGGTAAGTTAATTACAATATTTTTGTGTATAAGCCGCGCAACATGACATTGGGATTGGCGGCCATGTTGGTGACGTCATATTGACGTTTCCCTGAGTTTCTTACCCTTCTTCTCGAGTGTGAGGTAATAAAACCTTCAAAAAGTGTGTATTAACTGCTCCTATTTTGAATAAAAATATTTTGATTGATAGATTGATTGATACTGATTTGTTATCAGTACTTTTCAGCGATTCGTGACGTCACGGAGCTGTTATTGTGACATAGTTGCATCGTGCACGGCTTATAATTTATATCTTATTAGCGTACGCCTGCGGCGCGCGCCAGCATGGAATTTGGTGCTGTAGTTTTTGAGTTTATCGCGAACAGACAGACAGATCCGGCGGAGGACATTGTTCTATTTAAAAAAGTATTTTTTATTCAAGCTGTCACTTTGAACTTGATTCATCAACGAACAGTATAAATAGTCTAAAATTCTAAATGTTCCACAGAAAACAGAAAGAAAGAGAAGAAACTTAAAAAGAAGAAACTACAAAAGAAAAAGAAAGCACTAAAGAAGAAAAAATCAAAAGCCAAGTCTAGTAGTAGTTCATCATCAACTTCGAGTACTTCAGAATCTAGTACCGATTCTGAGTCAGATTCCAAAAGGAAAAGGAAAAAGAATAAATCCGAAGTGAAAAGCAAGAAACGGAAACCATCTACATCAGAGTCTACACAGAGTGAAGAGCTTTTTGATGTAAACGTACTAAACAACATCAAAACTGAAAGACTTACAGACGATGAGAATAAATTAGAATTCTCAACTAGAAGACAAAAACCTAGGGAAATCATCAACGTAAAAGAATTTCAGAGTGAGTTTGTTAGTGTACAGATAAAGAAAGAAGTCGAAGATTTACAGATTGAGAAACAGAAGACTCAAGAAGTTGAAATTCGCAAAGAGAAGGAGGTGACAACTGAAAGCGTTATAAAAAGTAATTCAGACACTGTAAGTGAAAAAAGTGAAGCTGTTTGTCAAAGTGCTAGTCTTTGCGAAGCTGATGTCAAAAGTGATAGTCAAAGTGAACAGAAAAGTAGTCCCAATGGATATGAAGATGTTTCTGAAAGTTTAATACGAGTAGATAAGGTTTCTCATGCTGAAATTGAGATCTTTTCTGAAGATGTTTCTAATATTATTGCAATTGAGAATATTCCGATTCCTGTAAGTGGTTATATTGACCATACACAATTCAAGGTAAGTGCTGTTTACTCTGCAAATAAATAAATACAATTACTCATAATACTGGGGCTACACACACGCGTTGTTACTCTGACGATTTACGTCTGATTGCTACAGTGACTGTGATTTCATCAGTGATTAAAGCTGACGACAAACTCGCGTTAAATTGAATGCGCGTGACGTGATATCAGATGGTTCAAATGCTGCGATGACGTCATATTTCCCTCACTGGACTCTTCCCATGTGAAAAATACTAAAGTATTTTATTGAAGTCTAAAAAATCCATGCCCCGACTGCTGCTATTGTATGTAATATCGGTCATAAACTCAGATCAACCATCTATAGATAGATGGCGAGTGTCACCCGTTTTCTTCGTGTCAACTACTAAGCACCTCTGATATAGGTTGCCCAGTATATGTTTGCTTTCCACTAGGGGCGCCACATTACATTGAAACACGTCAAAAACAAGATCTGAGAACAATAACTACAAACAATAATTAGTTCCATTTTTTGTCACACAACAACTTAAACTGGGAAGCTGTAGTGACATTACGTTATCCTCGACTGTTTGACTGTTCAGACGTGCAGAGTGGTTGTAATTAGTTCAGACCTGTTATCAGCGCTCTATATATACGTAGTTCTGGCATCAGTATTCTGGCAGAAGTGAATTACACACCGACAATTTGCACTTAGTTAGTAGTTCAGATTCTAAAATGGAAGGTATGACCCCAATGCAACGTGTGTGTATAATAATAAGCTTTTTTCCATATACGTTATAGGAACCATTAGATGTCGCTACCATACCCCATGACAGACCAGAAGTATCTTTACCAGAGGAACTGAGCCAATGTTCCTCTCAAGAGTCTACCATCAGCAAGGATCCCTACGAAAAGGACGACAGCCACCTTCGACCCTCGTCGCAGAACTCCAACTACAGCTTCAATGACGTCATCACCGCCAGCCAGGGTTACCAGAAGGAGGATAAGTTTGAGCTGGAGAGCTATGAGGAGGGGAACTATGAGATGTATGAGCAGTTGGCTATGGCTTACCAGAGTGATGTGGCTAAACAGGTAAGAATTTGTCCATTTTATGATCTTATGAGGCGTCGCCGTGTTTATAGCTAATTCTTTTGATAAAACAGAGCGTCCCCCCCCTCTAAAATCTAAACGGCTGACTTGAAAAATCTGAAAATATTTATGAAAGTAGTCCATGTAATGAACTTTTAAGGAAAACTGTAACGGATTAGACAACTTTGTTTGTTCAGGAGTTATAGACGCTAATATAGGTAACTACGGAAACCTATTCTATGCGAGGCACTATACGCACTTGGGCGGTTGCTTTTGTTAAGAGTCTTTTCAGCGGGCAATAATGAGATTCGAATTTGGAACATAAATCTTTCATAATAATCCAACCATTTTTCATTGCTAGTACATTTTTTTTTTTTTTTTTTTGTACACACACAGTAAATAAAACAGTAAATGGATACAAACTAAACATGTATACAATGGCGCCACTTATCTCTAAAGAGATCTCTTCCAGTGGGCCTAAGAGAGGAGATCGTGATGCAAACAGGTCCTGATGTGTGTGCAGGTTAATAAACTTACATAAACTACAACTAATTACATAAATACACAAATACATACATAAAAAGATATATAAACATACATAGACGTACAATAATTAAGGTAAGGAAGCGAGATAGTGTTCCTTGACTCTCTTCTTGAAGCCAGACGCAGTTCTGCAGTTCCTTATATCGGTTGGAAGAGCGTTCCACAGTCTGACGGCATGAACGGAGAAAGAGTAGGAGAAGAAGTCAGATTTGTGGGAAGGACAATTGAGGCGGTAGGAGAGGTGAGGCCGGCACGATTCATCTGATGCACGCATCAGTGTGAACCGCTCCCGCAGGTAGGAAGGATATGAGGGATTGTGTAGGACATTGAAGGGGAGACATAATAACCGAGTATTTATACGAAGGCGGATTGGGAGCCACTTGAGTTCCTTGCGAAATTTTGAGACGTGATCATACTTACGTAAGTTAAAAATAAATCGGATACCTAAGTTTTGCAACCGCTCAAGTTTGTTTAAGAGCTCCTCTGTAGCATCCAGGCAGCAAGCGTCCGCGTAGTCCAAGATCGGCACGATTAGTGTTTGGGCCAGCGAGATTTTAGTATCGTGGGGCAAGAAACTCTGGAGACATTTAAGTGTATGAAAGGTGAAGTGGACCTTCTTGCTGACCTCGTTAATATGAGAGCCCCAGGACAAGTTGTTGTCGATAATAACTCCCAAGTTCTTAGCGGCATTGGTGTATTTGATAGGGATATCATCCAGCACGATAGTTGGAAGAGATGCCATATCCAGCCCTGCCAACATCTGCCGACTGCCAATTACCATGGCCTGAGATTTAGTGGGATTTATATGGAGGCCGTATGACCTTGCCCATAGGCTGATGGCACTCAAGTCATGATTCATGACAGCGATGGCAGTCCGATACTCGTTGAGGGTAAAGTGCCTATACAGCTGTAGGTCGTCTGCATACAGATGGAAGTTGGAAGAAATGACTCTAACTGCGGAGTTGATAAAAATGGAGAACAAAAGAGGAGAGAGTACGCCACCTTGGGGCACGCCCGCAGTGAGATTGCACCAGTCAGACTGAGCGTCATTGTAGCGAACACACTGCGAGCGGCCCTGAAGATAGGATTTAAACCAGGCCACAGCCTCCATGGAACAATTCAACGACTTAAGGATACCAAGGAGAATGTCAAAGTCTACCGAGTTAAAGGCACTACTGAAGTCCAGTAGCACCAATACCGTAAGAGATCTACTCTCCATGGCCCAACGTATGTCGTCGGTCACCTTAAGAAGTGCCGTCACAGTGCTGTGACCTGTCCTAAACCCAGATTGAAAGGGACTAAGGAGATTATTCCGTGTCAGGTAACTAGTCAACTGGCGATGTACTATATGTTCAAGGACTTTGGATAGGAATGGTAGAATGGATATAGGACGAAATTGGGACGGGAGAGAAGGGTTTGATGTTTTAGGTAGTGGAATAACTTGTGCCTGTTTCCAAGCACTAGGAAAACAGCCGGAGGAAATGGAGAAATTAAAGATATGAGTTAAAATGGGGATTACGGACGGGAGAATAGGAGAAAACATTTTAGAACACAGCTGATCGTTCCCAACAGCAGAGGAAGTGATGGCTAAAAGAGATTTTTGGACGTCATCCTCACCAACCGCAGAGAGATGAAACGAAGGGCATGATGGGACCGGCAAAAGAGACAAATCGAGCAGAGTGTTGGCCCTAACAAGCGGGTCAAGTGTTACAGGTGGGAGAGAGAAATGCTTATTGAGGGCTCGAACATCGATGTTGTGACAATCAATAGTTGGTGATTTGCCGATTCCATTAGCTTTAAGGAATTTCTAGACGTCTGAAGAGTTGTGGTTGACAAGAGATTCGTGAAAATGGCGGCGTTTGGCATCACGACACAGACGACCACAGCGGTTGCGAAGGTTCTTATAACGAGCAAAATTGAAGTCAGTCGGACGCTTGAGCCTCCTTTTAGCCCGGTCACGGTTAGCCATGAGCTCTTTGATTTCAAGCGTAATCCAGGGAGCGGGGACATGCTTTAACCTTACCCTACGCAGCGGTGCATGCCGATCATATAAAGTGGTAATGGCATTATTAAAAAGTTCTACCTTCTGGTCGACAGCTTCACAATGAATGACGTGTCCCCAATTTAAGCTGCCAGCATCACCGCGTAAAGCCTCCAGATCCATGCTCCTAAAATTCCGGAACACAGCAAATTGTGATTTCCGTTTAGGTGGACGAATAAATAGAGATGCATAAATGAGGTCATGATACGAAAACGGAGCAGTGAGTTGACCATGTGAGGCTACATGATCAGGTGAAGATACAATCATTAAGTCGAGTAGAGAAGGTTTACAATTAGGGACATGGTGAGTAGCAGAAAGGGGAAGAATATGTAGATTTATAGAAGTTAGAAGAGAGTGTAAGGAGTGGGTACGATGGTCGTCTTTAATGAGGCATGTGTTAAAATCGCCCATCAGAACGATTTGATTATAATTTGGGCACAAGTCATTGAGCAGCGCATCCAGTGCATCAAAATAATCTATGCGAAGACTAGGGCTATAGAACACACCCAGAAACATTTTGCAGTGATGTACAGATATTTCCAAAAAAAGATGTTCTGCTGCATTAGTTGTTGGAGACGAGGTACTAATAATGCGAAAGGGAATGTCTTCACGCAGATACATCGCTACGCCGCCACAGCCTTTGCCAGCCCTGTCATTACGAATTAGTACAAACCCCGGGAGGGCAACTAGTGATGATCGATGGGACGGCTTCAGGAACGTTTCGGATACCAAGACTGCGTCCACGCGAACACTGCTAAAGGATGCTAGAATATCAGAATGATGGTGGGATATACTCTGGGCATTGTTGTGGACTATGTTAAGGTTCTTAGGAAAGTTTAAGAAGATTGAGGATAGCTCGTCGTTCAAGGTCAAAGCTGCAGAACTATGGCTTGCTGCACTATCGAAACTGGAGTCAAAAGAAGAACATGAAAGAAAGGTTTCATTATCAAGGCTATCGAACGAATTATTCATAAATATACTATATAGATAAATATAATATAAAAAATATAAGTATATATATATATATATTAATTTAAAAAGATAAGTAAATAAATATATGTAAATTTAAATTAAATGTCTATTGAAGGGGAAAGTATAAATATTAACAGGACACACCAGCCCCCTGCACTGGAAGAGATGACACACAATGTTTCCTACATTTATAATACACACAAATAAAAAACAACAGTTGAAGACAGCTTGAGTATAAAGAAGCGCATGGCGATCTAATTGACGAAATAATAACAAGGAGGTATGGTCATAGACTGCCCCAGAAGAGGATAAAAAATAAAGATTGTCAACTTGACAATGTCACATACACAATAATTACATCGCGGGTACCTATTGAATTTACAATATAAAATATGTAGGTACCTATATACTAATATACCTATACCCATGTTTACATTGTTTTAACGAACATACAACTAAATTAAATTGCTCGGTAGCGAAAAATGAAAGTAACACGAACCTAAAAGTACACAATTATAGTTAACCGTTCAATTTGAGAAGTAAATTATGAATGTAAACAAAACATTGTACCGGTCAATATTTACGGCAGCTTCTCAGCGCTTTGGTCGCAGTTGTGGAAGACGCAGCAGGTGCTCCCGGGACCGAAATCATAGGTGCAGAAGCCTCAGCGCCACCGCTCACAGTAGAAGAGTCAGGGAATCGCGCAATAAGAGTACTGAGTTCGGCCGCAGATTCGATCTTGTGGCGCACTAAAGTGAAACAAAACATCCTTCGCTTCGCTCTGGCTTCAAAATAGCGCCATCGACAACAATATGTCATTTTACTAACTTGTCATAAAACTTACTATTATTTACATGTTCACGCAAAGACCTTATAATACAATGGACATAGGATCTAGAACAAATCGCAAGAAAATAATGTCCCGAGTCGACCTATACATTATACATAGGCATACATAGATATAAACAAATTTCATATTAAAATTTAAATTGATTCAACGGAATAGTGTTCACTTTTGTTTGCACTAATTTATCGCATTACGTACCTTCTATCTGTCCGCCTGACTGATTCACCTTATGCAGCTTCTACTTGAACTACGTGGTCATAGAAACAATGGAGTAGGTTTATTTTGTTAAAGTCTTTTAAGGATTCCATGATATGTATCTACGTACGCGTAATAATTAATGTAAGACTATAATAAATTCCATAATCTTATAAACTGTAATTATGTACTTGTTATATATTAGACGAAATAAGCTGAAAAACTAATTAACGACTGACAAAGATTATTTTCAGTTTCATAATAAGTAACTGTAGTGTATGAATAACAAAAAGGGAATTAATGAATTTAACTAATTATAATAATTTATAAATGCCAAACTTCTTGCGGGTGTCAAAGTTCTTCCGCTTTCATTACTATTTTCATAACGCTATGTCGCTACGTCTAGGGTACGTTTCTATATGTAAAAATATTTAAAGAGATAACTAATTACCAAAGTAATTCTACTCTAATTTATCTAGGTATGTACAATGAATCAATCCTAGTACACAGTGACACAGTTTCATTGTGTCCATGTTGAAACGTTTCATCGTGGACCACCTCGGGTGTTGCTAAAAAAACCTCAAAAAAAAAGCACTAAATATGAACTCTTTGGTTATCAAAGTAGGCTACAAGAATCTTAGATATATGCTTATTCATACGTAATACACAAAAATAACCAATTGTAGTACACATAAGACTAGGGAAAAAATCAAAGTAAAAAAAAAATCTTACTTTTTTAGATGAAAATTGCAAATGTGCTCCGCAAACATGCTTCCGCCACGAAGTGTGGCGCCTGACTAGGTCAGTGGGGGGCGCTCATAAAGAGCTACTTGCACACTGATTTGCACGGTTTGGTAATGTCGCATTTTTTAAATATGGCGATGTTTCATTGTGTACACTTGTTTCATTGTTGAACATGTGACCCTACTACAAGATAGCCGTGTTTCAAGTGACTGAATTAGTTGCTAAAACTGCGCGTCGTTAATTTATTTTTATCTTATGGTTAATTTTTGGGGTACGAAATTATTGGCTACTAGCTGATCACCGTGACTCCGCCCGCGAGATATAGTTATCTCGGCCCCGATTCCCGTGGGAATACATTACCGAGAATCCAAATAAAAAAAAAATAACAGTACATACACGATATAAAATGACATGTGTAATTATGTAATTATATTTATGACAAAACAATGATACCCTGTGAAAATTAAAAACATTTTTGGGCTTATCTCCTCCATCCCAATCAAAAGAAAAAATTGTATTCAATCAAGGGATTCTTGTACAAGTTTCATAAATATCGGACCTCTTTTTGTTATGTCCATAAAATGAGCCGAACAGACAAGATTGTTATTTTTTGGATTAAATATTCTTCTCGCCGTGCTAGGGCAATAATATTTTTCCATTGTGCACAGTGTAGTGGATCCCGAGGAAAACTGAAATAGATGTTGGTACATATAACGAAAAAAAAATCATAAAGAGTCAAGGCGTCTCCACTATAATCTTTGTTCCAAATAGTTTCATCGCTATCGGTAATCCGAATAAATCTGAATGGTCATTTTGTTAGTACATTATTCAGTGAAAATGAAATGGTCTCTTTCTTTTTACTGAGCTTGGGATGAATTCGAAAGAGACAGATAGATACTTCGGTATTGGACTGGATTGCAATATTTACTTTTGTCTTTTAATTTATTATCGACGAAATACTGTATTTTAAGTGAAATAATAAATTGCAAATGATAAAACAAAAGCTTATTTACTGAAAATATGATACACCGTCTTCAATTTGCTTTTTTTTCGTAGTTTTTACACGTTTTTACAATACAGTACGGCATTGTGCAACGTGTGGTCGTTCAGTTGTCAAAATCAAGACTGGCGCGCGATTGTTTCTCTTTTAGCGTTTTGTTTCTCTTTTAGTTCGGACACTTTTGAGCGATGATCCGAAATCCATTGTATATAAAATCATTGTGTTCCAGGGAACGTTTCAGTCCCCGCCTCGCTTGGACGGCGGCGCGTCGTGTCGCATCGAGACCGTGGTACGAGCGCGCGTCGGGGAGATCAAGTGCGACTGGCGCGCGCCCCCGGCCTCGCCCGCGCCGCCCGGCTCGTCCGGGGCGCAGCGGACACAGCGGCCTTCGCGGTGGGGTGAGTGATCTTACATACACACATCTATATATAGAAATGGGGAATGTAATTTTTGTCCCCCCTTAGCTCTCGAGAACTGCTTATGTTCCAATGATGGTTGACCCCTCAATGGATAGCCCTCGATCTGCAGGCAAGCCAAAAAATCGAAAATTTGACCTAGCCCTAAGGGGTCAAAAGTTATAGGCCAAAACCTATGGTGTGGTGCGACGCGAAGCACCGCGCAAGATACCGTACTAGTACATTATAATCACGTTTGGGTAGGTATCAGAGGGGTATATATTACCGCAAGATCCCGTTTTAAGTTACAACGCGTTGTAACTAGTAAGAAAGCGTTGTAACTGAAGGCCTTTGAAACCACGCGTTGTTATTAGTAAGAACGAGTTGTAACTAGTATGAACACATACTAGTTATCACTAGACAAAACACGTTTTAGGTTATGATTATTTAGTTTTATTTTTATTCGAAGGCTAGTGAAATAAATAGTCTTTAGCGTGTTCTTACTAGTTGCAACGCGTTGTAACTAAAAACGAGTTCTTACGGTAGCATATACAATAAGTAGAAACCATTCTGAAATCCAAACCTAAATTCCAATAGTCATAGGTCCTGGCTGTTGGATGATGTTAGATAGGTATGAGCATAAGCATGGTGTTGCTTATACACACTATTCTATTGTTGATTATAACACCAATTTTTGCTTACCAAAATAAAAAAAAATGATCACCAATTGTGATAAATAATGAATTCTCGAAACGCAACTGCTGTTAAACTCGAAGGAGTGAAAGTGTTTACAGAAATGTAGATAATTTTAAACTTTTTTAGACCAGTAAAACAGTTTAGACAATAAAAGTGGTACTTATAGGAATCAAAAGCAGAATAAATTTAAAAAAAATGCTTATTCACCAGAAATAAGTAAGTCAGGATTTTATACTAAAGTACCCACTACTTTTATTATTTTTAACAGTAACAATTACACCACTTGTATGTTCACAGTATTCACTATTTGCTATACAAACGTTAACTACACGTAAACTAATCTAAACATGACCCATAAAACAACCGACATCGATTACTCTTACAAGTGTACACTACGAGAGTTGGAGAACGACTGCCCGATCTATTCTCGTTGCTTCGTTTATATAGCAAATGGAGGAGGGGGCGGCGTGCGAAGCTACCTCCTAACAGTACTATATATTATTCCGAGTAACATTGTTTAACAGGTTTGAAGCCGGGTGAAGTCAATATCGTGCTGACAGGCGGCAACTCAGAAGTGTATCCGATACAGAATGTAGTGGAGCCAGTGTATCAGATACAGAGCTTGGCCAACAACAGGGTCGATAATACTAGCACTGGGTAACTACATTTTTTCATCAATTTAGCTTAGTTTCTAAATATGTGCTTCTTTTTCATAGAAAGCAATGAAAAGTAATTTTTAAGCCGAGATCGAGAGTAAAATTATTTTACTCTTAAGATGACTGATTTTAAATCTGAATTTAAAAAATGACTACTTCCTTCCTTCTTATATAAGTATTTATATCAGTTTATCTAGTACTCATATCACAAGCTCTGCTTAGTTTGAGACTAGATGGCGTTGTGTGAATTGTCCTAACATATTTATTTATTATTGTTTATAATTTACTCTATCTTAAATAATCTATCTCTATCTAATATAATTACGCTGATAATCATAACATAAAAACAAAGTGCTTAGATCTTTCAAACTACGCAACGGATTTTGGTGCGGTTTTCATCAATGGATAGAGTGGTTCTCGAGGAAGGTTTTTGTGTATATAGTTGGTCAAGCGGACGAAGCCGCGGGCGTCCGCTTGTTATCTATAAATACCTTTTAATTCTCGATATTTCGGCTCTGTTGCAAGAGCCATGGTCACGGGTCGATGATGTATTTTTGTCATCATATTATTATACATATAAAAAAATATATAAAAAAAAGCAAATTTTATTTAATGGTCTCGTAAATATAGTCCGAGACGCCCATGACTTTAATTGGCTGTGCCATAGCGGCTAGCACGTAAGATTTTGTTGCCTTTCATCAACATTTCATCGCAAGGCAACGGGTTTAAATTTTTTTTCAAAATTACAACATAGCTGCTACTTTTTATTTCATTCGGCCATATTATAAATGTGCCCGGTGACGGCAATAGGCTTGGCCCCTATTACGTGGGACTAAAAATACTGGCAAATTGTGGGTGTGTAATACACCTCTACCTACCCCTTCGAGGATATAGGCGTGATATCTGTGTCTGTGGTCTCGTAAAATTTCAAAGTATTTCCAACAGGAGTTACGACGAGGCGTATGAAGATATGTACGGTGCCTCGGATCGTCTGCAGTACGGGGACTGCTTCGCCCCGGAATCGAACCCCGGCATTGAAGCGACGAAGCCGACACTTGCGGACCCGAGACTAAACAAGATACTACCCAAACCTACCATTAGCTCATTGGATGAGAGGATTAATCAGGTGTTAAATAGTGCAGGTTTGTGTGACACTGGTTTTAATATTTTTAACCGTTCATACCGTGTTGTATAAGCCGCGCAAGATGACAATGGGATTGGCGGCCATGTTGGTGACGTCATAGTGACGGAGATTAACATACTACCTATTAAGTGATCGATGACGTCTGAGAGTGGTTATTGTGACAAGGTTCTATCCCAGTCACATCGTGCGCGGCTTATACTGCGCGTTTTCCGGGATTAGAGTTCAAGTACATATAGTACGGGGGTCCTAGTATTGGGAAATTATTTTACCGAGTCGCCCACAAATTAAGTTATAATAAATTCAAATGTGGTAGCTAATAGAGCAATTCACTCAAAATATTCGGCAGAAAATTGTAGGGTTGCATAAATTCGCAGAACATGTACACATACCGCAAAACATATTTAAGTTTAAAGTTCAAAATTTTTGGTTAAAGAATAATGATGAATGTAAGTAAATAAATGGCAGGTATCGAGGATACTCCGAAGTTACCCGAAGGCGCCGACGGCGAAGACCTCGATAAGGGCAAGTTAATTAGGTGTGTATTAAATAAATAAATAATATGTTAGGACAATTCACACAACGCCATCTAGTCTCAAACTAAGCAGAACTTGTGATATGAGTACTAGATAAACTGATATACTCGTTGACTGAGGGAGCGTTTCTTTCGTCTGTACCCATCTACGGGTTCTGTCAGATCATGTTTGAGGCCCAATTTATCAACCGATTTTCATGAAACTTTACACACACACTCCTTGCTTACAATGAATAATATTTGTATGATATTTTTTGGATTGGATGACAAATGAAAGAGTAATATAGAAAATTGAAGAAGAAATTTTCTAAACAAAGCCGCTCCCGAAGTCTACGGTTCACAGAACCACAAGTAAATACTTACATACATTTTTTTTAAATACATGCATATTATAAATAGAAAACATCCAGACTTCGGTACAAACGTATATGTCATGACACTCAGTTTGTCCCGACCGGGAATCGAACCCGAGACTCCGGCGTCGAAAGCGGGCGCACTATCGACCACGCCACGTTTTTAGCAGTTGCTTTATAGATCTCCTGTTTCCTACAGCCAACTGAGACTGAGATGATGATTATTGATCTTTTCTTGGTTATCTTATCAGCGGCTGGCACGTGAGATTTTATTGCCTTTAATCAACATTCCATCGCAAGGCAACGGGATTCAAATTTTTTTTTTTAATTATAATATATCTGCTACTTTTTATTAAATTCATTCGGCCATTTCGGACATAACTTATTATATGTGTGCCCGGTGACGGCAATAGGCTTGCCCCCTATTACGTGGGACTAAAAATACTGGCAAATTGTGGGTGTGTAATGTACCTCTGCCTACCCCTTCGGGATATAGGCGTGATGTGTGTGTATCTTATCAGCTTCCTGTGTACCAAATTTCAGAGAAATCAATCAATTAACTGTCATAATATTACCATGTTCCTTATTCAAAGGCTAACTTCGTAACTAAACCGACTTCCAAAAATGGAGGAAGTTCATTTTTTTTTTATGTTTGTTTCCTCATCTTCGGACTGGGTGAATCGATTTTAATTTTTCGGTAATTTGAAGTCGGTTGCTGTGCCGTCAATTTTCGACGCTTTTTTTTAATAAGTGCTCTTTTAGACGAGCTTATTTTTCACCGGACAACGGACCGTTGTTTTCACCGGATTCAGCAGTGGTGTATGCCTTATAATGAATGTGTTTACACGCACCTCCCTCGCCGGTTAGTTGTCCGGTGAAAAAAAACGGCCGTTTAAAAGCAGCTTAATTGTATATTTATGGAAATCAAAAAAAAAAAAAGTTCTTTTTATCATGTAGGTAAAATCCTAGGTTGCATAGGTTGATTGATTTCGAAGTTTGTGTGTATACTTAATATACATAGAGTATATTAAGTATATTTTTACAATTATACAGGTATATGTATGTGACTTCCGACACCTTTGTAATTATTAGTGGCATAAATGTATGTATTTCGTTTCTTACTTGCTAATTACATAACAGTGGTGGAGACATTCCCTGTAAGTAATAATTTACTTGTTTTAGGAGAAAGATTGTATTATATTGTGATTGTATTGATTTTATAGTAAATCATCGCGAAACGTCAAAAGAGTAAGTTTCGCGGACGGTTACAAGCCGGGACAAGACTCTGACGTCGAGGAACCGCCCAAAAAGGTACGTGGGTCAGCTGGTGCACCAAGTGCAGGATAACTTGGCTCTCGGGACCATTATCGATAAGTCATCAATATGGTGTAGCATCAGCCACCGAACCTTTTTCCCAACTCAGTTGGGGTCGGCTTTCCAGTCTAACAGCTCGCGGCTGAACTTCGATATTTTCCGTGAAGCGACTGCCAACTGACCTCCACAACCCATGGGCGATATTAATCGTCTGTTTACAGAGGAGTCTCAATGTCTTAACCCATCTTAAGAAATACCAGTGTTTCCTTAACCTTTGCAATGTGTTAACCTTACAAAAAAATGAGTTTATGCCTTACAATGAAAGAGTCCGAGACGCCCAGGACTTTAATTGGCTGTGCCACAGCGGCTGGCACGTAAGATTTTTTTGCTTTTCATCAACATTTCATCGCTACGGGCTACGGGTTTTGGTTTTCAAAATTATAATATGTAAAGCTGCTTATTTTATTAAATTAATTCGGCCATATGGGACATAATCAACTTTCTAGAGTGCCCGGTGACGGCAATAGGCTTGCCCCCCATTACGTGCGACTAAAATTACTGGCAAATTGTGGGTGTGTAAAGCACAATCCCTTCGGGGATATAGGCGTGATATGTATATGTATGAAATGAGTTTGCAATAGGCTACTACTTAGCCACGAGCCTCTCAACATGGTGTATTTGTTTCTCATTTTCAGAAGAAGAAGTCCCGTCGCGTCGGCTGCGCCTGGCCCTGCCCCGCCTCGCACCCCGCCCACGTGCCTCTCTGGGACGCGCTCCCTCCCCCGCCCCCTCCCCCCGGCTCCCCCCCTCCCTACTTCACCCAGCAGCCCCCCAGCCTGGTGCCCACTCAGCTGATGATGCAGCACCCACCACCTCAAATGATGCAGCAACAACCGCCACAAATGATGTCCCAGAGACCTCCTCAATTGATGTCCCAGAGACCTCCTCTAATGATGCCGCAAGGACCCCCTCAGATGATGCCGCAAGGACCCCCTCAGATGATGCCGCAAGGACCCCCTCAGATGATGCCGCAAGGACCCCCTCAGATGATGCCGCAAGGACCCTCTCAGATGATGCCGCAAGGACCCCCTCAGATGATGCCGCAAGGACCTCCTCAGATAATGATGCAGGGACCTCCTCAGATGATGCAGCAACAGAGACCTCAGATGATGCAGCAACCGCCTCAGATGTCTCAGCAACCTCCTCAACTGATGCAACAGCCGCCACCGATGATGCAACAACCACCGCCCATGATACAGCAACAACTGATGCAACAGCAAATGTTGCAGCAGCAGGGTATCAATCCAGCGATGATGCAGGCGCCACCTTTTGCGATGGGCAAAAACATGGGTAAGCTGAATTCCCCTTGATTTTTTTTTACTAATTGAATTGATCATTCGTCATCAAGCAAAAGAAGCTTTTAATCAATTTGATGCAAAGTAAAACCAGAGATTTTTAGGAGTTTTAATACTTTTATCTGATCTCATGTCGAAAAGTTCGAATTATAATTTCAAAATTTGACATATAAATATGCCGAAGTTTATGATACAGTACTATAAAAAGTTAAAAAGATATTATATGATACAGGTTTTCTATGAGATTTTCTCCAAAACTGTATCTTTACTATAAAGTAAAAGTAACTTTTTAAATCATTAAAATACAGTGTATAAAATAAATATAAAAATGGCTAAAAACCAATAGCTAACTAAGGCTAAAGATAATTCGTCAATACCACAAACCATACTGCCTGAATTTACTTCCTATTTTAGGACTTTAATAGGATTTAGTCTCAAACTAAGCAGAGCTTGTGATATGAGTACTAGATAATGTGATATAAGTACTTACATACATTTTTTTTGTAAATACCCAGACTTCGGCACAAACGTATCTGTCTTCACACAAAGTTTGTCCCGATCGGGAATTGAACCCAAGACTTCGGCGTCGAAAGCAGATGCACTACCGACCACGCCACCGAAGCAGTCAATTAGTACATTACTGGGTATTGAAACATTTGTAGGATACTATGAAGAAAATCGTTAAGGCTTGTTTCTTATAAACTACTAACTCGTGTTCTAATACCCCTCTTAACAACCGTTTTACACACACACATATCACGCCTATATCCCCGAAGGGGTAGATCCCACGTAACAGGGGGCAAGCCTGTTGCCGTCACCGGGCACACGTATTATGGGTTATATCCAAAATTGCCGAATGAATTTAACAAAAAGTAGCAGCTATATTGTGTTTTGAAAAAAAATTAAACCCGTTGCCTTGCTATGAAATGTTGATGAAAGGCCACAAAATCTTACGTGCCAGCCGCTATGGTACAGTCAATTAAAGTTCTGGCGTCTCGGACTATAACAACAACAGTTTTATAAACTACTATATTCAGTCGGTTTATTTTAATTTGTGCGTTTTGGTCGCCACTTACCATCTTACCTTTTTTATTGAAATAAGCATTTTTTCCGGGTCCATATTGGCTCTCATAAAATTTTTAATTCTATTCTTTTTCTTACTACCGATTTGTGTTCATAATCATCACTCTTCATAATTTTATTCAATATATTTTTTTACTCATACATTTTTATTACTATCATCGGAACTCATAACAGTTAGTGATTATAATTTTTTTATTAATACTGTTACTACCAAGAACCAGTTTAAATCCATAATTTTTTTTCGCCGGCCGCTGCCGCGACACACTCGCTTCGCTCGCTCTACTCGCGCGTTGTTGTGGTCACAGTTCTAACCTAACCTAACTTACTTGTCTGGTAGCATCTCGTTTCTGGTAGCAATTTGATTTTCACTGGAATATAGACATTATAATATGGATGAAAAAACTTATGATTAAGAAATTTATAAAAACAAATATTAGAATAAAACACATTTATGAATATTATAGTTGTTTATTCGAATGATTATCAGTTTCGATCATTAGTATAAACAAATATATTAAAACAAATATTGGTAAAATCTAAGTGTATAATTTGTGATATTTTGAATTTAAATGATTATGTTTTTTAATATTTAGTTTTATTTTTTTTTATGAATAACGATCATTATATGATCATTGTATGAGAAACATTTTCGGACCTCCGATGATAGGAGTTGAAAAGTTATGTAAGACAATGCGCACCCATTTTTTTCCACATACACCTGTTTCTCGGCAAGGATACGCCGAGTCACATTATACGCTCATTTATCGTTACTATTTGTTTTTGTTACCACTTAATAGCTTATTGTGACTAACCTGGAACTGTTATTGATTGACCCCCCGTGGAGACCAGTTAGCGAAAGATTCACACAAACGCTAAAATCGGTGTTATCACTACGTCGTGTGTGTCGCTACTTAAAACATTTTTTGTCATTTTCTGCGATATCATTGGTGCAAACAGGTGGACCGACAATATGTCGACAAGCCGTGCTCGCACAGTTACAGTACAAGACGGGATTTTAGATTATACTGCTGTATCGGCTTGTTACTTTAATATCAACTTTGCTTGTCCACAGATCCGAATGTGTCGATGCCAAACTTCATGCCGCCCGAACCTCCGCCGGGTCTTATATCGTTCTAAGAATACTGTTATTGCACTCATTTGTATTATTAAGGTAAACTCTGTAAATATATAACTGTTTAAGTATCAACTTTTATTTCTTTACTAGCTTATGACCACGGCTTCGGCCATAGTCATAAGCTAGCTAACATGTTCCCAGGATAAAAAGTGGTCCAAGTTTTTCTGTATAACATAAGCTTTCGGCCGGGGAGTCTGTTAAAATCAGTTCAGCCGTTTCAGAGAATACCAACAGATAAAAAAGTTGGGTAAAGTATTTATTATTTAAGTACCCTATATGTACTTGCATACCCTTAGTAAAAAGCTAGTAATTCTTTGCGTAAAATTGTAACAAGTAAAGTTATTTTTTGAACAGGATGGAACAGCCTGTCACATGCACCCCTCAGTTTACAATCGTCACCTAGCTGTAAATTTAATTTTTATTTTTCATTTAAAAAAAAAAATTAAACCGGAGTATGCAGTTTTTATTTTTACTAAAATCGTTAGTTCCTAGGAACAGATCTTCGTAACTCTTATAGTTTCAGACTTTACTCACTGACCCATATCAATGTTACACTTTTTTTTAAACCGCGGCCGCTCCTACGTCCTTTGCCGAGCGTCTCTGGGAAGCACTTTTTCCAGTGGAGAATGTTACTCTCTGTATTATTTTGTATACATACTATACATATGTGTATTTAGTAGACATATACCGGGTGTTACGTAAGGGTTATATCAACCCGAAGGCAGCCCAACCAGCTGGTCGGCCTGAACCCGTTTCGATATGTGGCGACCGCCAAAGAAAAAAAAAGTTCATCAAAAAAAACATTACCGAATAAAATACACACTTGTTTAACAACACTAGAACTAAAATCAGCTGCTTCGGTCATCGACATCAAAATAAGTACAAATAATGCGCGCTTGTGAAAAGCCTTCCGTCTCACTCCTGGTAGGAACATTTTGTCTCTGTTTCGCATCAAGCGATGCCGAACGAAGCCGTGCGTTCGGTCGGCTTCGGTCGCCGTTTGAATTTTCCTAGAATTTTATTTAAAATATCATTTAGCAAGGTCACAGGTCCGTTCAGTTGCATTCTTTGCTTTGTGCAGTAAGGTAGCTAAATAGTTGTTTAGTGTGTTAATTTGTGAGTTGTGTCAAGTTGTGTGTGATAGTGATTGTGTTGTGTAGTAATGGCTCTGAGTAACGAAGAGTATTACGAGATGATGCTTTGTGTAGGAGCATCAGAAGGCAATTTGAGCGCTGCCCGGGAGTTGTACCGTGAGCGTTGATACCTAAAAATACTGTGTACTGTCGTGTGCATAATTACTTACTATTTGTAATTATTTTATTCTTTTTATATCTTTTTGTATACATACCTTTGAGTGACATGATATGTCATGTCATTACTAATTTATTTTTTTATTCTATTTTTGGCAATTAGGTTTGTTGATTTTTAAACTCCTTTCTCCGTTGTTGACTAGTTGTCCAGTTGTCTAGTTGTAGCTACGTCAAGCCGTAGCGTTGGGACACATTTGTTTTGATTTGAAATATCTTTTTAAATTTTTTGATGAACTTTTTTTTTCTTCTTTGGCGGTCGCCATATATCGAAACGGGTTATGGTCGACCAGGTGATGATGCGGGCTTCGGGTTGATATAACCCTTTCGTAACACCCTGTATACTAAATGTCAGTGTCTCTAGTGTTAGCCGTTGTGATCTCAGGTAAGTAATCAATTCTTTATTATGCAGAACTTCAGGATTGAGTAGCCAGACCTTTTAAACGCCACATTCCTCTATACGTGACAAATGAAATCTTACCCTGCACGCCAACGACGCCTATAGACGACCTAAAACTATGTTGCAATATGACTCGAAATAAAGAATTAAATCATTACGGTTGTCTTTAAATTTTTCAATCCTAAAAATTCCTAATAATTAAACTATTATTAAACTCCCGTCCGTATAACTGCATAAAAGGAATTGAATCGTAACATAATTACTGAGAAACTGGACTAACTAAAAAAAATACGAAAAATAAATTAAAAGAGTCCCTCACACGCCATAGTCACGTATATGGGACCGCTAGTGATGTGACGCATGATGAATCAAATCCTTAGAAACTAACAAAAAATAAAGTAAAACTAACATGTATAATTGTTATTTTTGTATGTTAAAGCAGTATGTTGAAACTTCAAACGTTTTTATAAAAGCAGGCTTATAAAATTATACCAGCAGCTACACAAATAAAAATAAAAATCAGTAAGGTCTGATTTCGATATTTGCAAATATTAACTCGCGCGCATCCCTAGCGCAACACTAATTATCAGTACCTTGTGCGACATAGCCAGATATAGGTGACAAAAGTGTGACGTCATCGGCACGGTATTTGAATTTTAGTGTAGTGATTGTACGACGTTAAGACTGACAATTTAAAATTTCTCTTTTAAAAAAATTGAGTAACAGTGTAATGACTACCGCTGAACTTCTTCGTATATTAGGAGTTGGAGACGATGATGAGTTTTCGGACACGCAATCTTAGGAAGAAAATGATTTAGAGCTTGTGTGCGTAAGAATGGCTGGTTGTCTGTGGCGTTGGTCTATGAGAGTTGATTCGAAAATTGCTACATAATTGCTTCTATTTGCTTCATATAATAAATAATTGCTACATTGGATATATACTTAAAATTAAATTATTTTTTTTGACCAGCCATCCTGACGTTTGGTTGGCTGGTCACCCCCTAGTTTAGAGTCAAGCATGCAGAGTTTCCCGAAATTTATTGCGTCAATAATTGCTTCATAATTACTTCATTTATACAATTTAGTTGTAACTTCAAACATATGCTCGTATTTTAAATAAAGGATGTAGCCATTATTTAAATTATCCCAAGGACAAGTGCCCGATGAAATAATAAAGGCAAATACTTAGTTATGTAGGCGTCGGTTTTATTCGTTAAGGCTCTAGTACCCGTGTAAGTGAAGAAAGTACCTAGGTACGTAGTAATTCTACCTACTTACTTTACGTCTACTGCTCACGGGTACCAGAGCCTTAACGAATAAAACCGACGCCTACATAACTAAGTTTTGCCTTTATTATTTCATCGGGCACTTGTTCTTGAGATAATTTTAATAATGGCTACATCCTTTATTTAAGATACGAGCATATGTTTGAAGTTACAACTAAATTGGATAAATGAAGTAATTATGAAGCAATTATTGACGCCATAAATTTCGGGAAACTCTGCATGCTTGACTCTAAACTAGGGGGTGACCAGCCAACCAAACGTCAGGATGGCTGGTCAAAAAAAATAATTTAATTTTAAGTATATATCCAATGTAGCAATTATTTATTATATGAAGCAAATAGAAGCAAATATGTAGCAATTTTCGAATCAACTCTCATAGACCAACGCCACAGACAACCAGCCATTCTGACGCACACTAGGGTGCAAAGGGGCTCTACCAACATCTATAGGGCCCCAGCGACCTCACCTGCTAGTGGCGCACCTGCTGATAAACGGAAGAGGCTCGTTAATTTACGGTACCTCCATAGGTAAGCCGAAGCCACTCCATAGTGGCTTCGGCCCCTACGGGTGGTACAACAGTGTTGGTCCGGGGGGGTACCACCGTGCAGCTGTGCTAAAGCCCCCCAAGTAACCCAGCCCAGGCTGGGTTGCGTTAGGGGTTCAGCAGCTGCACCGCCGGGCCCGGGGCGATGTATGGTGCAGCAGGCATGGGACCAGTGGGGGCGAAACGGAGTCTAGTGTGGGTGGTGTGGGTCGATTCGCCGGCCAGGGAGACCCTTAGCAACGGCGTTGCCGCGGCCGCCCGCAACACAGTCATGGGGCCCGCCTGGGGCCAACCACCCCAGGAGGCTGCCCCACATGTTGCGCATAATCCTGATGTGGGATCGCCGCTCCGGGTGGTAACCGGTGTGGGGTAGCGGCGGCCTTGCATCAGGGGGGTTTGGGAGCCCTTCCGTCCGGCGAGTCGGCTCCGACCTAACCACACGGTTCTAGACAAAGCTAGCCCCTGCGCTTTGTCATTTACTGCAGCACCAAATGTCGCCCTGTCTTCACGCTTCTTCTTCAAAATCTACAATGGCAGTGCAACAAAAAGAAATAAACGTTACACAGCGGCCCTAGGAAACCCCACAACTTCACATTTCGAGGTGGATTTCACTAACGTCCGTGGACTCCATGCGAACCTCGATACCGTCCACCACCACCTTGAGACGGCACGGCCCGCTGTGATGTTCCTCACGGAGACACAAATACGCCGCCCTGACGACACGTCTTACCTGTGTTACCCCGGCTATGTCATCGAGGAACAATTTCGAGGCAAAACCGGGGTGTGCGTGTTCGTTAGGGCGGATGTTTGCTGCCGCCGGTTGCGCTGCCTAGAGAACCCCTCCAATTCCGTCCTTTGGCTGCACGTAGACCATGGCTCTATGAGCCAGATCTACGTGTGCGTCTACCGATCCCACACAGGGGATTCTGAGACAACAAAGCTCTTCCAGTACCTCAGCGAGACGGCTGATGAAGCGCAGGTGCGGTTCCCGAACGCTGACCTAGTATTTCTGGGGGACTTCAATGGCCATCACATTGAATGGCTGGGGTCCCTCAAGACTGATCATGCGGGTAGAGCCGCCCATGCGTTCGCTCTCTCCCACGGTCTGACCCAGATGGTATGCGGGATCACCCGGATACCAGACAGGTCAGATCACGCGCCCGCTCTGCTGGATCTACTGCTGACGAGTCGCCCAGCCCAGTACAGTGTTTCGGTAGGAGCCCCACTGGGTAGTTCCGACCACTGTGTTGTTCACGCTGGCATGAAGGTGTCACCTCCTGCACGTCCTATACAAACGTCACGACGACTATGGCACTACTCGTCAGCGGATTGGGACGGTCTACGCGATTATTATGCGTCCGTCCCCTGGAGCCAGCGCTGCTTTGTAGGAAAGGCTCCTTCGGATAGTGCTTCTACTATTGCTGGCGAGATCAGTTTAGGGATGGATTATTACATCCCTTTCACTGATGTCGCCAGTATCCGCAGAGCTCGTCCCTGGTTCGGGCGAGATTGTGCAAAAGCTGTTCGACAAAAACAGTCGGCATATCGCGCCTGGATCAGGGCCCGGGCTGTGCGCGACCCAAACGTGGGCCACCTCAAAGCAGCGTACAACCGGGCCACAAAGTCGAGTAAGAGGGCCTTTAAGAGAGCGGATGCCCAGCGCGTCGCGCGGCTTGGTCAGGAGCTCACTTCCCATCCCACGGGCAGCCGTGGATTCTGGCAACTGGCCAAAGCTGTGCAATCTAACTTTTGTCAGCCCTCGCTGCCACCGCTGCGTTACCCAGATGGAACACTGGCTCACAAAGCCCAAGAGAAAGCGGATATGCTCGCAGACCTCTTTGCGGCTAATTCCCGGGTCGACGACCGTGGCCTGCAGCCCCCCGCCATCGCCAACTGTGGCCACACAATGCCTGATATTGTTATCAGGCAATGTGATGTACGGGCAGTGCTGCGGTCACTCGACACGCGGAAAGCCAGTGGCCCTGACGGCATTCCGGCGGTGGTGCTACGAAAATGTGCAGCTGAGTTGTCTCCAGTATTAACGCGTCTGTACCGCCTGTCATACTCTTCAGGGCTCGTGCCGGAGGTCTGGAAGGAGGCGAACGTACAACCGATCCCCAAGAAAGGGGATCGGTCCGATCCAGGCAACTATCGACCCATAGCTGTCACCTCAGTCATTTGCAAGGTGCTTGAGCTCCTTATAAATAAGCAGCTCATGCAATTCCTAGAGGATCACTCGCTAATCAATGATGGACAATACGGCTTCAGGCCAAAGCGATCAACGGGTGATCTTCTGGCATTCGTAACGCATGTCTGGGGTGGGGCTATGGAAAGGCACGGCGAGTCCTTGGCTATTAGCCTGGACATCGCCAAAGCCTTCGATAGGGTCTGGCATGCTTCGCTCCTTTCCAAGCTTCCGGCATATGGTCTACCTCCTCAACTGTGCAGCTGGATTGCCAGCTTTTTAAACGAGCGCCGAGTGCGGGTCCTCTGCGATGGCCAGGCTTCTCGCTTCTTGCAAGTGAATGCCGGGGTACCGCAGGGGTCCGTACTATCACCAACTCTCTTTCTTCTGCATATCAATGATATGCTATCCCTCGGGAACATTCATTGCTATGCAGATGACAGCACACTGCACGGGAGTTACTCGGTTCGTCCGACGGCGGGGCGATCTGAGATTGAGGAGGAGAGACGACGACTCGTGGCTGATCTCGACCGTAACCTCGACAGTATCTCTCAATGGGGTACCGAGAACCTGGTCGAGTTCAATGCCCGCAAAACACAGGCGTGTGCATTTACTACGAAGAAATCCCCTTTCCTTCCCCTACCCTCTCTTCAGAATGCATTATTACCAATGAAGGACAACCTTGATATCCTTGGCATAGACGTTCGTCGAGAGCTCAATAATAAAAACTACATCGAAAGATGTATAGGGCTAGCTTCGCGGAAACTAGGAATACTGAATAAGGTAAAGAGATTCTTTACACCGGACCAGAGGTGTCTGCTGTACAAGACGCAGATTAGACCCTGCGTCGAATACTGCTCTCACCTCTGGGACGGCTCCGCGAAGTATCTGCTGGACGCTCTCGACGCTATGCAGCGACGGGCTATCCGTATTATAGGTTGTCCGGAGGTAACGGGAAGCCTTAAGCCGCTAGCTCAGCGCCGAACAATAGCTTCCTTGGCCGCATTCTACCGTATTTACCACGGCGAGTGTTCTGAAGAGCTCTTCAATCTGATCCCACCCTCTTCCTTCCGATCCCGAACGACTCGTGCCGGGCAGAGATGCCACCCCCACACAGTGGATAGCATATTCGCGAGAACCGAACGTTTTAAACGTTCGTTTCTCTGCCGAACGATAGTGGCCTGGAACGCCCTGCCTGTGCACGTGTTTCCTCCCACATATAATCCTGGGTTCTTTAAGCGGAGCGTGAAGAGGCACATCAGTAGGTCGTCAAGTTGAGGGCCACTCTCAATAGTAATGTGTGCTGTGAGAGTGGCCCACAATCGCTAGACGTCGTCACGACTTACCACCAGGCGGGCGGCGTCAATTTGGCGAACCAAATATAAAAAAAAAAAAAAAAAAAAAACTAGAGCTTGCCTTAAAAATCCCAAGATTATATGTATCGGGGAACAATGACGCTGGAAGGGAATTCCATTCCTTAGCGGTTCGCATGATAAAAGAAGAAGCGAATCGAGAGGTACGAAGAGGTGGAATATCGACCACATACGGATGGAATCTCAGACCATGCCTTGATGTCCGATGATGGAATGGTTCATGCAATTCCTGCGCACACTCTCCGAAATGTAACCTGTAGAAGACACACAGACTCGCAACCAGACGGTGATGGTCGAGGCTCTGAAGTCGGTTGCTTGTGAGTGCCTCATTGCTTATAAGTTTTCTGGCGTGTCTGTCAATAGCTTCCAGGGTCTCAAGCTGGCAGCGGGCGGATCCATCCCAAAGGTGCGAGCAGTACTCCAAGCAGGAGCGTACCTGTGCTGAGTAAAGACTCAGCAGTTGATTCGAGGTAAAATACTTACGCACCTTAGAGAGGATGCCTAGTTTTTTCGAAGCTGTTTTAGCCCTGGATTTTATGTAGCTTCCAAAGTCGGTGCAGTAGGTTTTGAGTTTATTACTAAATATTTTATTAATAAATATTATTTACTAAATAGGTACAGTCAGCGTCTAATAGTTAGTTACAGTCAAGGTACTCTAATCTATAGGCGCAACCAAATAGTCAATGATATCGGTACAAACAAAGTTTCCTTATTGTTGACAACAATGTAGTCGCTCCAAAGGGCGAGACGTTTAAAGTGTCACATAGATAGGTTCAGTCAAAGTGTTTAAAAATATCGTAACATGCTAAGTGAGACATCAAATGCGTACGCATACTTGTCTCTTTTATTTCGAACATGACGTCGTAGACTGGTTTTTGTTTATAGGTATAAAAGTACCAATGTTACGTCTGTAATTCAATTCAGAGGCACTAATAGCACTAATAGTTATATGAGGGATGACACACTAAACAAACGCGGGCCCGCTTTGTTCAGTGTGTCATCCCTCATATAACTACATTATTTACTAACATAACGCACTGCTGCCGCACTGCAACTGCTTTTGGTTTGCCCAAGCCTTTAAGGCTTGGGCAAACCAAACATTGTTGTCAACAATAAGGAAACTTTGTTTGTACCGATATCATTAACTATTTGGTTGTGCCTATAGATTAGAGTACCTTGACTGTAACTAACTATTAGACGCTGACTGTACTAGATATTAGAAATTGACACTATTGTTAATTTGTGATATTATGAGACTGATTATTGTGTTTACTGACTGATTATTGTTAATTATGTATAGCTAATCCTTCATTTTTATTTGTTTTGAATATTACTTTTATAATTTAGTAACTGATAAAAATAACAATAAATAAAAGACTGATTTTGATTTTTTTTTGTAAAATAATATCGATACTCCCTGTTTTCTCGTGGTTACATCCCTAACCAGAAGGGAAAGATTATAATAAAAAGGATGGTTGGCCACGCCATTGTCATCATATTCAGACAACTGATAAAGAATAGTGCTGTACCTTGCTGTAATTTTATACATTTTTTTTAATCTAAGGTTTATTTTCAATTGATAGTCTCTTTATGTGTCGTCTAAAGTTTACTAAAATAGGAAGTAAGATTAAATAAATACTATTTTAATGTCATAAGTAACGTTTATTCGAAAAATACAGACGTAAATGAAAACGCACATAATTATGTTTATCGATAAAGTTTTGGACTCCCTATTATTTTTTTAAGGTTATTTCATTGAATTTGTGGCATGGCGTGGAAGGGACGCCGATGCATCTGTACTCTGGCGTTCAAAAGGTTAAAATGTGCCAATCTCCCTATCCACTCATTCTATCTTTACTTTAAAAACGTGGCTCCATCGATATTTATCGATGATATCGCCAACGTCAAGGTAATGCTTGATTAGTTGATAGTCCCGCACAGAAGAACTAGTTATTCCTAACTCCAGGTGCAGGACAAGAAACGTTGTTCGGTATGAGAGTAGGGAACCCCATTTTTGCGGAGCGCCAGAGGTAAAATAAAAAGCCTGCCACGCGCTCAGCAAAAATCGAACTCTTATCCACTCATTATTAATTAATGAATCTTATCCTACAAAGCTAATAAACTTACTAATGTTGAAGAAATTGAGCATTTATTGAATTACTAATACTACAAAGTCGAGGACAGATCTTACAATTTTTTATTTTTACTACTAAACAAGTACCTATATTAATTTCATTAAGATACGAGGAACTGGCTCCTTAATCCAAACGGTATTGAACGGCACAAACATGACACTGTTACATGCCACTAATGCTGCAGTCTGAGCGGAAAAGAGACACTTCAATTTTATTTATGTAGGTTTGTATTGTTTTGCATTCTGACAGGTCATGAAAACGTCATTGACTTTAAATAATTATGCATACACACATATAGCATCGCAGTGTTCCCGAGAAGGTAGGCAGAAGATGTGGATAGCCACATCTTCTGCCTACCTTCTCTGGAACACGTGTGGATAGCCGCAGTAGATAGTTGGGTACATATTAAAATGAAACACAATAGTTAAAAACAATAAAATAGATTTTCATTTATTGTGAGACGAAAAATACAACAATGGGTCTTATCAGCTAAAATGGTTAGTGGCAGACTGTCGTGTCAAAACAATTGTTTGTTAGGTACATACAGGGCGGGCGGTACGGCGAGGTAGCCGTAGCCGTAGGGCCCGGCCCTCTAAGATACAGTATAGACTCCTAATTACTTATGTCTTTCATTGGGGAACTCGTGGTAACGAATATCAACGAAACAATAGTTATATATAACACAAAACGATACCATGATATCTCCTCTAGTCACTGAACCCATAACTAATATTATTTTATTTAAACGTCGTGAAGTTTTCATTTTTTAACTAATTTTTTAAAAAGGCTTTATTGATTCGAAGCTAATACTTAATTACTTACAAGATTGTATAATAGTTTTAATAGTTTTCGTGCCACTCGTTCGTCCGATGCTCATAGTGAGTGACTGACAGCTGACAGCTGACGCGGCTGCTAACGGAACGCGTCTACGAGCCTCACAAACAAAACGTAACAACTCTCAAATACCGCTACTACGAAACGTTCTATACAAAATTGAACATTGCCGATTCACTAGATCGTCTTCATGTCTCATTATATTACATATCAGTAAGTATATAATATTATATTATATAGTAAAACAAGTGAGTGTGGCCGCTGCGGTGCGACTTAACTCGACAATGGTCCGGTTCAATTCAACTCTAACTATGACTTGTGTTTACTAGTTTAAGGTTGAAAATGCCACTGCTGCGATCCTACGTCGCCTACCTAGTCGAGCGCCACGCTATTGCTCATAGAGAAAAAATTCCGAAATCAATTCGTTACACCGTAGACTATATATCTTGCACAATAAACTTGAAGTATTTATCAATAATCAATAAGTACATTATAATAATTGAATAATTAGTATTTGTTTCATAAGAGACTAGCATTACAAATAAATACCATCAGCTATACAATTTTAATGTTTATTTCTATTTTAAACATTTTGAAGATGGTCAAAGTGGACTACGTCGGTTTTTACACAAGAATGGTGCGAGCGGTTCTTGTATAAAAACTTTTCAGTTGAATGCGTCTACGCTTCGAGATATGACTTAAATGTTTACTTAGATTTAGGGAAAAAGGTCATAAAACAAAAAAGTTACTGAAATTTATAACAAACACCTTAACTTATAGTTCAATAATTTAGTTAAGTACATATTATAGATATATATGTATATATAAGATATATATAAATGTAGGTATACCGGCGCGCGGACGGGAGGCGCTGCGGCCGCTACCCGCGCGGGTGCGGTCGGTGGCCCGGCTCGCGGCTCGCGGCTACAAACGAAACAACTTTATACAAAAGGAGGAGGCGACGACCGCAGCGCCATCTCCCGCGACATCCTCACAACATGTCTTTGACAAAAGCAATACAAAACATTTCATTCCGTGTAAGGTGACACGATGGTATGCGAAAACATTTTTTTTTCAAAAAACACTCGTTCATTCGCTCATCCTTGCGCTTAAATCTAAAATTAATAATTAGACAATATTTGTTTATTTGTTCAACAGACGCGCGCGACGGCTCGCACGCGTATAATAATAAAATATTTTGAAAACAATCGAATAATTAAACACACTAGTTAACAATATAACTTATGCTCAAGTACATACACCGGGGCTGCGGCGCGAGTGGACCGGGCGCGGGGCGACCCTCGCCTGCTACAAATCATAGGTACACGAAACCTCGTCATTTAAAAATATGATTTTATACACAATCGTTTTCAGCGTCATTATTAATATTTATAATAATATTTATTTAAGAGCGATGCAGCGCTACGGTTCGAGCCGGGAGCTCCATAATACTGATATTAACGCTAAATTATTGCATCGATGAGCTTCTTCTGCGGGGGTGGGGGGGGGGGGGGGGGGGGCACTATACTCTATGGGATGGGGGGAGGGGGAGGGAAGGACGAGGTTAGACGGCGGTCTCGGTGTGGCTGTGCGAGCTGAGCCGCTCCACGTCGAGGTCGTGCGGCGCGAGCGCGTCCCGCGGCGTGTCGTCGACGCTGGACGAGTGCGAGAAGCGCTTGGACAGCGCGGTCTGCTTGCGCAGCGCCTCGGCCAGCGCCGCGTCCGCCAGCGAGCCGCGCGAGTCCAGCCCCTGCCGGAACGCGTTCACCACGCGGATCTGCCCACACACGCCACCACACGCTTACTGTACGCTCTACCGACCTACCCACACGGGCACGCGCACACCCGCACACCCCCCACTGTACATATATGATGTATGACGCTGTCTATACGATTTTAAATTTCTGTTTCAAACAGCCCTTTTAAACTATGTATTCGATGCTTTAGGGCGCTTTTCCACCAGAGACGTGCTATATACTACGTTGCTAGGGATGCGTTTGATATCAACCAATCACATTCATTAGTACACATAACATGTGAATATCATTTGTTGATATCAATCGCATCCATAGCAACGTAGCTTAGCACATATCTGGTGAAAAAGCACCCTAAGGCCGCTTTCCTACTATGTCGTAACGATAGAAGGTCGTGTAGTTTTAAATGTAGTAGCTTAATGTATATATAAAATGGAGGTGTTCACATATGGAACGAGACGATTACTTTTTTGATAGATTGTCATAACAGTGAAAATAGCCTAGAGACGAACGATAATTTAATCGTCACGACATAATAGGAACGTGAACGTACGTAACGTAAACAATGAATGATTCTAGCTTAATATCCCGTACGAATATGTGCGTGCCCGTGGATAGGTATAACTTCTTCCATACACTGTACACCACGCCCTGTGACAGCTGTACTGAATCGAGCGACACTTACACAAACGTTTAAATAAAAAAGATATCACAAAAAACAACATATTGAAAATGTGATATCTTTCTCATTTCGTAATAAGAAACTTGTTGCTACTGGTTCGGCTTCGATAGATTCGGTATAGCTGTCGACTATTTGATGACATTCGTGTAGCCCTGATATGTTTTTTATCAACTCGGTACACGTAGCTATCGCATATAACACATGTCCATTTAAAACAGCATCTTTTGACTCGAGTTCATAAAAAAACAGAGAAAACTAAGTACTTATCCCATTCTATTCAAATATTTATTTGTTAATAATACTTATATATTTTATAAAAGTTAGTAGAATATAAATTGTGTAAAGTTCTTCGAGTAAAAATGTCGATGTGAAGTTAGAAGCGGTCAGAGCGACACGAATGTTCCAAACACCGGTAATGAGACCCTCCAACTCGGTCTTCTAGTAGTAATTACATTAAGATCGAGTCAGAGAGACCCACCAGACCATGAATGTACAATGTTAACATATATAAGCACACCGAACCATAAAAAGAGGCAAGAAAGCGTTAGGTAATATCAAAATTCCAGTCACAGAATTGTAGGGTTGAGATATCGCCGCCGCATGCCATGCAGAGCGTATCCCAGGACGTCGTATGTCCAGTATGTTCTCGCCTCTGAATACAGACATAGTAGTCGGACAGTGCCGGTGTGGTGAGTCTAAACTTCCGTGTTACATGCACAACTCTTCACGTTACTTATCTGTGACTGCATTTACACATCTCTATTGTTAATGCGTTGCCCTAAGTTACACATAACATTGCATATAATTACGAAGCAACATCGCTTTACCCATCAACGTCCTATATCCGAAATATATTGGAAGCAAGCTGATACAAATACCCTCAAATGGACCTCGTAATGAGTTACGTTAACTGAAGCGTTCAGCCTAATAAGATAAGATAAAAATATTCTTATACTAAAAGCTATTTTATTGTTGAATGACGTCCAATACTAGTTTCGAAATGAATCTAATGCTAATATTTATGACGAATCCCTGGCATTTTGTGGCTCTACATCCACGAAACGGCGAATTATTTGGCTGGACCACACATTGAAGTACTTGTTATAGCTGATTTACACTTAGTTAAGTGCGAGTGCAAGTGCAACTAATTTTACTAATTACTTAACTATTGCAACTAGAAAATATAATGAACTCGCACTAATCACTAACAAAGTGTAAAAGAGGTCATGTAATTAGTGATTAGGTATGTAGTTACAACATAGCGCTAATTTTGTAGTCGGTATAACGAGTTTCTTCGATGTGTGAGTCTGGCACAAGTGCAGTGTGAGGCAAAAATAAAAAATTGAATTGCCACGTACAACGTGATGTATGATTGCCAAAATAATAATAATGAAAATTTGAATTTTTTGTGCAATTGCACAGTCCATCTCTATTTTGATTCTAATTATCGAATAGATATTAGTTTTAAATATAGACAACAAAATGTACACATTATAAAAAGTACGTAAGTTTACATTTAATATTTACAAAATGTAATAGTAATCAAACTACAAAAAGATTTACTATACAAATTTACAACACTTCAAAAATGTCCTTACCTAAGGACGTGTTATGAAGTTGATAAAATTGAAAAAAATGCAACGTTTTTTTTTAATATCGGCAGGCTGCTTTTCAGAAACATAGATCCAAAAATGAAGGGTCTGACAATACTATTTGACATTTACAATATAACGCAGCACATGCGATAGGATACATGCAACAATGATTTAATACCATGCAGATGACGTTGACCGTTGCACTTCGCTGATAATTATTAACTCTAAATTATTATTTACAAGATCATAGTGTAAGAAAAGTAATTAGGATATAAGATAAAAAAGCATAGATGTATTAAAGCGTTGGAGAACAAAATCGCGTGTTACAAGCAGGAATTTTATAAAAATATATGATATCAAAGTGCAAAGTCAACGCTACGACAACACATTGTGGGATACATAGAACGGATAAGTTGTAAGTATAAATAGATAGAGTACAGTATTAAACATTTTGAACATATAAGAAAACAAAACAATGTTAACATAAAAATAGTAAAATCAACAAATAAAGTGAGTGAAACAAGCTCTCCTCTCGCAAAATGGAATCTTACAGCTTGATCAGTTGATGTCTTGCTGTAGGGGACGGGTATCAAACGTTCTTGTAACTCGCCACCTATCACCTTCCGTGTGCAATTTGGGTATTCATGGAAAAGAAAATAAAAACGAGAACATGAAGTAATAGGTAGTAAAGAGGGCGCCACTGGACCGCGGATAGGGGAACTAATATATATATGATGTAGAAACTGCGTGCTGGAGGTCCAACGCGATTCTATACACATTATGAATGTTAAAGTAGTCTGACTATAAGTGACGTTAAGAATATTAAAGTGACAATAATTTCACTGTAGAATCGCGTCCGACACATAGCAGTGATATTTTTAGAGTAATATCAGAAAGAGATATAGAAGTTTGTCAGGGGACTATACGAAGCAGTGCGCCTCGCCAAGCGATACAAATATACAAATACATAACTAAATTATAAGACGCAGGGTACATCCTATTAGGTACCTTAAGAAGCACATTCATGGGGGTTGTGCACTTATAACTATTGATTTTTTTTTACACATTTTCCATCCAGGGCTCCGTTGCATCTATTGTTTGAAAAAAAAATTCAAGTACAAAATAAAAAATCAAATAAAAAATTATATAGATATATATATATACTAAACCAACAACATTTAACATCGAACATTTATTATATAACCCTTATATGCGGGTTGTTCTTATTCTTTTAATTGTGTATACTGTAAGTGTGTATTGTATATGTTGTATGTATGTGTATTGTGTTCAGTTGTTACTGTATATATGTCCTGTTGTCATCATGCGAGCTACATCTATTGAAGCACATAGTGTCGTTGTACCGACGTAGTTGCTCACATACCAGATATGTTCTACCTATCGCTATAGGTACTTAGCTAGTCTAGATCAAGCGTTATTACATCTATGTTACACAAGCATACGACAGACGTGATTCTAATACTAGATTACACCTATATTTTCGTTATTTAAAGCTCAGCAAGTATCTAATATTAATATATTTACAATGCATATAATAGTGTCAAAATAACAATAATATATAACCTTGATATAATTTGGCTAGCAAGTTGTATGAAAACAGCCAATACGTCGGCCGCTTACTTACAACATGCGTCGTTCTATATATATCCTATGAGCTGTGTTCTACAGTATACATCGAATAGCGTGTAAGCGCCAAGCATTCTAACATATAATCTAGACCGTACGACATCCAGGCCCATGTTGGCAAGGGGCCGGCAACAACAAACATTTGGACCAACATCGACACAACACAAGTTCCTATTACGGCCAGTTTACCTTATAATTGCAGCTCTCCACAATGTGGCGGGTGAAATGAAAGTTACTTTGGAGTACAGATACTTTATTATGTACTAGTTTAAAGAGACAACAAGCGTTTATAAGTAACGTATAAACAATAGTACCATTTTATATAAACGCGTTAGAGGTACGTTATAGCGAGAGATCATGCTTGGTAGTTTAAAATTAAATATTTAGTTATTTGTGATTAAATGCTTCTTGAGTGATTCAAACGTGTACGCGTTCACTACAAGCGTATTTATTTTTAATAAATTAAAATGTATTTAATAATGTTTATACATCAAAATTTTGGTGTACACTAAGTATATTATATAGAATTCTTTAATAGTTGAAGTAAGTTTCATAATTATTATGTACCATCTACGTCTCAGCACGTCTAGCACTGGCGTGGCAGATGACAGCAATGATTTATATATCTACATGTGGTGCATTAAAATTTGAAGAGTCAAATACACTAACTTCATTAAATATTTAGTAGTACCTATATATACTTAACATAGAAACGATATTAAACTTTTTATATAACCATAAAACTATTGATAGTTAAATTTGCTTGAGATACCTTGGAGGAGAAAAAAAAACAGTAAAGTAGAGCATGGAAGACATAAGAGTATAAGTGGACAGTGTGTAGTGTAGGAGACAGCGGCGTATAATGGTAACGACATAATTATATAATTATGTAGGTACGTATATTGACCTCGACGTGCAGGTCATTACCAAAATACACAATAAAAATCGAAAATTAAACATAAATACTGAGTAAGTATAAGATTTTAGCTTCATGCAAGTTTTCAAGAACATTATTGATAGTGCCACACACACACACATACGCATACATATCTACTGGTATTATATTACGTAGTGTCTAAATGAGCGTAGCGGTCGTGTTTTGTAGTCGAGGTCTCGCAAACTCATTAAATCCTCTACTACTGGATAAAACACAACTTGCTCTATGTAATAAGACACACCACAAGTCTAATACTAATATTAAATACCGCATCTAAACGCATTCGTCCAATAAACACAAATAAATAAAAAATAACAAGCAAATTTAAATATCATCTTATCATTAAAACGTTTATAAAAGCACTTGAATAGCACAAATAGTGTTTTTTTTTGTTATATATTTTATAATTATAAAAATGGCACATGTATTTATTTTGTATTATATACTTTGTATTTTCAACACGCAACAGTTATAATTAGAAATATAAATTACAAGGAAAAAGTAGTGGTCAAAGGTTTTCAATATTTACAGAAGTTAGAAGGAATGTGATAGAAGTTATATTAATATAATTAATGTTTTATATTCTTATATATACCGGTCATAAAATAATTTAATTCCAACTCTAATATAATTCATCTCTATGGTGCACCATATTTATCATATTATATAATTTGATTTTTTTGTGAGTAGACTAATTATTTACTAACGATTCTTAATTACCTCTACTGCATTTACATATTTTAAGAGATTCCAATGCGTTCGAGTTTATATTGTGCAAGTTTCGCGGCAGTTAAAAACTTTAAAAGTTGTTTTTTTTAATATATTATTTAAATGGCAGTAGTTTTTTTTTTATATTTTATACTAAATAGTTTTAGTGCCAATAATACAATTTAAAAATTGTTAAAATTTTGTATAAATTGGGGCATTTTAATCATCGCTTTGATGCGATACAGGGCTGAGAGCGGGTAGGGAGCTCCCGCCAGATTGCACGCTGATCCTTCGGTGCTCCGCCAAATAATTATTGACAAATATCCTGCGACCGGCCAATATGTCCGCCTTTTGCTGCAAAACAACATCACGGACGTGTAAGTGACGCGCCCCGACTGCACCTAGCTCCTCAACTACATTACGTATCAACTACGAGCCGCTTAACCAAACTGCTTTGTTGCCATCTATGATTACGTGGAAAATTGCCTATGGTAGTCCAAAGTCAAACGGTAACATATACAATTTTTTTTTTTTAATATATTAATTGTACAATTTGTCTTTAGAACACCACAACTACTGATAGTGAAGAGTTGTAGCTATAGAAAAAAATATAAAAATCTTAGAAAGCAGTTTAGTTAGTAAGTGCCTAACTGTAATAAAAGGAAAAGGGGGGCATTCATAGCTGGGGGGGTCGAGGGCATCCAGTAGCAAATACTAAATATATAAAAAATAATAAAATATAAAAAATGTGTGGTCTACTTGCTACTCAGGAGATTCAATATAATGATCCGGTATGTGAGCTACTAGTGACAGTCCAAACTGCATCCCGGGCACCGACACTACCCAATTTTAAGGGAAACCTACCCAATATTTAGGGAAAAAAATAAAATATCCGCTTTGTCAAATAAATACTTTTATTATAATGAGTTTTATTACTATATTGGTTTATAGTGACGGTTAAGTATGTAATATATTTGTTTTTTTTTATATCAACAAAACGTAAAGTTACACTAATAAATAAAGTTAACCAAAAATCAAGTTATTATAAGTACATACACAACCGAGTTAAAAAAATAATAATAAAATTAAGTGAATGTGGGAGCCGTTTTGTTTATTTATATATTTTCCTTTAATAATATTTACTTAGTTGTGTAATTGTGAAAATAACATTTATGCGTTCATTTAGTTTTTCTTGTACATATTTATTTTAGTTTAACTTATATACTAGTGTTAAAAGTTTTGTAAGTAAAGTTATCGTGGTTGTATATAATAACCATTTATGTTCTACGCCGAACTGTTACAATAATAAAAATTAAAAAATTCGGATATAAAACCTTTTGCGAGAATCTGATAACATAGATAAAAATACTTCAAACAATATTGGTACATTATCAGACACTCCGTACAAACTTACTACATACAATAATAATAATGAAAAAAAAAATACAATTGTGCAATACTCACATACATTTCTGTATACATGCAAAACACCGTAACATAAGCATGAACACACTGTAAATGCGAAGCAAAAATTATTAAAAAAAAAAACAACTTTTTGTACCCAAAAAAAATACAATTACTCCATTATAATGCTTAGTACTTACAACTAAGGGAGCGACCATTTTGTTGATGTGACGTCACAAGATGGCCGCTCTCGTTCTCACCTTCATCGGTGTACGTTATTACAGCTTATTGAATAATATGCAATTGTTGACTTTTAAGGTTACGTCACTAAAGGAGTAGTCAACTATTGGCTTTGCTATTTAACTTAAAATTGATAATAAAATTTAATCGATTTCAGTGTTACGTATTATAATAATGAAGGCTAGAGACAGACTGCGTATATGCGTGCACGTACACGCATGCGTACGTATTCTTTAATGTTACATGTAGTAGGGAATACGTATACGTGCGTACTCGTGTACGCATACCTGCTCTGTGAATTTTTTATTGGTTTTGACTTTCTATAATAAATCCAATATACAAATTACTAGTGCTTGTACTGTAAGTAAGCTTGCAAGGCCAACAGCTGTACTAGTCACATAGCTGTAGATATGATTCAATAAAGCAGTTACGAGTAACCTCAGTCGCTGGGCAGCCAAGTGCAGACACCACGTTCCCATGCTCTAATCATTGTCTCAACGTGTACCTACATACATAAGTCCGTTGTCTATACTTACAATGTCTTACTATCTCCCTATGCGAGTCAGACCTAACTTACCGTCAACATCTGAAATAGAGCGATTCGACTATTCATCGGCGGGCCCCACCATAAAAATACTAATGGTGAAAGAAAATGCTATGGAATTTGCTTGAAAATTTATTTTTTCAATGTAAATAGTATTTCGTAACATTTCGCAAAAACCAAGTTTTTTAAGTTAAACACTTTTTTATGTTAGAGCACTGTAAGTTCTCCTTTATATTTTAGCGTGAAGTGTCTTATTCATATTAAACTTTAGGCGTATACGGAAGATAGTGATTATATATTCCAAAGGCCGCCGGCTGTCTCGCAAATAATATTATATACTCGTATTATAAAGACAGGTCAGTCGACAGATCTCGTTTGTTAGTAACGGGGCAAAAAGTGGTCCCAAAATTTACTATGAAACAAAACACACAAGCTGCCAAGTCCCTCAAATATTTCACAATAACCATAGTTATCTCGTAACAAACTACTTACACAAGAAGCTAATAAGACAAGTTGAAACTTTTAAAAAGTACGTTTTTATTAAATCGAATTAATGATAATAAAAGTTATCCATAAAATTCTAAGTTCGAGGATATTAAAAAGTTAACAAGTTATATATGGGAATCATTTTATTTTATACAGCTACCTATACAAAATATCACTGCTCCAATATTAACAAATAGTTTTAAAAGATCTAGATCGCTAACTTATGTACAAATACGTTCATCTCTAAAATAGCAGTGTTCGATCGTTGACAACGTCGTATGGGAGACAATATCGTATAACCTACGTATCTGTGACGAGGCCCCGACCCGGGGGAGGGGGGAGGGGGGCCTCGGTAGTCAACTAGTACAACGTACCGACGCTCTCCACATGCGCGGAGACGTCGCAACATATATGAAACATCAACAGGTAACGAACACGAGCGACGGTCGGTCGCAGGCACGATTCGGTCTAGGATCCTACTGTCTCGTTACCCACTAGTCTACGAGAGCTAACGCCTACCGCTTACATAAATGATTACCGTATCTTCTACACTCGAACCCTAGTCGAGACGAGCGCGGCGCTAAGTACGAACGTGTCGATACGGTGAAGTGGTGGTGTGTCGTGCGGGCGGCGGGCTCGGGCGAGTGTGGCGGCTAGACGCGGGTGTGGGCGCGCGACTCCGCGGGCACGTCGTCCGCGTCGATGTACGCGATGTCCGGCGCCTGCGCGCGGCGGCGGCGCGAGCGCAGGCCGGCCGCCGAGTGCGCCGACAGCCGCTCCTCCATGTCCTCCAGCGTCGTCCTGAAGGCGCGCACCACGCGCAGCTGCAACACCGACACGTGACGAGCCGCTCACTCGCTGCCCCGACCCGCCGCGCTGCCGAGCCGCACCCAGCCCGGGAGACCGCGCCTAGAGTGTGGTGTGGATGTTCCTTGCCGCCTTGCCGGACCTACCGTGTCTGTACTCAGAGTCGGGACGTGCGCCCCGGGTGTGGGGACGGGGTGTCATGCGAACTGGGGAGAGCTACGGTGCGGGCGAGAAAACTGCTACACGTGCGTGATCTACGTGACCATCTAGGGACGACGGGGTGGGGGACGTCGGGGGTGGCGATGTGACGGGTACTGTGGCGAGGGCCGAGGTCCTCGACGGAAGACTGTGCCGAGGGAGGGCACTGCGCGCGTGACGCCGACGGGATATGACCACACTCGAGAGGAAAGGGCGAGAGCTACGACCAGACGGAGTGGATGGATGCAAAAAAGACGAAGAAACAGAACTACAGAAATGATGCCGGCCAGACGACACTCCACGCGTTTAGGAACCGAATCGTTCCCGAAATCCATTGTGATATTAACAAAATATAAAGAGCTTCACTATGTAAAAAAGTTTGAACAGACAATAAAGCCGGGTGGTGGAGATGTCGCCGACGCAGGCTGGAGTGGTGAAGGCGGGAGGGGAGGGCGGGGAGGGGCGGCTACACTATCGTGGTGCGTGCGGTACCGTGGTTGTCCGGCGGCGCGCGGGGCGGCGCTACACCTCGGTCTCGAGCACGGGCCGCGGCTGCCAACAACATCTCTCTACGACGCGCGGCTCCACGCCCCATTCGACGCCGTCCTACATGCCACGCAACCCTAGCTGTACTCGACGCCGCCGCACACCGGACACGTGTGGAACTGGCCTCCTCATCTCCTCCCGTGACGTGCCAGTTAAGAATGGTGTCTCTCGAGGTTTGGACCGATAGAAACGCAGAAATCTTTGTCGTTTAACCAAAATTCCGCGAATTCCGCGGTCGAGAGAAGCCTGGAGACAGCAGTCGACTCTGGCATGCCACGGAGGCGGGACTCGGCATACCGTCTGCTGTACAACTGTTTAGCGCATTACGATATCCGACATTATTTATATAATTCGGTTCAGACTGGTTTGAATTATTTTGGTAGCCTGGAATTTATTAGTCATCAGGAAAAATTCTAATTATTATTTAAATTGCAACATGCTAAAAGTCTTAAATTGGATAATCGCAAGCTTGTGAGATGACGAGGTCAAATATTTTTTAAAAATAAATATTACACAGTTCCATATCTGTTCCAGCGGCGAGCAGGCCAAATAGACCCTTTATTAAACAAAACAAAAATGGGAAATAAACCGAAACGGAATATTGTGTATCGTGTATTCTGATGCGTGTAAGGGCCTCAGTCGGCCCGTGTCACGATGATACGAATATGACCCGATAGAGTGCCAAAAGAGGGACAGAAAAATAAAAAGGGGAAGCAAAAAAGAAATAAAAAATGGAAGGTCGAATCGAGCCTTGCCGACTGAAGACGGACTTGCCGACTACACTAACCTACACAACGCAGGGACGTCGCCTAAGATGCGTGGGTGATACGTGGATACCAGGCGTGTACTGGGTCTACGGGTACACCTAGTTCTATACCGACTGACAGCTTTATATTATTGTTTTATAATAAACTACAACTATACGTTAGGATTTTATTTAAGTTGTCGTATTTAATATCAAATTCCATATATGGTGGTGTCTCGCAACTCCGCATTGGTACTTACACTAAAGTACATCTACCGAGCCGTTGTTATAGCAACATTACTGTTAAACATATATTTAGGGGCCAAGGAAATAACATATATTTATTAGATTTTTTTAGTATATTTTGACTGATTTGTATTGTGAAAATATCCAATTATTTATATCAATTTATTTACTTATATTTAAATTTTATTATTGATATTTGCACAATCTTTTATAGTCGAAGAGTTAAGAAGCTGAACAAGTTCACTGTTTGTTTTGGTAGTTCTTACTGACGTAACAAAAATATAGAAAGTGGTTATTTTTGCCAACAAATACAGTTTACTTACCGACATCGTTGTTTAAAAGAGCATTACTATATACATTAACAATAATATGGACACTACATCAAGCCTAACAAGACTTACGGCAAAATAACACAATGAAGGCAAATTTGTCCAACAGCAAGGCAAATGCAAAACTACTGATGATGGACTTTGCCACCCAGTGTGACGCTTGTGCCCCACCTGTCACATGACTGACAACACACCCCGACATAACACGCCACTAAGGGGACAAACATTCACAAAAAAAGAAACAAAACAAAAACACAAATACAAAACAAAACAAAAACATAAAACACTGACCACAACACAACGGCAAAGTAAATAGAGGTTCGACCGTAAATGGGACTTTAGTGTTAGTATGCGAGCACACGGCATGCTCTCGCTACGTGTCTATTCATATATCAAGAAAAATCCACTCCACACTCAAGTAAATTAACGTTCATTTTAACAGCAGTAACTGAACACAAATTGATAATAAATTATATTTATAAAACAATATTTAAAAAGTGGATATTACATGTTAATTTTAAATCAATTCATGTTACTGCTAAAACTGAATTCGGTACGCATGTTAGTCGGCGCGCCGTGCGGGCCTGTCAATGCTCAGGTACTTTCTATACGGCGGCCATGTACAGAGCTGGGTTTGGATCAGTAGCGAGGATGTATCGGGGTGGCGTTTCACAAGCAAAAATACTATTCTTAAAAATAAAAAACAGACAAAAAAAAATGAACAAAATAGTAAAAAAAATAAACAAAATCAAACAGTCAGTATGACTCAGAGTTAAAGAAAAGACAGAGAGAGATAGAAATAGATCATATTCATACCGCGATGTGGTTTATGTTGAGTGATTATATTTAACATACTATCTGGGTCGTCATATTAACTGTTTGAAGGTATTTATACGAGGGATAAGTAACATTGTTACAGCCTACAAGAGCATGCCAATGAGAAGTAGGAGGGGCAGATAGTCAACTCAGGTATTAAAGTCCAAAACAAAATAAAACGGGAAGCGTCAGACTGTTTTGATACTGCGGTACATGCATGGCGGTACCTCGCGGTACTCTAACTAGTGACACTAATAGGACATGCCCAGTTTCATGACAAATAAACATTCATGAGCGGGGTACTAACATCATACATTTAAATATAAATAATATATTCTAAATATAGATTTAACAAATATATATATATATATATATATATATGTCATGAAACCAGGGTTTAAGAAGACATATGGTATAGTAAATTTTGGATAAACAAAAGTCTACAGATATTGTTCGGTAGCCAATTTGACCTTGTTTTTTTTTGGAAATCTATCAGAGAATTTTGAAATTAGCGAACGAACAAACGTGTTAATATCTACGTTAATTATGGGCCAAAAATAATGATAGCGTAAACTACATTTAATTACTTTTGTAAAGTGTTTCTCTGTGTAGGTATAAATCATAATTGTTTCGAAAAAGAACAGAAGTATAGGAGAATGAAACAAAAATGAACGAAACGAAAAAGAAATTATATTAAAATGGAAATTAAAACAATTAAGAAAAAAGGTACAGTTCCTTTGCAACACGATTTTATTACGGATAATATTATTTGTGGAATTTATTATTTTTTTGTAATATAGATTATTTCTTCTTCTTTCGACTCGTATTAATTAATAATCCGGCTGTACGTAAAAATCATAAAATGTGTAATATATAAAAATGAATCAGCGTATTTTCTATACTTTTCTATGACGATTATTTTCTATGTGGATGCATATACTTGTAAAAAAAGGTGTTATTTTTTTTTCGTTTGTATGCAAAAATAGTAAAAGTATATATACTCGTAATAAGGACAATATTGTCGTAGACTTAGCGTTAGGATGCCCAAGGTATCCGCAGTGCTGACCTGTTGACTTGGCTGAATATTATATATGTTCGTATTATAGCTGTAAACTCAAAACTTATCCCTCTTTTATCAGCTCGATCATGGAAATCGGCTATTTTTTTTATTTCTTTCAACTTTGGTACTTTTGCAATTTGTTACTTACGTATTTACTATTTATCTGTATAATAGTAAACACGTGTCGTTTTATTTTTATAAGCATTATGAAGTTTCATAATGCCTTTATTTTTTTTTATTCATTATGATCACATTATAATATTTACTGACCGCTATAAAATTAAATAAAACTTTGGATAACATAATTAAGTTTAAAGCACATTTAAATATTCTAGAAACAAAATATTATTATTTTATATTGACTGCGGTCAATAAATAAATAACTGCAAATAATAATCATCCATTTGAAAATAAATATAGATTTAATTTAAAATTAATTCAATTATTTTGATTTTAATATTTGAGTGTTGTACTTTTTATGTGATTATCTTAACATTATTTGCAATTACAAAATTAATTTAGACCCGAAAATTAATTCAGATTTAAATAAATTTTCATTCAATCACCGTATAAATAAATAAACCAACTGTGTACGATCCGACATTAACCCCCCAATTTTCAAATCTTTTGTTTCACCAATAACAAAGAAATATTCATGAAGCCCCAACAAAAATCCCAAAACACGAACTCAATTCCGTATTGTATTTTTTGACAAAAGGCGAGTTGCGCTTGACAAATTTCTAACTGTCAAATTTAAATAATTTTTTTCAGTCTTAATGTTTTTTCAGTCTTTTTTTTTTTGTAAGTTCCAATTTGTCAGTTAGGTGTTTGTCAATCGCCCGCCTCCCCTGTCAGCTACAGCTACACCCCCCCCCCGGGACCGCGCGGGTCCATGTGCGTACCTGCGTCTGCAAACGTGTGAGTCCCCGGATCCAGAGGATCTGTCCGGCGCGAGGCTTCTTGTCGAGGTCCGAGTCGTAGTCCGGCCCCGGCTGGATAGTCGAGGGGTCGGGCTGGCCTCGGCCCCATCTGGGATACCCGAATATCGTAAGTAGGTACTTTGTCACCTTTACTGATAGTTACTTTGTCACCTGATACTAGTGATAGCCCATATGGTCAAAAAGTAGACCTGGCGTATTTACGCCAGGTCTGTAATGTAGGAAGAACAGGGGAAAATAGCTTAAATAATTTTATTTAAGCTATTTTCCCCTGTTCTTCCTACATTTAAAAAAAAAACTAGGAACACTTGTGCCAAACGTAGAGATCTGATAAAAAGATCGCTACCTCGGAACACACATACAGACTGATAGACGAAAGCAAAATTGTAGTCTCCAAATGTAAACACGTCGCTTATAGAAAGTAAATATTTGTTTGATTGAAATAGCGGTTGACGTGATTTTGACACTATCACGAATGACATTTGGAAACCCGACAAGTCAAATGTCAGTTCAAAGTGCAGCCCTCCAATCAAGCAATGTTACAGGTTGCCTAGTGGAGTTCGATTTTTGCTGAGCGCGTGTCTGGTGGCTTTTTAGGTTACCTCTGGCGCTCCGCAAAAATCGAGTTTCCAGACACGCTCATACCGAACAACGTTTCTTGTCCTGCACCTGGAGCTAGTTAGGAATAACTAGTTCTTCTGTGCGGGACTATCAACTAATCAATCATTACCTTGACATTGGCGAAATTAGCGAAGAACATCGATGGAGCCACGTTTTTAAAAAAAGAAGAAGAAGAAGGTTGCCTAGTATAAGTTGGCGTTCCAATGGTGGCGCCACATTACATTAAAAAACGTCAAAAACGCGATTTCAGAACATTGACTCTATACAATTATATTAGTTCCATTATTTGCCACATGCCAACTTACACAAGCCGTTCTTTTTTTTTGTTTTTATAGTTGATTTACAGTTCTACTTACGACAATCTCTTGGGTATCTTCCTAGTGGGTACTGAAGTGACCAGCTGTCCCCACACGAGGGTGCCGGCTCCGAAGAACAAACACCACAACCACTGGTCTATCGTCAGACCCGCCGTACTGAACGCCAAGCCGCCAAACTGGATTATTATTACCTGGAATTGACATGGTTAGGACTATAGTTGGGTTCACATAGATTGGCCGCTGCATATTAAGTTGCACTTACTATTTAGTGGTATTTAACATCTTTCCTAGACGCTGGAATTTTGGTTTTAATTACTGAATGGTCATGGAAATTATATAGTGTCCAGTAACGGCAATAGAGTTGCCGCCTATTACGTGGGCATCAAAATTACAGGCAAAGTGTGGGTGTGTAATGCATCTCTGTCTGCCTCTTCGGTGATAGGCGTGATGGTATGTATGTACAATACACAACAAAAAATCACGCATTACCTACTAAGTCTACGTTTAATTATTATGTTTGGTCCCAAATAGTATCAAATTATTCGGGAAATATTGTCTTTGATAAACAATTTTTCATTTACTGTTAATGTAATTTTAAGGTATATAAAAACACAAAATAAGTAAAGTACAATTCACGTAAAAATAACGTTGGGCCATAGTGGAGGGGTTTGCGCATCGGTACTGTCGCTCTTACTCGCTGTTACAGTTCGCGAGGCCTAAGCTGAGCTTCGCATTTGTGTGAGTGATCACGAAAAGTAAAAAGGCTGTGTTTACAACATACGTGTGTAAATAAGTCCCATTGTACGTTCACGTACGTGCACTCACTCAAATGCAAAGTTCAGCTTACACCTCGCGAACTGTACCATCGATAAATCGATCGATAGGTATCGATAGATCGATAAATCGTTTACTGCGCAGCTTCAGTGTCAGCGTTCTTTTTATATGACACGACCTGTAATTACTCATTGATTTCCAACTTTATCAATTTACATTTTTATTTCGATATTGTTGTATTACAATATATCCCATTTTAATTAAGAACGAGAAGACTATACCATCAGTAGTTTACTATAGTTTAGTGTAGCTGTCGAAACAGACCGATTACATCTCATGGATTTAAATAGTAAAACAGATTCAAACCTGTGACAACGCAGTCCCGATCCATATAGAATAGAATATAGGATTGGTAAACAATCCCTGGAACACATTCCTCTGGCCGTGTATCTTACGAGCGTTGATCTCATTAAAAAGAGTCATCATGACGAAAGTGTTGAAGATTATAGTGAAATGCTGTGTCGGCTCTGATGATAATTGGTTGCCAAGACCCGTTGGGATGTTCAGCAATTTGTCACCTGGAAACACAGACATTAAATGGGATTAGAACTAATGGTCGAACACTAAGGCGCTAAACCTCGCGAACATTATAGTAGTTTATGAAACAGTTACACACTCGTTATGTAACGTTGTGGGTATTAGAGGCTCGTTTCTTTATAGTTCGACCTAATACCTAGTTATGTGCAGTTTCATCATTACTTTATATAATCTCATACGCTTAGGCGTTTTGACAAACACAAACTTGAATAAGTTCTCGACAATATGAAGACAAAACTCGATAAGGCGGTATGGTCGACAGACCTTAGCCTGTTATTGCAAGTAGAATATTATCATAATGATACTATGATTCTATCAACTGTGTTTCAAAAGTTACTGTAAAATACAAATTTGCAGAAAATCTCATATAAAATCTGTATATTGTGATCATACCAGCAAACAGTAGAGTGAATATAATGAAGAGCTGATAGATGGCCTGTCCAAGGATATTCTTCATCATGGTCCTGGATATGAGCGGTTTGGTTCGTCCGTAAGGTTTCCGCAGCAGCAGGTCCGGGGTGGGCATCTCAGTGGCCAGAGCCAGGGAGGCCAGCGTGTCCATTATAAGGTTCACCCATAACATTTGTACTGCCTGATAATATTTGATAAGTGTTAATCGACTGTACAGAAATAAATAAATAGTTTATTTGAACAGACATAAATTGGATTTTCACTCATTCGATTGTTCACTTGGTCTTTCATTCAATATTCATCCATTCATTGTAATATTAATTTATTCCTTCACAAATAGTTCACTCATTCGGTCAATGTATGAACGAATGAGTGAACGGAGATGCAGAGAAACTTCAGATAATCGACATATATTATAACCAAAGATGTCGTAGAAGCTTTCGATAACGTGACAAAATTAACAGATTTTTGCATTGATTCTTTGGACTGAAGTTAAAGCTTGGTCAACGTCAATATATTTTAGCTATTCGAATACATCGGACTTGATCACTATTCACTTGGTCTTTCATTCAATATTCGTTCATCAAAAGCTATGTCGATCTTTCAACTCTCATCTTTCAGCTACAGTTCACTCATTCGTTCACACATTATCATGAATCTATCCTGTATCGAACAAGTAACAATAACTTCTAGTGTTTCGACTATTCAATATTCGTTCATAAAAAGCTATTCCAGTTTTCACTCAATTATCATTCATTCTTTCACCTACAGTTCACTCATTCGTTCACAAATTATCTTGAGAGGGGTGTACTGTTTCGCACAAGTGACAAAAACTGCTACTATTTCGCCATGTTCGAACACATCGGACTCATTCACTATTTATTTGGTCTTTCAATCAATTATCATTCATTCTTTCGCCTACAGTTCACTCATTCGTTCACAAATTACCTTAAGAGGGCTGTCCTGTATCGCACAAGCACCAATAAACGCGACTATAACCGCGACCACGTTGACAGTCAGTTGGAACTGCAAGAACTTCGCTATAGAATCGTAAACGTTACGCCCCCACATGACGGCCTTCACTATAGAGGAGAAATTGTCGTCTGTCAGTATGATGTCCGATGCTTCTTTGGCCACGTCTGTGCCGGCTATACCCTGGAATATAAACTCGTTTATAGGATAACACTATGTAAAAGTCGCTCATATGGTCAATCAGTAGACCTCGCAATCATTAGGTAAATAATCACTGACGCATTTTGCCCCCATTTCCCCTTTAATTAACAGACTTCAAAAAATGAGGTTCTAAATTGGGTTGTTTTTTTTAAAGTTTATTTCCTCATATATTTCGACTGGATGGATTCCAGTCAATTTTGATTTTTTTACTGCTAGTTACTGCTTCCCGATTGGTCCATTTCAATTTGGTCCCATTCAGACAATAGGCTTGTGTCCACTAAGAATAAATCGGATTGGTGTATGTTTCTTATGACTATTTCCAATGAATAGACAACAAAAAGTAATATAAATTAGTAGACAGAATAAAGATTACTATTATTTTTAGAAAATAAGGTTGGAAAAATTAAGCATTCAGTCACGTGACATCAAACACCAATCAGAAAATATGACGTCACAGGTTGCGCTCTCACACCATAGAGTAAGTATGTATGAAGAGCTGACTTCTTGTTCAAGTTGTGTCTGTGATTATGTGTATTTTAATTGTTCGTATATTTTTATTAATTTACGAATTTTTGTTAATTTTAAAGTTAAATTATTATAAATCTAACAAAAGTAGATTGGACAAAACGCAGTTTTGGCGCATTATTTCAATGTGCATTTCGAGACAACGCTTGAATCAAAATATTGCTAGGCACCTATATCAAAGTTAAAGGGCTAACCAACACAATTTATTTTTAATTTTCTGGAGGTTTTTAAATTATTTTATACTTTTTTCAATTGCTTTTTAATCGCTGTGGGTTTTTCTAAATTTTTATTTTAAAATTCTTAAAGAGCATAGATATGTAGCGCCTTCTAGTAAGTTGTTGTCGTTACACCTATTTAAGAACCCTCACTAATCAACTACAAATCCATTCCTAAAAAAAGCCGCATCAAAATTGATTTTCATCACAAATAATGTTAGCTGTAGCGCCCCCTGATGAGTTGTCACCGTAACATCTATCTAGAAACCTGTACCAATCTAACTCAAACCCATAACTGAAAACTGCATCAAAATCGGACAACTAGTTTTTGAGAAAATTGGCAACATTGCTTTTCACAAATAATGTTCGCTGCAGCGCCCCCCGGTGAGTTGTCATCGTAACATTTATATAAAAACATGCACCAATCAAACCTGAACCCATAACTAAAAACTGCATCAAAATCCGACCAGTAGTTTTCGAGAAAAATGGCAACATGTATTTGCACAAACATCCTCTCACCCCAAACCCATATACCATCTCTGTTCCGTCGTAGGTAAAAAGCTATGCGTGTCCAGTCTATAGTGTATAATCCTTTGACATGTTGTTGGAATACGTTGAAGGAAACGCGTAAGCGCCATGATATTCACGGCGCTTTTGACCTATAGGTCGTGAAAAAACTATAACTAATAAGCGATCTTGCACTTGAATGTTTATATTACGATTAGACGACTAATTTATGGCTTAATCGCTGCAGCGAACGTTCGTTTTTTGGTCAGGTTAGCTTCGTCAAACACATTTTGATTTGTTTCGCAACGTGTGACATCACCCAAGGCGCCATGACAGATTGGAGCGTTTTCGTTACCAATTTAAATACATTTTTTAGATCGCAAAATAAACTATGTAAATGATAGTTTTAAATCAAAATAATACATTTTTGTGACTATATAGATTCAAAACTACAGATTTAATAAATTTTTGAAATTTGGGACACAAGCCTATTATTTGGTGGTAATTATTTGAAGTCTATTTTTGTGTTTTTTGGTGGTATAAAATGATGCATTTATCGCTGTCACGTAAATATGAATGCCCAACCTTCGATAATTCTATTTGAATCGATTTTTTATGTTAAGGGTCATCTACCCAATCGGCCATGATGGGCCATCACAGGCGATCACGATTGTGTAGTGGTAAAATCCTATGCCTATGATCGACAATAATGGAATTTATGATGACCGCATCCGCCGATGATGGCGGCAATCATAGTCTATTCTTTTGTGGCCCATCATAGTCGATTGTGTGAAGTCATAGTAGAAAGAATTTAAATAAAGATTAAATGCACACTTACCATAGCAAAACCAACATCAGCCTTCTTGAGCGCCGGTCCATCGTTGGTCCCATCTCCTGTGACGGCCACCACCTCGCGGGTATCGAAGGCCTTGGACTCGATCATACCCTTGACCAGGGTATACTTGTCTGTGGGGGAAGATCTGGCCAGGACCCGCAGTTTGGGCCACACCTTGTCTAATAAATGCTGTTGTACCTGTGTTATAGTAGAAAATGGTATAAATAAATAAATATTTTTGGATATTCTCACACAACTTCATCCAGCCAACACAAAGAACAAGATATAGACAACTGATAACATATTTTCCCAACTCAGTTGGGGTCGGCTTTCCAGTCTAACAGCTCGCGGCTGAACTTCGATATTTTCCGTGAAGCGACTGCCAACTGACCTCCACAACCCATGGGCGGTATCAAAGCTCTGTAGTTACACCACGAGAGTTTTTTTTAAGACTCCAAATACCCGTAACGACTGCCTTATATGCTCGTATAACAACCGAGACCGACGGCTTAACGTGCTCTCTGAGTCATGGAGTCTCAAAATGTCTTAAGAAATGGTCACCTATCCTAAGACCGGCCTGGCTAGATGTTGCTTAACCTTTGCGACGAGTTAACTTGCGCGGTTACCACTAAGCCACGAGCCCCTCCCCTCTGCACATATACATAGAAAACACCCAACAATCGATCGACATCAATCGATAACCAATGTCAACGCAGAAAATGTAAAAAAATGTGTTAATTAAGTCGAAGAGATCGAGATTTCCTACGATACTAGTACGGTGTCTGGCTTGTGCTTCGCGCCGCACCACGCCATAGGTTTTGGCCTATAACTTTTGACCCCTTAGGGCTAGGTCAAACTTTCGATTTTTTGGTTTGCCTCCAGATCGAGGGCTATCCATAGAGGGGTCAACCATCATTGGAGCATAAGCAGGGGAGCATAATTATTAAGGGGGGACAAAAATTACATTCCCCATTTCTATATATAGATCATAACATAACATAACATAGCATCACGCCTTTTTCCCCGAAGGGGTAGGCAGAGGTGTGCAAACACACCCACATCTCGCCAGCTATGTTAGGTCCCATGTATTAGGGGGCGAGCCTATTGCCATTTACCGGGCACAAGTTCCAGACTCTGGGATAATTATCTGGGTAAAATTCTAAAGAGAATTATACATTATCCACCAGACCTCGAGTGTGGCAGTCCGTACATAGTACCATTGTGCCACCGAGGTAGTCGGTGTCGATCAACATTAGTCGACACTGCCGCTGGCGATAGCTTAAGTATTTAGTGTCTAGTAGTTAGTAGTCTATTTAGTGGTATGTAACATTTGTCCTGGCTGTTGGAAATTTGATTTGTATTACAGAGTGGTTATGGGTTTTCTTACGGCATAGGCTTGTCCCCTATTACATGGGACAAACAAAATAATAACTGGCAAATTGTGGGTATGTAATGCCTTCGGGTATATAGGCGCAATGTGTGTGTCAAATTACCTCGCCATTAGAATCCCTGATCCTCGTATTGAACTCCTTCCCCTCGAGTATAAGGAAGTCGTCGCTGGGCTTGAGGATGCCACACTTGATGGCGATAGACCGCGCCGTGTTGACGTTGTCTCCTGTCACCATGCGGACCGTGATGCCTGACTTCTGACATTTCCTGATAGCTTCCGGTACCTACGGACAACGGAAAACATCAAAAATAATAATGATCATCCTACAGTAAGACCAACAAACCGAGAGAATATTTTTAATAGCAAGGGATTATTATCTCTGTTCTTCTCACAGTTGGTCGAGGAGAGCTGTCGTTGCGTGTTTCATGGTACAGGTGACCATTTAGTACCATAGTTGTCAACAATGATACAATAGATAGTTCTGTCATAAAACGGTGTATACGGGAATATCGGGAATATAGTCTTTTCCACATACGAAGCGTCCAGTGACGTATGCCGTATGTTCGGAGAGCGCGCTTTCGCGTAGCACGGCTAAGCTAGGCTTGGGTTAGGGTACCAAGATGGTATTTGTGATTTAAAAATGATAAAGTTTACCTCAGGTCTGACAGGATCTTCAATACCGACGACGCACAAACACGTCAGGTTGTTCACGATGTTGTCCTCATCATCCCAGTTAGGATCCTGGTCTATGTGCACCTATAGAGACAAAAGTTTTAATTTAATGTACTAACTGTAATACCTCAGAACAAAAAAATCGATATCACATTTCCGATTGAATTTATTTTATAACATGCAACATTATAAGATATTGTCAGAACAGACATGATATTTTGCAATAACTAGCAGACGCCCACGGCTTCGTCCGTGATAAATTATATACTGAAACCTTCCTCAAGAATCACTCTTTCGGTTAGTGAAAGCAGCATGAAAATCGGTGCAGTAGTCTTTGAGTTAATCGCGAACAGACAGGGAGACGCTGCGGAGGACTTTGTTTTATTAAATATAATTTTACAGCATATCAATCAGTTTTACCTGATTAATCTCCGCCTTCCCTGGCACGAAGTCCCTGTAGGCGACCGAGATGGTCCTGAGTCCGTCGCAGGCCATGGGCTCGATGACCTGCCTCACCAGTCTGTCCTGCATGTCTTTAGTGAACTTCTCCAGCCGACCCTCGTGACCGTATATGAACGCGCATCTGGAGTTAGGGATTATACACATCTATAACACATGAGTAGACGGAAAAAAAACGAAACCTTCATACGAACGTCGAAATCGTTCGAAATATACTCGCTGGAGATCAAATATATTTTAGCGTTGTTAGATGCAGTGGCGCGTTCCACCGGCGCGGATTCTAGGTACGCCACGGTTGCATACGCCGAGTACGCACGCTTATCTTAGCGAATGCCCTTAGGCGTAGTGCGACGCACGTTGTTTGTGTGCAATTTTAAATGTTGTTAGGAAACTTTCGCTCTGTTCCGTCTATTTACTCGTGTACCTACTATTCCACATTGTTTCTTTTATTGATTTCATCAACTGAATTATTCTATCATCAGCTGATGCGATGTGAAAAAAAAATGAAGCGTATTATGTCTGATAGATGGTAATCCAATTGACCATCATCTTATTGTTGTATTCTTAATTTCGACTCATAGGACTAGCCTATGTATATGTGCTGGACATTTTTTCGTCGATCACAATTCTATACAGAACTAGCTGACCCGGCAAACGTTGTTTTGCTTTAGGGGCGGACTACCCATTTAGGGGGATGAAAAATAGATGTTGTCCGATTCTCAGACCTACCCAATATGCACACAAAATTTCATGAGAATCGGTCAAGCCGTTTCGGAGGAGTATGGCAACGAAAACTGTGACACGAGAATTTTATATATTAAGATTGAATAAGTAATATTATAATATATTTCAGATAGGATAGGTAGGGTGACGTATATTCGGGGAGCTGCTAGCACACCACGTCGTTTCGAAGGGTTCGTAGCCTTTAAACATTACGTTATATAATATGCTCCGCGAACACGGTTTCGATAGTTGAGATTACTTATGTTACATACGACAAATACACTAGTCACCCTGCCCATCCTATCTGAAATATTTATAGAAATTAGAATGAAATATTAACTGAACAAGAAAAAAATACTCGCAACTTAAACTTCTTTAAATATAGGTAGGTACTATAAAGAAAAAAATAGACTAACTTTTTAAGTACAATTTCCGAAGCTCCTTTGGTATAAAGCCTGTAGCCTCCATTATGCCTTATGACAGTGGACATACTCTTCCGTACTGAGTTGAAGGTGTAGACCCTGGTCAGGGATTCTTCAGGGTGTCTCTCACGTACTAGATCGTATGACTGTCCCAACCCAACTACGAAACCCAGTAATGCACATTCCGTCTTGTTGCCCACTTGCATTGGAGGGCCGGTGGGGTCTTGTGATGGCTGTTTGACAATCATAAAAATATGGATACCGTATACTACCATCAGATGAACAATATGCTTATTTACTACCCAAATGTTCTAACAATAAAGTAAGAAAACTCACCATAATCCTCGACGTAAAGGCACTATTGATGGACATACCCTCAATAATCATTTCTCCCACTTCGTCGGGTAAGTCCCTAAAGTTAGGCGTCACTTTACAAAGCTTCTCGCATATGTACGACTGGACAACTGTCATTCGGTTGGTGGTCAAAGTTCCAGTTTTGTCTGAACAGATGGCGGTAGCGTTGCCCATGGTCTCGCAGGCGTCCAAATGTCGTACCAGATTGTTGTCTTTCATCATTTTCTGTCGAGTAAAAACAATATTAGAAAAAAAAAAATGTAAGTTTATCATGAGCATTCCCTCTGAAAAGGAAACTGTCACTGGTTTGAGTTCAGCTCAATTCCGAGGCTTCAAAAGCTTTGATGACTTCATACCTGAACAATAGTCCAACAACGGTGCGCTAGTAGCTAGAAAGCGCGCTCCTCGAACGTAAGAAGTAAACATCACCCTACCCATGCTATTTAAAAATGATAGAATAGTTTTAATTTAAGCCAATGATGATTTTTTTTATTGTACTCTGTACACCCGTACCTTGACAGAGTAAGCGAGAGACAGAGTGACAGCCAACGGCAACCCCTCAGGTACAGCGACGACCAACACGGTCACACCAATGATGAGATGCTTCACTAAATTGTTGACATACGTCGCCTTCCATTTTTCGCCGTCAATAGCGAACTTTTTGACGCAGAACTGGACGATTAGAATTAAAACTGTCAGGACTGCTATGGTGGAACCCGCGTAACCGATCTGAGGAAGAATAAAAAATATTAATTACAGATATAGTCTATATTTGTCTGGGATAAAAAGTAGACTAAAGCACTCAGGAATAATATCGGAGCCTATTTAATTCAAACAAAGAAACAGTATGGGATAGGTTCAAATGTTCACGGACTGCAGAGATTGTACGTATGTAACATCGGGTCTTTCCCGTTTCATACCAGTATTATTCGGGTTTGAAACGGGAAACACTCGTAAAATCGGTCCTGGCTGTTGGGTAATTAAAGTTACAATTACAGAATAGATATAGATCTTCTATTGTATTCGGCGTCCGTTAATGGTAATAGGCTTCGTGTGGTCTAAAGTACACTCTCAATTTTTCAGTCGTGACAGTTTTTAGTGATAGATGACGCCACTGTCATCGTGCGCGGCTTATACTTTAACAATGAAAAATGTGATATTTGATCCACCGACCTGTATAGCCAGTTTGGTGAGCTTGGCTTGCAGTACAGACTTCTCCTTCTTATGTCCCGACTCAGGAGGCGGCTTGTCGGCGGCGGGCGCGACATGGTTGTCGTCGGGCCGGGCGTGGTTCGCGCCGTGACTATTGCCTGACGCCGTTACGTCTTCCTCGCCTAGTTTGGACACAACCAGTTCATTCCAGTGGAAACATAAATATTTTACTTTCTGGCAATTTTCCTGTCATGCCTTTTTTCACCCGCGTGTAGACCTGCCCCGCATGCGCGTCAATGTCAAATCAATTCATTCACAGAAACATTACTGTATGCAATTTGACATTGACGCGCATGCAAGCTAGATCCAAACGCGGGAGGAAAATCCATGACAGAATAAGTACCTTTTATCAATATAGCTTTGATTAAAAACAAATTTCTTCCACTCAGTCCATTCGTTTACTTTTGAAAGGACGGGTTGATTTTCAATAATGCTCTTCAACACAGTGTAGAAATGTACAATACTATGAAATATTAAAACTGTAGTATGTACATAATTTCATATTAATAAACTCTAAAGATCATTTTTGAAAGTCAAACAGTCCTGTCAAAAAAGGACAGAGTATAACAAAGTTTTTTGCTCGGTACCTATTTCTAAGCAGTTCAGAGGTGCTGGCCGTACTGTTATTTCAGACGGTGGAAAAATCATGTAAATATTCTGTTTGTAATCAAAGCTATTGTCGAAAGATCCTCATAGGTTTTCTGATCAAATACAGCCTAGTGTTTTTAAAATCTATAAATATTTTTTCACTCAATCGCTGACTTGTATTTTCTGAAAAGATATTTGATTCAGGGGAATCATCTAGAAAAATAACATGTAATCCCCTTATTGTAAGTTTTTAACTCTATAAAAAAAAAGAAAGGCAGATATTGGTTATAACTAAAAAAGTATAGGTTTCTAAGAAATAACTGTAGAAACACATAAAGAGTGACTGTATATTACGAGGAATTCTATAAATTGTTACTAAGTTCTAATACTACAACATCTAGATTCAACAAATAACTTAATTTCAGGGTGTATTAAAGAAATATTTGAAAAACACTGGGCTAGGCGTTTGCTGCAAGATATGTTTTATAATAAAGTGTGCAAGAACTTTTTGAAATAGTAGTGTGTAGTTAAAAATTATGAAATATATTTATATAAGATTCTTTTAACATACCTTATATTATATTGTTATCTATTAGATACAAGATGCCAAAATGTACACTAATTTGATAAAAAAAAATATCTATATTTTACGTGTTACTAAGGAAAAGGCTGGATGTATAATGTGGGTATGAAACAGTTACATATGTACTATTTATTAATATTTTTAGTAAGTACCTACGGTTTTTTATATAAAATACGTGACTTTTTAATTTTCCAAAACTATGCGATTATAAACTATACTGCGTTATTATTAATGCTATATATTTTCTACAATAGAAGTTCCTTAAGCCTTTCATCGCGGATATAAACATACTTGCGCAAGCGCAGTCTTTCTAGGCTTACATAAATAAGCACAAGAGATAGTATGGCTTTGATAGGTTACAAAAATAGTGACACATAGTGTTGTTTAGCGTTTATATTAGGTCTTTCACACCAGCGCCCCTAGCGTAATGAGAGAGGAACTTGTGTGACAGATATTAAGCTAAATGAAGTTTACAAGTATTCGTAAACTATCAAAAATCATAATAAGAAATTATAAATGTTTGTGTAGGTTTAAACCTGCGCAAGTACAGCGTCGCGTATGTGGCTAACTTCCGACTAATAGTATTATGGTCGAGTACACTAAAGGACAGATTAATCTACCCAGTTCCCAACAGTTAAGCTCAGAAGCGACAATTTAAGCACCAACACCGTCTATAATAAATAAACTTAATAATAAGTATGTTAAACGTCTATTTATCTGGCCCTAAGTGTACAGAAGGTATGTCGGTCAAGCGGGGCATAGCAAAGGATGTAACTTACCGGGCAAACTCTTGCGCTGGGTCTCCTTTCGCTGCTTTTTAGCTTCTACTCGATTTCAATATATTCAATATCCATTGTATTTTTATTTCAATTACATATCGTACAAGCATACACATTTATGACAACGATTGGAATTTTTTTTTGTTTATACATCATGCAGTCAACACGACAGATACACGATGCAATGTTTCATGTCGATGTGTACGTTTTTTATTTTGTTTTTAAATTGTTTTGTTTTTATTTTTGTTGTTCGGCGACATGGAGGTGGGCGTGCAGCAGGCCGGGGTTCGGGGGTGGAGAAAAAAAATTGGATGTCACTGTACGGATCACACTATATGTTTGGTGGTACTAAATCTAAAAGGATTGATGTCATACATTGTTTAAGCAGTTGAGGACGAGAGTAAACTACATGCTTTATGTTTCCGGCATTTTCACAATCATGACATTTTTCGGCGTTTTCGCAATCATGACATTTATCAGCATATTCGCAATCAATATTTTTTATCCTCAATAACTTACACAAAGTGACTGTAATTGCATTTACAAATGTATGCTTTAAGGAAATATTTTATTTGCTTTTTTTATGGTTCTTGAAGGAGATTATTTATTTTTATTGCGAATGAATAATTTATTCATTTATTTAGACATCGATCGAACACATTACTATAATTTTTTATATATCTATCATGCTCCTACAATACACGTCAGGCTTATTAGTTACATATAACATAGACGAACAACGTATAAAAAATACGACACGACACAGAATCCAAAACACAAAAATAAAGATTTACATCATTCATTTCAACAATAAATAAAATAATCTCGTTTGTATGAAATTGGTCAAAGATAATGTGTAAAAAAGGTAATATATAAACATTTAAAATTAAATTAAAATACGAGCTTTTATTGGTTCGCACTGTAAACATGTTTCACCAATTTCATCGAATTTTATATATGAAATTGGGAGTGCTAATGCTTAATGACAGGGGGCAATTCATACGTCACTGGTTACACTAAAATATGCACCAAGCCTGCGTACAGTGCTCATTTAGCAAAGCAATATATGAATCGTATCGCAACGTCATGATGTTCATATTAGTTACAAGTTTATAGCAAGCGTGGTTGTTTCTAAATGAGCAGAGTATGTCAACGCTAACTATTTGCGGGGTAATTACTAAAGGACTGTCTTCCTGATGACCTTCAAACCGTAACACAAAAGTTTCAGACAACGAGACAGCACATAAGACAGGACAGAACACATTGGCACCGTCACCGGTCATCAGTTAGGCTGTCCACAAACTAAGTATCGGGACAATATCAAGAGTGCTACCTCAGCCTCGACATATAAGTAATGTGCGACTGACCTTTCTTCATCTGCTTAATTTCTTGGTCTTGCTTCTCCACAGCCGCGCCGAGCAGGGTGAAGATGATACCAGCTTGGGAGTTCACGCCGACAGCCGTTACTAACATTTTGCCGGAACCTTAAATTGTCAAGAAACATTGTTTTTATTGACCGAACGCGCGAAGCGTCTACTCTTCCAAACTAAACTGGACCATTTTACTCCTCTCTGTGTGTTTCGGAACACATTTTTATTGGATTTTCAGAAAAATAGGCTGTTTTGTCGTCGTGAGCTTTTCTGATTAGGGGAAAATGGGGGCGAAACGCCCAAAGTTTAATGATCGCGAGGTCCACTGTTCAACCTTTTTGGACACGACCACTAGTCAGTGAACTGTTTATGAAACTATTGTAAACTTTTACCACATATCTCCATCTGCGGCTATTCTTTCTAAGATTAAACCATTTTTAGATCAGGATCAGCCCTGGTATTACATTTAACATCGGGAGCTGAGTGGCGACATCTTTAGTCGATCGTTTTTCTTTTTAGTATCCTACAAGTGTTCTAAAAATACCTAGATATGTGCAGTTTCATATACTACTTTATCTAATCTCATATGTGTGGGCATTTTGACAAACACAAACTTGAAGATGTTATCGATTATGGCGGCAAATATCAAGAAGGCGGTATGGTCGACAGACTTTAGCCTATTTTTGCAAGTAGATATGATTCTATCCAACTGTGTTAAAAAGTTACTTTACGATACAGATTTGCAGAAAATCTCACACAAAATCTGTTTCATAAAATAACTTTTTATTTTTTTATAGTAACTACTGGTGTCATAAACATAAGCTTTAATTATGTCAACATGAGAATGTATAAGTATTCTTACCTTCCATGACGTGAGTACCGGATAGCACCATGGGATCAAACGCTTCACCCTTCTTGACATGGTCAGATTCGCCGGTCAGCGATGACTCGTCAATCTGTAATACACAACGTTCTATTTTAATCTTTATAAATAGCTACTTGCGGATTACCGCGGCTCCGCCTGCATGATATAGTTTTTTTATTTTAATTCCATCTATAAAAAGTAGCCTAGTACTCAAGGATAATGTATACTGACAGAATTTTCCAAATCGTTTCATTAGATACGGAGCCTATTATGAGAGACGGTCGCCCGCGACTTCGTCCGCGTGGTCATTTGGATTTTTTCCCATTCCCGTTGCGCCGCGTCATATTTTGAACAATTCACACAATATCTTTATAATTTGTAGCCTATGTGTTATTCTGATGTATAAGCTATATTATTGGAAAGTTTCATTAAAATCCATTCAGTAGTTTTTACGTGAAAGTAACAAACATCCATCCATCCACACACATACTCACAAACTTTCGCGTTTATAATATTAGTAGGATAAAAAACCAGCCAAGTGCGAGTCACCAAAACAGCAAAAAAAATCACGTTTATTCTGTTTTTTTGTTGTTAAGAAGCAACAGAAATACACCGTCTGTGAAAATTTCACCTATTTAACTATCTCGGTTCATGAGATACAGCTCAAGACAGACGGACGGACAGCGAAGTCTTAGTAAATAGGGATCCCGTTTTACTTTTTGGGTACGGAGAACCCTAAAAATTAACATTGAATACAAAATACCCAGGCTATTCATAAAATGTTTTACTTTAATTATCAATATGAAAACCATTATAGTACTAACGCAATTACAATAATTACTTACGAGTATTAAAAGCCACACCCCATACTCATTATTAATTTCACTATTGTGTCGACTCTGGACATTATAAGGAAATGTTTGTATAAATACAATATCCATGTGTAATGTACACAGGTTGACAGTAATTTCATTTTATTAAATTTAACACACAGATACTCTGCTGGAATATAGTTTAACTTACGTTTCGTTATTAATAGGAACTAGTTATCCCGACGAACTTATATCGCCACAAATAAAAAAAAAATAAAAAAAAAAGAATATTTTAATATTTCATGCAAATGTATGTAAATTGAAAAACGCGACGGACGGACAGACAGACAAATTGTCGTATTAAATATATAGATTACAAAATACTAAAAAAAACCTCAAATAATATTATTATTAATGACAAGCGTACGCCCTTGGCTTCGCCCGCTTGACAAATTATATACACAATTTTTTTCGCAAATTGCACAAATGATACCATATCTTAAGACAACTAGATGTCCTGGACAAATTGGGCTCATAACACATGTTAATGTTTTATAGAGAAACTAGCGGTCGCATACGGCTTCGCCCGCTTGACAAATTACAAACCTTCCTCGAGAACCACGCAATTAATTGGTGAAAACCGCATCAAAATCCGTTGCGTTGTTTTAAAGATCCACGCATACATAGGGAACGGAAGCGACATTGTTTTATTATGATTATGATAATTAAACCTATTTCTAGTTACTATACACTGCTCATGAAAAAGGGTACTATTATAAAAGTCAATCTTATGAATTTCTATTTTTGGCTAGTCTTAGATCAAAAATACCTACATTACCGATCAGTGCTTTAAAAACGGCACCACTTCACCTCGGTCATTGCACACCTGCGCGCTTCAACCGCGCGCCGTACTAAGTTCCTATTCCGCTTGCTGACTCTCGAGGGATGCGACAACGGCACTGTACATTGACGCTTTTGTATTAATTACTATGAATTATTTCTATGTCAACCATCAATGTACAATCTTGTTTATTTTATAGATGGTATATGTAATAATTACCTATATAGTATTCGACTGCCAAGATTCCGCGTTGTATTTGTACTGAAACCAATATCTTTAGTATTTTTGATCTAAGGCTAGAGTAATAAACTAATAACTGATCCATTTGTCGTAATATCTACGGGGCGAGCGTATTGCTATTGGATGAATCCACTTTGGATAACTTGCTAGAATGTCGTCCGTTTGGCAACAGGAGCAACAATTTCATGTTACAAACAGGTCCGTTAGCAACTTACCGTAAGGCTAAAGCAACATTAAGTACTTGAAAACTCCTGTTTACATACGGTGTCGGCAGTTATTAATGCAGTATTGAAAGATTTACATATAATAATGGTAAGTTTCCTTCAAACATATAAAACCTTCAGTATACTATACTTACAAACTATAAATAATACAAAACATAAATACATAGTAACGATGCAGGTTCGCGATAACCCACTAAGCGTTATCAGTGTTTGATCATTAAGGTGTTCGTTTTTATCAATTGACGCACATTGTATCAATACAAATCTGATATAAGGATATAATATCCATTGATATAGGTGGCTAAAGATATGTAGTGTTATGTAATAAAATGCGGTAAACATTTGTCAATTTGCTACGACCGTATCTTTGTATGTACATATTGATGTGACGGTTGTGTCTATAATTGATATAATTATACACATTTTATATCTTTACTCATAGATCTTTACAAAGACTTAAAAGATAATGAACGTAATCAAAATCAAAGTTAACCTATTTCCAATATCAATAAGTACCTATGTTGTACTCGATTCATGTTATATGCTCTTATTGAGGTTAGCGTTTCAAGTTTCGGTAACTTGTTAGGTATATAATTAATGTTAAAAATCCTTGTTTCTTATTTTATTTTAGACTAGTATACGCCCGCGAGGCGGCCGAGAATCAGAAGGATAGTATTTTTATTCCTAAATAAAAATCTATGCACCAAATGTCATTAAATGGCGGTTCCGTGGTTTAGGCGTGATCGTATTAGTACCTAAAGATAAGTTATATACAAAGTAAATGTTACCTTCAAGTCATTGCTCTGCAGCAGTATTCCGTCAGCGGGCAGCAAGTCACCATATTTGATCTGACAGATATCGCCAGTGACTATTTCGCTGATCGCTACCTGATTCACCTCCGAACCCCGGATGACGGCAAACTTGTGTTCGCCTTCTATCCGTGACTGCAGCCCTCTGGAAACGTTAAACATTTATCAAAAAACTCGTCGCCCATATAGTCAAACAGTAGCCCTCGCGAACATTATAAGCATAATTTGGGCTCCTCTCCCATCAAAGAAAACTCACTATGAAAAAAAAAAGTTTTAAATTAAGAAACACTTTTGTCAAGTTTCGTGGAGACCGGATAAAAAGTGTGGTCGCTAGCCCGAAACACATCCAGACAGACAAAAGCAAAATTGTCCAGCCTCATAACGTAGACTTCGTAGGCTCGTTCAACTAAACTAGAGAACTAATATCAGGTGCACCAACATTGGAAGAAGATTGCTTTGAACCTAAATATTTCAAAAGGCGTTTTTTAAGACAGTAATAATTCTGAAATACAGTTCTAAAGGGACCTTTTAATTGTTCTTAAGAAGATCAAAATGAGCTTTTGACTAAAATTGAACTTGAAATTGTGTCTATATTTTAGCGAAAAGAATACTGTACCAACCTGAATTGCCTTTCTTTCGTATAATCGTTGAATGCTGTTACTATTACGACAACTATGACTGATATTAAAATAGCCAACCCCTCGATCCATTGGTAATGTCCTTCTTCTTCGTCAAGATGTGCTGAAATATGCAATACTTGCAGTCAATATACATATATTTAATATAGAAGTTCCGACTCCTGAGAAAGCCGACCCCAACTGGGCTCAGTGGGTGATCAATGTACATAATTTAAAACAGTACAACCTACTTGTAAAGAATTTAATTGAGATTATACAAGTCGACGTTTTACACGACTGTACTCTTAGCGCGTCGGAGAAAATCAAATAGAATTTTTTAACATATTTTTAGTGCTGTTCTTGTGCAAAACAACCCGGACCCTCTTAGCCATTCATAATTTAAAACCAAATCCTATTTAATTCTAACAGACTGTACAACAAACACAGTGTTTCAGATATTTAGGGTTCAATATCATAAAAAAAAAAAAAACTGATCGAACTGACGAGAAGAAAACGTGTAGTTGAAAGAAACTCGTTAACATTCACGTGGGCTCAACGATTTTTCACTAGTGTACACATTATCTGTTAAGAGAACGTACGAGATCTAAAGAGCCTCGTAGCGTCATTACGGAAAGAACGTTACGAGTACTTTTCGGTCTCGTTATGCCTTCTCTTGCAATGACAAGTTGTATAGATTTGCTTTCGCAGTTAACGTGTTAATATCAACATTATCCACTAAAAAATTCAAAGAAAACCATTGATGATAACTAATATCCGATCAGAACAAGACAAATATCATTCAAAACAAAACTAGGACATCACTATTTCAATCACTACTGAAATACGAACAGGAGTGAAACGGAGATAGAAAAGAGTAGGGGATAGAAAGAGACAGAAGCCAGAAGATATGCTATAAGTCGCGTCAGGTGGAGTACATGTCTATAACTGGAGTGGTAGGTATTGAATTTAATAGTTGCTGCAATATTCCATTTCTAATGGCTAGCTGTTAATTTATTGTTTGCTACTCAGCACACAAATACAATTTTAGAATACTATGTATAAATATTACGGAAACAGTTTATGAGTTTTTAGTTACACTGAATGTTTTAACACGTAATTTTAACCAGTTTAAATATAGCAGAACAAATTATGTATTTTGTATAGAAAACTGTTCTTACTGTCGTTTTGTTAACATAAGGAACGGCTTTGAAATATAAGAGAGATAAATTCACAGTTTTCGAAATTTGTTGAGATATGAAGAATGACTCATTGTACTTTCTAAGCATTATTGTTCAATGTATTCGATTAGTATATCTACTAGTACAATGATCGATCATATCGCACCCGCTTCGATTCACATAGAAATTATGTAGATTCATTTCAATTCAGTGAATCCAGATACGCCTACACAATATCGGTCAGATACTATTATATCTCATTATCTATTCAACTATGTAAATAGTTTGTTTACTGTTCATAATCTTATGTATTATGGACGACTAGTAACGTAAGCTCAATCGTGGCTCTATACAGTTCTGAATTCTACCGAAATGCTGACTTTTTAAATGACGGTCTCACGTTAAGAAAAGTCACCAATCTCGTTAAATTAAATAAACAAGAATATAGACATGAGTCAACTACAAAACAAAAATGATTCTTCTCTTAATTCATTGGTAATAGCACCAATGTCAAAGTAGAGGGGATAAAGGATAGTAAACGTCACTGACAGATTATAAGAACACACACTAGCACACAAGCAAGGTGCAAACTACTCTGTGGTACTCCAAATCGAGTGCGCAACTAAACCGATAACATGCCTCATTACCATGGTGTATATATTTAACGACCACATTACTCGTCGTTACAATTTTAGATATTCGAAACTGCATTCTGGAAGTCAAAGTCCGACGCCATAGTACTGTAATATCCTATGTCGGGAAATTCAATTACTGCGCAACCGTTGCCAAATAGGTTTAAGTTACAAAACCGTGCGACTAGTAATGCAGCGTAAAGAAAGTTTTGGTAAGGTTTCTGTGTACACCATATTATACTAATAAGGATTTAGTTGCAGGCTCCGTGGATATGTTTTTTTGGATTGTATCTAGAAGCCCATTTCATATATCTTACCAGGATCGTCTAATGTTCCAAAATCGTTATTGAAAAGGAAAAATACATTGTTAATACATTACCTACTATTGCCATGAAATACATGCATAAGATACACAAAACAGCGAGAAATTGTTAGAAAATTAGACACGCGTTTAGCAGTTTCTTGCATGATTGTAAACTGTCCATGGTCAAGTTAGTAAAACAGGCGATATTACATTTCTCTTTAAAGTTATCCTGTAACTTGCTTAACAAACCGTGGTCTTATAAGGTATTATAAGGTCACGGCGTGAATTGGCTGCTAAGCCGTAAAACACTTCGATTAAAAAATTTCATAAACCATTACATTATTCATTAGTCATAATCAAACTGCTGTAACTTGCAAATGTTACAGTATTATTACTACGATTTATTACGATTTGCTAAACGTGGCATTGCATGTACGATGCGCGATTAAACTCTGAAAAAAAAACTTTTCCGATCAATTATTCAAACGGAGCACACGACAAATTTCACGATCGATTGGCCAACTTGTCACGGTCGTGTGGCTATCTCACAACGACAGTAATATAACAGTGTTGCAGAATTACAATGGTAATTATCGGAAACCACTTCAAATGCGGCAATTTTAAATTTAAACGAAATTATTACGTTTAACTTCTGAACCATATCAGCAAGTTATGGCTAATTACCACCTGGTAAAGACTTCGATGAAAAGCTGATTCTGCTAAGATAACCTTGGTCATGCTAAGAGTAGGGAACAATTGACTCACCTGTATCTGTGGGGTCTTCTGGCGGTTTGTAGAAACTCAGACCTAACGAGACGACTGCAGCCACCTCGAGGATAATAAGGGTAATGTCCTGCAGTGCTTCCCACACTAACGTGAGGAACGTCTTCGGGGGCTTCGGTGGGATTAGATTGGAGCCGAACACTTCGCGCCTGTGCTGCAGGTCCGCTTTCGAACCGCTAAGACCTGTGAACAAGAAATAATATTATGTTCAAGTTATTTGTAGATGATATATATCTATCTGACTTAGGGTACATCAAGTTACATTTGAGTTTTGATGCCTTTATGATGTTTGATTTGGTGAACTCTTCCATTGAAGACGAGACAAACCAAAATTAACATTTAAACAACAGGATCCATTAAACGTCTTCCGTTGCTCAGTAATCTTCAAAGAAACATAACTCTCGCTGAGTGTAAAAAATAATAAAGCAGACCTCAGTCCTCAAGCCTAAAGTACGGTACTAAGATAACAAACGCTCTATATAAATTAGAAGACAGCTATGATGTATAATACTTAAATATAACGCAAAACTTCAAAACCAGGGGCCAGGTCTACCGGGCAGACTTTTCTAGCGTTTTCTATATTAAAATAAACTGCATTGATCCTTACAACTTCCTCTGGTAAATGAGTGAATAAATTAGCTTTCAAGGAAGAGCCGTGCGGTTCCGTACTTTCATGAATATTCATCGCTTAACGATAGGATTCTCGAGGATATTTTAATTCTCTCATAGGACGCTAGAGATAATGTATATTCGAGAATTTTCTCTATAGATGTAATTACGATACTAAAGTGACATCAATAACTAACGAAGATTTCAGTAACTAATTATCATTGCCATTTACTTTTAAGTTTAAAGATGTCTTACTGCTTACATGGAAACTCGAACCCCAAACTCACCTACACATATTAAATACTTTGCCTCGTTGAGAATAAAATGATCTATCCCTGAAATATTAGATCAATCAAATGATTGGCGATATAGGTTAGTTACTACGATATTTATTCAATATCAACATGAATATATGAATCTGTATTTGTTTACAAAGCTAAGGTCACAAGTTCGATGCCCCGTTCGTTGCTCCAGAGTAAAAATACACATCCAGAATCGATTGATATGATTGACAGTTCGATATATCAAACATTAGAGAAGCCAGCAAAAAAACACATAAAATGATATCATTCAAAAGATGTATTTTTAGAACGAACGATTGAATATTTCCAAGGTCATGGTTTTGAACTGTCAAAACACTGCTAAAGTTCAAAATTGTGGCTCTAACTAACCTGTATAGTCTAAAGCTATAGAAGAGCAACACATGGTCTAGTAAACAACCACGTATCTATGTATGTTTTACATAGGAAATGACAGCGGCGTCTCTTGGGATGGAAGTGCAGAATGAAATTGTTTTAACAGTACGTGGTCTCTGCTATCTTCACCGTGTACGAAGTGCTTTTAATTCATTGCTAATTAATAAAATTACAATACTACTTAATTAGAGACAGAATGTGTATATTCCAAAACCTTTATAAGAAAACATAAGTCAAAGACAAAAGCGCTTATTAAATACATTCAAAGAAAAATTCGCCGATTTCGCCGTCTTCTCCTTTTGAAATTGCTCACTGAATTGAATGTTGTAATTTGGCAAATAAATTTATCGTTATGCCCGAAGGGCGGGATGGTTCGGAATAAAATACACAATTTTGTATGTGTTTTTATTTGGCTACATTGCTTAGTAAAGAAGGGGAACCTACAAAGTGGGTGTTAAGATTCTGTTGGTTCCTTTATAGATAAAATAGTCGAATCGTTATCGATATTGCTACATAATTAATTAGGTTTTATATTTTGCAGTGTAAAGCTGTACATTCTCTCATGAATTTGCGCATAATGATCCCCGAAGGCTTTATTAAAGTAACAGACATGTTTGGTGTACTGCAAAGGAAATGTAAGATTCTATTTGGGTTTCCAAATCTTCATTAGGCCCAAGTCTTTCTGACCTGAACCAAGTGCTCGAAAATCGCGATAGGATCGCTCCTTATTACGTAGGACCAACAAAGTACCAGACGATGGGCGCAATAAACGTCTACCCCATCGGTGAGAAACACGCTATATTGTATTGTGTGTAGTAATTGAACTATTCCAGAACTCGTGAAGTGTCAATGAGTACAAATTTAATCTTAATCACTTGAGTTATGTATTAACAAAAACCTCAATAAATTGAGTTAAGTATTAAAGAACTATCCAGATATAATTCATCGGTATTCATACGCGAATTGAAATGGAGTATTCGTCCGAATTTTACGAGGTAGTACAAACACCATTTACCTGGCGCCGCGTGATTACGTCATATTTGTATTTTGTATGCTTTCGCTATGAATTTTAATATGGCTAGGTATATATAAAGATATTTTTAATAGGCGGGTGATCTAAGGTGTTAACACCTTAGATCACCCGCCTATTAAAAATATCTGAACGTGAGATGATTGATAAGAAACAGTTTAGGCGAATACTCTTTGGTATAAATATAAATAATTATAGTGAAATACTATAAACCACAAAGGCTGAGAGTATCAATACAGTACAAAGGGTAGCTCCCTAGATGGTGTTGTAGGCAGAGATGTTTCTAAACGCACTCTTTTTGCCATTTACTGTTTTTGAGAACACTAATGATATTAGTTAGTCTTGCAGGTGCAACTCATTATGACTTAAGGCCCTCAATTCTTGATGAAGAAACTTAGCAGGCTAGCGAATTTTATCTTGGAGAGAATAACTACGCTTAAATGACGGACCAGCATACAATATATCATCATTTCTACTACATCTAAGGAAAATACAGATTTCTAAAGTCTTTATTTGCGATTTCAGAGCTAAAAAGCGATATTTACTCGCAATGTGTTCGTTCGGAAACGAAGTGTTCCTTTTATCGTAAAGTGGGAGCTGGAAGGAGTTGTTTGTACAATTCACTTTAATCGGGTCGTTACTCTTGTTTTAGATACGCTTGCGTATACTGTTCCATAAACAATTATGTCTAAGTGTGTGTTCTTTTCTGAATAAGAGGAGTAAAATAAGTACCAACTTATATTGGACTTGTTTAAAATTGAATTGAATTGTCTTTTAAGTACACCGAAGTTCTTGACCTCTGTGAGCCACCGATCGATCCTGCCAACTCGGTGGTTGTGAACTTGCATGTAAAACTGACTTCGGTATCAGATATATGTAGTTTTATACATACATTATTTAGGCCAATTTTAATGAAATTTGGTCAATATAAGTTTGAATTTGTACTGAAAGCAATGAGATTACTTCTACAAAGGACTATGCCATAAAATGTATAGACCAAAAACCCAGAGTTGAATAAAATAATTCATGTACAGTGTGTCCAAATATAGGTATGTTACAAATATCATATTTCATTTCCCATAAACAATCCCCAAAAATATATAATTATGGTACTTACATCTCCTACACGAGTGGGGATGATGTTTTTACAACCCTATCGTATCATTAGATAGGTCTTTTGAAAACATTGAGAGGTTCGTAAGATATTTTTTGATTTAAGTATTCGTTTGCCAGATATTTAAGGTTAAAGCGTATATTTTATTATCAAAACAGGCCAAATGTGTGCCTTAGCCGGTTTTTTAATCCTTAGATATTGTTTAGATCCAATCGAACATGATATTTGTAACATACTATATATACATAATGACCTATCTCACAGTAGGTACATGAATTATTTTAATCGACTCTGCTTTTTTAGCAATGTCCTTTTTCAAATATTCGCAGAAACGAAATCTCGTCGGCTGGATTACAAACCAATGGAAAGGCCAAGGTCTTAATAAGTGCAGGACTTCTACGTTACTGAATCCATGTTATGTCTCATCTCTCATAACGATCGTTTTACTGAATTAATCGTACCTTTCGAATATCAATGAATCGCCCCGCATATGTATAAATACTCGTACACGAAGCGGCACGCGACGCGATTATCGTAAAATATCGAGTGAAGTCAATGTACGGATGTCTTTTTTTTTAAACATAACGTCACTTCGTCAGTGTTCGAAAGTTATAAAACTATTGACTTTACATACGTAGTTACACTTTGCGTGGGACAGATTTCTTATTTAGTAACAACTTGTGGACGCCCGTGGCTTCGCCCGCTTGCCAATATACACAAAAACCTTCATCGAGAACCACTCTATCCATTGGTGAAAACCGCATCAAAATCTGTTGCGTAGTTTTAAAGATCCTAAGCATACATACGAACGGAAACGACTTTGTTTTATAATATGTTATGATGAGTTAGTTTTTAGTCATCTTTTTTGTTTGTTTGAAGCGAATAGGCTCCGTAACTACTGATCCGATTTTGAAAATTCTTTGACTGATATGTAGCTACATTATCCCTGAGTAGCATAGGCTACTTTTTATCCAGGTAATAATTATGTTCCCACGGGAACCGGGAATGAGAAAACTATATCACGCGGGCAGAGCCGCGGCGATCATCTAGTGTACTGATAAACTTTGAACTTACCCTTCTTATAAATACCGCCCAATTAAAACCTCGCGTAATAACTCTCATTCATCATTCACCGAGCCTTTTCCCAACTCAGTTTGGGGGTCGGCTTTCCAGTCTAACTGCGATTCGGCTGAACTTCGATATTTTCCATCTGACCACAAACCATGAGCGATATCGAAGTTCTGTAGTTAGACCGGTCGGATTTTTATTTAGGGCTCCAACTACCCCTAACGACTGCCATAGATATTCGTATGAAAACCGGGACCGACGGCTTAACGTGCTCTTCGAGGCACGGAGGGGTCTCAGTGTCTTAAGAAATGGTCATCCATCCTAAGACCGGCCTGACTAGATGTTGCTTAACCTTTACAATGGGGTAACATTGTCGGTTACCACTAGACCACGAGCCCTTCAGTAATAACTCTATTATATTAAAGAAGAACCATTCTATTGTTAAAATGGAGAACATCAGACCCTTAAAACGTTTACAAGAATCTTCATTACGAAGGGAGAAAACCTTCAATAGGTACGCGAGGTTGTTATAGCAGATTACGATCGCCCTAATGAGTAAGCGCGCCATTACTTGCGTGAGCTGGTTTTAAGTACAAATTAGGAAAATATTTTTTCATGGTATTAATTTGTTCTATGAATAGAAAGTATAGGCTTGTGTATACCTAATTTTGTTAAATAATGTTATGGTCAAGGTCGATTTTAGCGTAAGTAAGATCTTATATAAGTCTACTAGCGGGCACCCACTTGACAAATAATACATTAAAACCTTCCTCTTGAATCACTCTATCTATATCAAAAGCCATTGCGTAGTTTTAAAGATCTAAGCATACATAGGGACAGACAGACAGCGGAAGCGACTTTGTTTTATACTATGATAGTCGACTCACAGCTCGTTCAGTTTTACACTGGTATTCAGATTTAGAGATTTAGTTGGATAATTTCTTAAATACTGCTACATTGGAAAGTTTGTTCATATGTTACGTAATCCCGACGTTTCGATCAAACGAAAAACTTTCATACAGTGAGCTAGGTTTATAACAATATTCCGTAGAATAATAGTCTTCTCGGTTCTGATTCCCACGGGAATACATTACAGGGATTAAAAATATCGTATGCGTCAATTCAGCAAATTTCTATCAACCGGTTACGTGATTGAACAATATGTTAACCCCATCCTAAACAACTACAGAAGGAAAACTCAATACAAAACCCTATACCAACCAATCTGGTCAGTGTGGTATATGTAGGCTGAACTACCCCCTCTTTGGGGGAGGCCTGTGGCCAGCAGTTGGCGTCAAATAGACGATGACATCTTTAACCATATCGACAAAAATAAAGTTAGACACTACTTTAAAAGGTCCCTTCGACATGATTATTAATTACAGGATAATGTGTAATTATCGACACATCAATCATAATAATACGCTGTGATAATACTCCGATAATGGAGCAACCGGGGAACAAGGGAGATAACGGAGTTATCGTTTATAAATCTGTATCTGTTTAAATTGATTTCGATAAGTATGTTTGTTATGTAATAAAATACCTATATCGGTATTTCGTTTCGACATATTCATCATGTCCTCTCATATAATTCTGATATTGTCGAGGAATAATAGGCTACCTGTATTTCATTTTTTTAACTGGGGCAGTGATGCAAGAATTCATGTAACTAGGATACGTATTATACTCGTAGTGATTTTGATGCTTTTGTCAATCAGTAAAGTAAAATAAAATAAAGAATATGTATGTGTGTAATAAAATAGTCCGAGACGCCCAGGACTTTAATTGGCTGTGCTATAGCGGCTGGCACGTAAGATTGTGTTGCCTTTAATCAACATTTCATCGCTAGGCAACGGGATTCATTTTTTTTTAAATTTTAATATAGCTGCTACTTTTTATGAAATTCATCGGCCATTTTGGACATAACCCATTATAAATGTGCCCGGTGACGGCAATACGCTTGGCCCCCCTATTACATGAGTCTAAAATACTGGCAAATTGTGGGTGTGTAATGCACCTCTGCCATGCATGGGGTAGCCATCGGGGATATAGGCGTGATATATGTGTGTTTGTGTAATAATAACATTGAAACTGTAAAGTTGTAGTCAAAAATAATTCCAATGTCATGCATGCCTCTAATTTGTGTAATTACTTTCGAGAGTCGTCTACTTTGTATTAGTTAGTTAGGTTATGTGTAATTATGCAGATTTGATCTATACTAATATAATATAGAGGAAAGAAAGCTTTGATTATTTGGTTATTCGCATTGGATAGACTCCGTAACTACTAAACCCATTTTGAAACCACTTTCAGTAAGTATAGCTGTATTATCCCTGAGTGCTATAGCCTACTTTTTATCCCGTGGGAATTGAAAACGAAAAACTATATCACATGCCGCTATAATAAGCTAGTATTCAATAGGAAAGAGATCCGATCATACCGATGCGATACTCTTCACATATTTATTGAGAAAAATTACTGATAATCTATATATATAATACGCCAGTGAAGCCGCTTCTCCTCCTAAACTAAGAGTCGCACAGTCAAGTGTGGCACACCGTTGGAAAGGTCGTGGTCTCAAGTGGTGCGATAAGATTAGAAATTTGACAAAAAGTAAAAAAAAAATAATTATTACTTGCGCAGTTTGCGCTAAGGGTTGCTAGTATGTTATAAATGGTGACCAATACCAAGTATTTAGCCTGCAAAACTTCAAATCACAATAACGCATATTATGTGAAGACCTGGTGACTTTAATCGACCCTCGTTTTCCTTTTAACTAGAAATTTCGATTACGTTTATGCATTTGCATCTCTTAATTTCAAATTCCACGTGGGCGTAACCTTTGGTAATCAGCGACTCTTTTAAATTAAATGTAATAGAATTATTACATATAATTTAATCTTTATAATATTACTGGAAAAGACAATACATAGGTACCGGCCATAGATACCGTAAGGCCGATACCTCACCGAGACGCCATGGCGACGTGGCCAGCGACGTCGTAACATAGGTAGTGCGGCTGTGGGAATTTAAAGAATTATTAATGTTAATTACGTAAGTACTTAACACAAATTAATAGCTAAGGTAGTTTAAAATGTAAATGTTTAGTATAAAATGCTGATATCCGTGCATTAGGCCGATACCTCACCGAGACGCCATGGCGACGTGGCCAGCGACGTCGCCAACTAGTTCTCATTGAGATATATGACACTTGGCGACCGACTGGCGACGTTGCCAGTCGGTCGCCAAGTGAGTTAGCCGTCATATATCTCAATGAGAACTAGTTGGCGACCGACTGGCGACGTCGCCATGGCGTCTCGGTGAGGTATCGGCCTTAAACATCAAATACACAAACGATATGCTTGGAAACCGAAAAGGACAGTTGAACACTTTGTTGCTACGGAACCTAGAAAGTCGTGCGACGTACAGTTTACAATCGCGTTTTAAATTGTGTATTCGACACTATATGCAGATTGTTATCTTTATGCAATAAATATCTGCAAATAAATAAATTGATTGATTGATTTTTTTTTTAGCCTATTTGACGCCCGCTGCTGAGCATAGACTTCCCCCAAAAAGGAGGGGAATTCAGCCTACATATACCATGCTGGCCGGACGGGTTGTGTCGAGTTTTCCTTCTCTAGCTTGTTATCTATAGATCATATTATCGATGTTATTATGCAGGTATGTGTATTTTTGTATTTTAAAGCATTAAAAAGTATTAAGAAAGAAATTATAAATAGATTACAAAAACTGATGTCTCTGCAGGACTCCGAACCCACGGCCCCTAACAGAGGGGAATGCTCTGACCACTGAGCTACGATGACCAATACCGACAACATCGAATTTTTGCTTCAATCATATTCATAATTCCTAGATCGCGCTATTTCCCCTGTCAGGGAAAGGCCGTGGGTTCGAGTCCTGCCGATGACATCAGTTTTTGTGATCTATTTATAATTTTTTTCTTAATATTTTAGGTATGTGTAATACTGTACACAATGAGTTGTCCTTGAACTCGTCAGTGTATTAACGACCTTCGTGCGTCAAATCGAAGGTCAATACTACATTACGGAACCAATTTTGAGCACAACAAAAGTATTGTTAGTCTAAGTACAATAGTTAGGAAAATATTTGACTATGAACGGTTAGAAATTATATTTAAGTGATGGCTCAAAAGCGAGAATCATTAATATTATTAAATTACATTAACTTTAATTAGATTTTATACGACATCGGCGGGTTCGTAGCCTAGGAATTCAGGGTAAACTTAACTATCACCTGCCGATAGGGGTGGTAAAATGTCAGACAGACAGACACATATCACGCCTATATCCCTAAGGGGTAGGCAGAAGTACATTACACACCCACAATCTGCCAGTATTTTGTCCCACGTAATAGGGGCAAGCCTATTGCCATGGGTGACACATGACGTCCAAAATGTCAGTCACTTTCAATAACTACCCATTACCCAAGCAATAGGTATCAGTTTTCTTAGAGAATGACAAACTCGACACAAAACCCTGTACCAACCGTCCGGCCAGTGTGGTATATGTAGGCTGAATTACCCCCTTTTTGGGAGAGGTCTATACCCAGCAGTGGACATCAAAAGGGGTTAAAATAATTATGATCTCTATTCCATAACAATTTGAAACTAGCAACCGCAAATGCGGTTTAGTCATTCCTGTTAACTCCTTCCGCTTAGCTGGGTTCACGTGAGCGGGAATCGAATTCATATCGTCAAAACGATACTTAGCATAGCAAGTAACATTTTCCTGATTTATTGAGTTCCGTACGCATCACGTACAAGGTACCAACGTCTTGGCTTTCATGTTGGAGTACAATGGGCTTTATCGAACTGATCGAACAACAAGTACAACGGCACATCTGTCCGACGACGGAAATAGAATGTCGATACCGCACGACCCGTGGCTCAAGGAGAATGTATGCCTATTCAGATTTTCTAACATTTTATCACAGATAATTATCAATTAAAAAGTCAATCTACGGTAGATTATCCTTTTCATAATATAAATCGTGTGACATGATCTAGTTTCAGTACACTTTCAATTGTTTTTAAAAAATGGAGGAAGGTTCTCAATTCGAGGGTATTTTTTTACGTTTGTTACCTACCTCATAAATTTCAACTAGGTGAACTGATTTTGAAAATTCTTTTTTAAATTGGAAGCTAGTGCTTTCCGTGTAGTCCCATATCAATTTGGTCCCATTCCGGTAAATTGAAGTCGATATATTTTTTGTTAAAATTATTGTCCAAGTTAAAATCTTGCCTTTTCTCATTACATCTTAAAACACAAACATCTCGGGAAAAATAGATCACAGTGTATATTTTAATGGCAGAGTGTAATATAAAATACAACCGACGCTCTATCACAAATATCGTCGAAGCGAGAATGTTCGGTCGGATGGCCCAATTCACTCGAGCTCACGAACATCCCAGGGGTGGGAAAGTTATCGACTACGATGATAAATTGCTAATATATAAAATACCAATCGCAGTATAAATGTTACAGGAAAACATAAAGGTGATAGATAGGATGTGTTTTAAAATGTCATATTCATATTATAATCGGTCAACCGCACGATCGGTTTCATACCATTATTTATGCAACATTAACATTACACTATTAGTATGAAGCAAAAAATGTAAAAATACCAAAAACCGCATCAAAATCCGTTGTGTAGTTATAAAGATCTAAGCATACATATGGATGGAAGCGACTGTTTAGTGTTTTATAATATGTACTGAAGTGATAGTGGTTGCATTATAACCCACATAATTTAAACAATAAACACGGAATAAACTTACTATGAAAATCTAACCGCATGACTGCGGATAGATTTTAGAAACTCACTGATATATTTACCATGACCCATTATTATTTATTTCGACACAAACTGCATTTGAGGAATCAGCATTAATAATATAAAACACCTCAAATAGTTTCATTATTCATAGCTAGGGAGAGAGAAATAAATGAGAGTGCCCTGAATATGAATAATTAATATGATTGATACTTAATTAGAATGACAGTTTCACATACCATCCAAACAAGTTTTTATTAATTTATACATTGTAGAAAGATTGCAGCAGAATTCCTATTAAGTTTTAAGGGAAATCCTGAAAATTGCTTAGTTTTAAGAATTGTTACTAAACTTATTAGCCCAATAGAATAGTTGTTAAGTAAATTGCTTTTACTTTGAAACTTTTCTTACACAATCATCATCCACTGAGCCATTTCCCTACCCAGGCAGGTCTTTTTCTATCATTATTATAATATTTAAAAGTTTGTTTGATAGTTACGAGATAGACTGAAACTTTGTATCTTAATAATAGGTATCTCAGCGCAGACTACTAACGTGTCCGTCACGATAATAATATGAAGTACGACAGAATAAATAAGCGTGTATCACATTAGGCAATTTTGAAAGGAGGTTCCTTTTTAAGGGTTCCCAGCATCCGGTCCCCAAGGGTTCTTATAATTGATGTCAAAAGCGATCCAGTTACGGTCAACATCCGAAATAATGGCGAGTGGGAGGTATGTGACACGATTACTTTACACATTGGGCTCCTTGCTTACAACATATTTGATTACAATGACAAGGCAGGAACGTTCAAAATCTAGGTCAAACGCTCCGTCACTGAGAATAAAGAGTCAAAATATTATTACCACACAGGAAAAAAGACAATATCTAAGGCAATATAGGTTTATCTACGTTTGGATTTCCTCTGAGAAATTTGCGCCGAGTGGATTTTTCCACTTTTGTGAAAGATTTTTTATCTTTATTTCCACGAACATTACACGATTCCCGTTTCTTTCTCTCACCCGTTTGGTAGAATTTAGTAGCGTTAAGCTAAGCGCTAAGGGGCTTTACCTATCAACATCTTCAAACCCCAAATCATTCAAGCTTGCAACCGTTGCAGGTGCTGATAACCAGACAAGACTTTTAAAAAATATATCTTGTACCCGAATATGTTCTTGTAGCAACGACACATGCATAATTGAATCTGCATTACATTCAGAATATGAGTGTTTTATAAAATGTCTCAAAGAATTTTTTTTTCAACTTAATGCAGAGTGAAAAGATCAGTGACTTGTGTACATTCGAGATTAAGATAACCGTCTGTCTACAACAGTTTTATGTCCGCTATAAAAATAGGCAGCGAAATGATCTCACAAATTTGAAGTGTTACATTTTGTATACGAAGAAGTACATCTGGGTCGTTAAGGGAAACTATTAAAATTATATTGATGTTTATAATATTGAGTTCTTTTAAAACAATTATGAAAGTTGAAATTATGTCACGTTAATAAATATCTTTATCAAAAACATTCCAAGAGTAGGAAGTGGACCCTAAAGATGTGTCACGAACAAGACATGAGCATATTGGTAGTGTCGATTGCAGTAGATATCTAATGATGTCGCAGAGAATGCTGATCACGTGACGCAATTAGCACATTTTTTTAAATTTCCTGCGATATAATTGGTTATCGAAAAACTCTTCCGAGGGCTATGGTAAGGGGTCTGAGATGGTCCAACCTTTGAATAGAAAAGTCAGTAGTGGACAAAAAAAAATAGATTTTGTAGTCAATATTGTTATTGTATTTATGGTAAATTGAGTACTATAAATACGATTTATCATGATTTTAAATATTCTTCTTTTAGTCCGACTATGGTTTGGGGTGCGGTGCGGGTATCGATAGGGACACCACTCGTAAAATCGGTAACCAAACACGTAAGCGTTACGTAAATAGGATTAGAGTAAAGGCGCCGAACCAACTTTGAAGTTAACCTGTTAAATTCATCAACTGTATTTATTTTATTTCCAAGAAACTGCCATTTTATTTTTAACTCTTTTCGTTCATATAAGCATACTATATAATTTTTTTTTTAAATAAGACGATAAATGAATGAGGGTCTGATTCTTAAAAGGTTTAGAAATACACAAATGTTATAGGTATATTAAACAAAACGCTTGCTCATCGCGTGAAAGTGGCTTAGTGTTTGTGGCTGCCTGGAATACAACTCCCGTCGTTGAAACACAAAACCGATGCATATCTTAGTTATAATGGTACGATTGGTGAGATGGTACGATTATACTGTACAGACTAACCATATTTTCTACGACCCCTATTATTTATAATGATTATTTTTTTTATGCAAAAACTTTGTGCAAAAATAATGTCCCTACAAAGGCGGACTTAATGCCATAGACATCATCTACCAGTCAACCTTCGGGTGATGCAGAGAGAGTTAGTAGTAGGTGCTCAGAGGTTAGTTATTGTATGTTTCATGATATTAATCAAACATCCAGAATAGACATAGACTAGGGGGCAAGCCTGTTGCCGTTACCTAATCTAAAATAATACAGACAATACTTTTACTAGATTACCTATACTATTCGTGCACCCAAATAATATACATAGTCATATTTGCGACAAACAACTAAGGAAAGGTCATAGTGGATATAGCCACAACTAAAGCACGTAGCCATAATAAATAACAAACATACGCTCTCAGAACTTACATACTCCCATTAAACAAGACAAGTTACTCTGAAAATACCCAAGTATATTTAGACAACGTTAGGTTTCCGCGTTAGATTTAAAAGCTCGTATCAAAGTTGAACTAAAACAAACACTAGTAATGTTGATATTTGTTTATACAAAACAATCAATCTATAAGGGTTATTCTCTAAACAATTTACGATGGAACAAATAAAACACACGCGCCTTCTTAATTAGCTGTCAGGTCAGTACTGCGAAATTTTGAGAGTATTTTCGTGTTTCAATCAATCATTGTACTGTGCGTATAGCGTCGGTATTGACTACCGTTACAAAGCATTTCTGTAAAATTTGCTTAAGTTCCTGTCGGTTTTGTAACTTGCAATATTAAAGGTAGATTACGACATCGCGTGTAGGGGACTTCAATTTGGTTTTAGTACTTCTTATTAAAATATTTACATAAAATACAAGAAGTAGTTTCATAATCCACATAACGATTACCTGCGTGACGTAAGTGATAAGCTCTTTCATTTAAAAATCTACTGCAAGGAGATTTGGCTTGGAATTTACATTAATATATAAATGGGTACAAAGTTTGAGTATGTAAACGACAAATATTATATGCCTTCAATACCACACTGTATATTATTAAGCAAATAAATAGGTATGTTTTTTATAAAAGAAAGTCATGGTAGGAAACCAAAACAAAAATGTTAAGAGTGTACACCCATACGCACGGCTGGCCTACTCTCGGAATGATCTGAGGACATAATACTAAAATGTACCTCCAAAATAAAGTACTTATACAGTGAGATTCCGAAACAAATAAGCTCTAGAAAGGATATACAAAACAAAAGTAACGAAATAACCACTTAACGAGCGAAAGACGAATCGGAATATATCCAAGTTTTTTTTGTAGTATTTAAACTAAAATCCATCTTACATCTTTATACCCGAAGGGAAGACTGAGGCGTTCTTTACGACCACATTTCACCATTCACTTTTATCCCACGTAATAAGGGAGCCAACCCACTGCCGGTTTTTTTAATATTTTTATTTATTAATTTACACATAACAGATTACAACCGACAAAATACAGGTTTACGCATTCCAAAAGAATGTTTGTACAGAAGAAGTAACATTAAGGAGTTGATATAAACATATTAAGTATACAATTTTGACAAATAGTTGACGCGAGTGTTAAACCACAATACTCTGATGTAAAAGCTGTTTCACAATTCTTACAAATAAAAACAGTTTAGGTACAAAACCACACGGTTCTAGACAAAGCTAGCCCCTGCGCTTTGTCACTTACTGCTGCACCAAATGTCGCCCTGTCTTCACGCTTCTTCTTCAAAATCTACAATGGTAGTGCAACAAAAAAGAAATAAACGTTACACAGCGGCCCTAGGAAACCCCACAACTTCACATTTCGAGGTGGAGTTCACTAACGTCCGTGGACTCCATGCGAACCTCGATACCGTCCACCACCACCTTGAGACGGCACGGCCCGCTGTGATGTTCCTCACGGAGACACAAATACGCCGCCCTGACGACACGTCTTACCTGTGTTACCCCGGCTATGTCATCGAGGAACAATTTCGAGACAAAGCCGGGGTGTGCGTGTTCGTTAGGGCGGATGTTTGCTGCCGCCGGTTGCGCTGCCTAGAGAACCCCTCCAATTCCGTCCTTTGGCTGCACGTAGACCATGGCTCTATGAGCCAGATCTACGTGTGCGTCTACCGATCCCACACAGGGGATTCTGAGACAACAAAGCTCTTCCAGTACCTCAGCGAGACGGCTGATGAAGCGCAGGTGCGGTTCCCGAACGCTGACCTAGTATTTCTGGGGGACTTCAATGGCCATCACATTGAATGGCTGGGGTCCCTCAAGACTGATCATGCGGGTAGAGCCGCCCATGCGTTCGCTCTCTCCCACGGTCTGACCCAGATGGTATGCGGGATCACCCGGATACCAGACAGGTCAGATCACGCGCCCGCTCTGCTGGATCTACTGCTGACGAGTCACCCAGCCCAGTACAGTGTTTCGGTAGGAGCCCCACTGGGTAGTTCCGACCAGTGTTGTTCACGCTGGCATGAAGGTGTCACCTCCTGCACGTCCTGTACAAACGTCACGACGACTATGTCACTACTCGTCAGCGGATTGGGACGGTCTACGCGATTATTATGCGTCCGTCCCCTGGAGCCAGCGCTGCTTTGTAGGAAAGGCTCCTTCGGATAGTGCTTCTGCTATTGCTGGCGAGGTCAGTTTAGGGATGGATTATTACATCCCTTTCACTGATGTCGCCAGTATCCGCAGAGCCCGTCCCTGGTTCGGGCGAGATTGTGCCAAAGCTGTTCGACAAAAACAGTCGGCATATCGCGCCTGGATCAGGGCCCGGGCTGTGCGCGACCCAAACGTGGGCCACCTCAAAGCAGCGTACAACCGGGCCACAAAGTCGAGTAAGAGGGCCTTTAAGAGAGCGGATGCCCAGCGCGTCGCGCGGCTTGGTCAGGAGCTCACTTCCCATCCCACGGGCAGCCGTGGATTCTGGCAACTGGCCAAAGCCGTGCAATCTAACTTTTGTCAGCCCTCGCTGCCACCGCTGCGTTACCCAGATGGAACACTGGCTCACAAAGCCCAAGAGAAAGCGGATATGCTCGCAGACCTCTTTGCGGCTAATTCCCGGGTCGATGACCGTGGCCTGCAGCCCCCCGCCATCGCCAACTGTGGCCACACAATGCCTGATATTGTTATCAGGCAATGTGATGTACGGGCAGTGATATCAATGATATGCTATCCCTCGGGAACATTCATTGCTATGCAGATGACAGCACACTGCACGGGAGTTACTCGGTTCGTCCGACGGCGGGGCGATCTGAGATTGAGGAGGAGAGACGACGACTCGTGGCTGATCTCGACCGTAACGTCGACAGTATCTCTCAATGGGGTACCGAGAACCTGGTCGAGTTCAATGCCCGCAAAACACAGGCGTGTGCATTTACTGCGAAGAAATCCCCTTTCCTTCCCCTACCCTCTCTTCAGAATGCATTATTACCAATGAAGGACAACCTTGATATCCTTGGCATAGACGTTCGTCGAGAGCTCAATAATAAAAACTACATCGAAAGATGTATAGGGCTAGCTTCGCGGAAACTAGGAATACTGAATAAGGTAAAGAGATTCTTTACACCGGACCAGAGGTGTCTGCTGTACAAGACGCAGATTAGACCCTGCGTCGAATACTGCTCTCACCTCTGGGACGGCTCCGCGAAGTATCTGCTGGACGCTCTCGACGCTATGCAGCGACGGGCTATCCGTATTATAGATTGTCCGGAGGTAACGGGAAGCCTTGAGCCGCTAGTTCAGCGCCGAACAATAGCTTCCTTGGCCGCATTCTACCGTATTTACCACGGCGAGTGTTCTGTAGAGCTCTTCAATCTGATCCCACCCTCTTCCTTCCGATCCCGAACGACTCGTGCCGGGCAGAGATGCCACCCCCACACAGTGGATAGCATGTTCGCGAGAACCGAATGTTTTAAACGTTCGTTTCTCTGACGAACGATAGTGGCCTGGAACGCCCTGCCTGTGCACGTGTTTCCTCCCACATATAATCCTGGGTTCTTTAAGCGGAGCGTGAAGAGGCACATCAGTAGGTCGTCAAGTTGAGGGCCACTCTCAATAGTAATGTGTGCTGTGAGAGTGGCCCACAATCGCTAGACGTCGTCACGACTTACCACCAGGCGGGCGGCGTCAATTTGGCGAACCAAATATAAAAAATAAAAAAAATAAAAATCGAAGGCTGGGTTATCCCTGGCGATTTCATTGCACTGACGAGCCATCAACTAGGCACTCCGGTTTCCGGGCACTTTATATATTTTTGCCAGAGCACACAATGGGATAAAACTATCGAAATAGCAAACGGATTGCTTTGAGACAATAATAGATTTCCCTCACATTCTCCACACATCAGTATGTTATCATAAATTCAGTTTTGTGCTTTCTACGTCATAGTTAGACGACAGTATGTATATTAAATGTCGACCAATATGTAGTCACACCTTGACGTTTCGGAGTTGCGACGTCACCAGACAGGGGATTGGCCAACAATATCTTTGGCCATGAGACGAATGGACTACTGGTAAACAGAAATTCTTATCGGTTAGGGGAAATTATGGAGATAAAAAAATTAACAGTACACATTTGTGCTTTTACCACCGTTTTTGATAGTTTAAATTTTAAAGGCACTAACGTCACTTACATCCATATTTAATAGCGTACTATGAACGGTTCGCCCTTAATGCCACGAGTTTGGTTTCTATCCTATATATATTATGTGATTCACCCAACAAATTTTATAAATACGAAGACTTGTATTGATGGATGCGTCGATCTTTGTAACTCGTTTACGCAAAAAGTACTTCATGGATTTTAGAAACTTTGCAATAATAATATATCTCTAGCATCAACTTGGCACAAATTTTTCTTAATTATTATTTAAAACAAATTTTTCATCGTGAGCTTTTTTGATTGGGGAGGAAATAGGGGCAAAACGCCCAAATAATGTTAACAGAGGTGATAGTGGCAGTTTTTTTCCCCCAGGAGTTCGTGGGTACCGATACCCCTGTGCTCGTGAGGTATAACTGTTCTACCGGTTCTACCCATGTTAAGACCACATAAATATGCGCCACTAGTATTAGATTGATCATAATACAGTATCAACGAGGCAGGAGGACTGTACGAGAGGTTTTTTTGGGTTGTACGCTACGTTCGGTTAGTAAAGTTTGTTTAGATGATTGAACGTGTTTTATGTGTATAATATTTATAAGCGTTATCTCTGGTTTTGTGCGATACCGGGTATGAATTTCAGTTTTCAGTATTATTCGCTGAATATTATATCAGTGTCGATACTATTCCAGGTATTACTTGATACAACCTACTTTGTTACTTTTGAATTTCTCGCAATATACGACATTAAAGTATGCAAACCCAACAAGATGAAAGTATGTTAAAGTTTTAGACTATCAAGAACTATAGACTTGAAACGCCCGATGACATATTGTTATACCCATAATTTCTCGTTACATTGCGTAGTAACTACGGGTTGGGGCTCATCAAAATTCATGAGAACACGCATTGTATGTGCGTCACGTTGTTACATCGTCACAGGGGTACGGGCAGTTATATCGACAATGTGTCTAGTGACTGTGTCCTGATGATTGGATTTTCCATGAATTTCATTTGAATATGAAGTGGTGAAGAGGTAGGTCTGGTTACCTAAGTCGTGAGCAGCGACACAGTTGGCAAAAATGATAGAATTTGATTTGAAGTTCGTACAAAGTTCCTCTAGATATCTTAGTTGTAAACTTGAAAATGGGTATTTGCAGTAATGAAATTGGGCATTCTGCAGCACGAAAATTAAACAAATATGAAGTCAAGAACGAGATACCAAATTTTAGTTAAGTTAAGTAAATAACATTAATAAGATACAATTTCTATCGTTATCTTCATTTCAGTTTGATGTGGTGTGCCACCACCAATTAGGAAGAAGTTGCGGGAAGCTTTCGCCCGACATTGGGACAGCACTAGCTAATACATTAAAATTTGTGCCGCTTAGTATATTCCACATTACAATATTTGGTCATACTTTTTGTTTCCTTGGTCATTAATTACATGTTAAATATACCAGCGCCAACGCAGAAAACCACTTACCTGTAACAGACAAAAATATTATTAGGATTTTTAAAAACTACTTTTTATTGAAATGTCAGTCTTAATATTTGTAATTCAAAGAATGAAACTACAAAGATCCGTTTTAGAGGGTACACAAAAAAAATCACCTTCCCACTTGAGATGCTTCCCACGTTATTTGAGAGTGCCGGTGGCCCTATCCTCCATTTCTCATCGAAAAAGGTAACACGGTCACTGTGAATAATTACCCGTTGGCTTGTAATAATAATAAAAAACCATTACTAACGTGCTCGTAGAATTAAGATTGTGTATATCGTATTTCAGTTCTTTCCAGATCAAAAGCTAGCGAGTACCAAAATACAGTTAGATTTTTTTTTCACAACTGGCACACAAGCTTTCGTGTCGTGTGGTCTAACTCGCAACAGCCGGTGGATTTGGTTAATAGCCAATTTCCTAATGCACCCTTTGACTGTTTAAGAATCGCATCAGTTCTGTTACAAACACCATTGATCTTTGCCTATAAAAATACTAAGGAGAAAAGGGACTGAAGGAAAATCAATGCTTAGTATAGAGTGCTTAGGTTCGACTCCGAGGCAATCTCACCTGCAAGTGGCCCACCAATGTACATAGCAGCCAACTTAAAAAGGGAGTTCGAAGTGTGACAGACAATATAAAATCTGAAATGGTATTTCTCGAGATTTGCGCATTTTGCAGCTTTCTAATGTTTGTACCTATAGGCCAACGGCTTCTACAACTAAGATGATAAAATATATTAACAATGATTAATGTTGGTATTTGCATAGTCGGTCAGTTCATGTGGTCTCAACGTGTATGACCTCGCAATAGCTTTCGATAGCATAAACCGTCTGTTTCGGACGCTCCCGACCTATTTCAGTCCGCGGGCCAACGGAGCTATAAGCTGAAACAATGAAGTGAGTGCGCAGGACAAGGACAGCGCTATAAGTAAAGGTAAGAGACAGAGAGGGAGGTGTACACAGGCCAGTCGTCACGTCGCTTAGTACCCGCTGCGTTCTATTTTTGATCGTCGCAAAACATGTCTCGGAATTCGTTTCTATGTGTCTGGTAACACCAGAAATCATGTACCTAATGATCCACAAGATAAAAATGTGGCGATAAGGTGGGATGTTAATAAACCAAGCGTTAATTACATCCTGAGATCGCAATGTGCTAATTGTCGAGAACCCCTTAATTTACAATTAGGTATACAACTTTGTAACAATGACGTGTTCATGTTCAACCTCTATAAAAGCTGCTAATAACTGTTATGAAAATGACAAAGATAATGAATTCAGAGCAATCACCTTGGGTGACATCTGTTTGTTTGAGCAACTGTTGTTCAAATTATTGATGTCTGCCAATTTTGGGTGGGTACATTGTGGTATGCATATTTAACTGGAAAATGTATAGAAAATGTAAAATTTGTCGCCATTGTTGTGTCGTTACGTTAATTTTATGATATAATACTGGTGGTTTTGTTCACGTTTGTAGCGTCCTTGACGTCGACAACGACGACGTGTCTAAATTACAAAGTATATCGTCGAAATTTAGTAATTTAGTTAAATAATAGTTTTCTGTCTGCAACACACGACCCTACATAGGCTTTAAATAAAATAATGTACATCGTCTTATAACGAAACGCGTGTTAAAGAACATTTTGATTATTTGTTTAGCAAGCTCCCGAGTATATAGCTCGGTCGTCCGTCTTTCGTTAATCTAAGGTTTATTTTAATCTCAATATTAATATTACGTACGAAAATACAGACCTGCTAGCGTTCAATCATAAGCGTAATGTACCTGGTTTGTTTCTGTTGCGCACGAGTTTGGTATCGTATTCGGTATACATTATATAGTTTACTGTTTGTTTCCGTCAGTTCATTGGTTGCTTAATGAACGTTTGCATGTAATATGTACATTGAATTTTTATACTTCGTTATTGTATAAAGTGTTTGACAGTAACTGTAAATTGAGCTGTGATTCTGGATTTGGTCAGAATTGGCTGCACTAATATTCAGTCTGACTTGGAACTCAAACCCGAAAGGTAATAAAGGAAATAATTAGAAAACGTTTATAGTTAAATTAATTGCTAATTTAACTATTAACGTTTTCTAATTATTTCCTAAGCTTTAACCTAGGCGTTGATTCCAAAAGGACGCCAAACCGAAGCATTAAGTCTCAGTTATAATCCAGCGTTCCTATTTAGTCCCAAAAATCACTACAAGAACCCCCAACGGTAGATCATTAGCTCGTAAATTAATAAGCTCTTATAACCTTATCACTGATAGAAATGCAAAAAAAAATACACAAGCTACAGAATAAAAAGCCATTAGTGTTTATGTGAGGACACAAAAACTGGAGACACGTCGCTCGCTACGTAAGCGTCGGAAGTATCCCTGTTCCTTGTGGTGGGCGCGGTTCGGGAGGCGGATACAGGGGTAGAATTCGGGATCGAGGGAGGTGTAGATGACGTCATCATGGAAATTGATTCGGAGGCGAAAAACGGGGCCGCAACAAAGGCGCCGTCGTCTAACCAGACATAAATTAGTACATTTATTTGTTAAGTAACATGGAGACCGTCTTTTATTATATGTAATAGCTTTGAATGTACACGATCGCTTATCACGTTACTATTTAGGGTAAGTCTTGGATCGATAGACGTGACCTTGATTTTGAGGGCGAAGGGAAACGAAAACGGTTCGGTTTGAGAATTTAGGTAAACTGTGTATAATATTTGTGGTAAGGGATGAAGAAATAGTTTAAACAAGCCGGATGTTTCGATAAAATCCATTACATTAGCTCTTGTTGTGTGAAATATGTTGGTAATGCAGTGAGGTCAACGAACACATTTCTGCATGAAAATTTTCAGACGCACTAAAATATCTCGAGAACCGATGTGTCTAATAATAGTTCGCGAAATGTTACTGAAAATGTAAAAATAGTGATATTCAGTTTCTTTATGTTACACAATAGGTTGTTTGGATTCAAAATAGAATACGTTTTATTGGTTCTCAGAGGTTTTGTGTATACGACTTATATTGTTTAACGCAAAAGTTTGTACGTTAGATCTATTTGTCTTCACGCTCGAACGGCTGGACTATTGGGCGGCATTTAGATGAAATAGGGTTAGATGGCGAACCTATTGCCGCTAACCGGGCAGTTTTATGTTTGCCTGAGCCTCGTCCACTGATCGACAGGTGCACCATTTGCGAGTGCGGTTGGTTTGGTTATCCTTAATATCACATTAATCTTATAATTGATCTGTCGGACTGCAGAGATTCTATTCTGTTCTAGCTCTTGGAATTTTGGTTTGACTGTGAATTACTGATTTATCCATATTACGTGGGTCCTCCGGGTATAGACTGGATATAGACTACATGATTGGGAGTATGTAATATTATACTGGCAAGAATTTGTTAGTGTGTGTTTCCATGTTTCTTACTTCTTCAACTGCTCAAAAAACTGGAATTATTCTAAAACAAGGTATGGAGCCAAAACCCTGGACTAACAGACATGCCATGGGCTACATTTAATCCGGTGTAATGTTTTTAATGAGATTACTTTTATAATGATCTCGTTCCCATGGAATAAAATACAATTTTGTAACCATCGGGGCCGTGGGATGACGACCGATGATTATCATCAAACTCTATTTTTTTTTTGTTGCTTCTAATTAAAAGGCAGTTAATGTACTATTATATTATATATATATATATACTATTATATACTATTATATATATATTATTATAAAATGTGATTCATACATCTAGAATATAATTAGTCATTGAAAGCTAAACAATATTCATTAGTGAGTCTATCTTATGCTAATGTTGCAAATGTCTAGTAATAAAACTCTACATAATGGGTTTTCTAGGTTATATTAATCAGGTATATATAAATAAATTATACAATTTGCTCGGACTGCTCAGATTTTATTTAGTGGTATGTAAAATCTGTCTTGGCTTTGAATTATGGTTCGAATTACAACTGGTTATAGTTTTTTATAGCGCCCGATAACAGCAATAGGCTTGCCACTTATTACATGGGACCTACGAAATTAATGGCAATGTGTAGGTGTATAATGCACCTCGACCTATCCCCTCGCGGATATAGGCTTGATGTATGTCTGTCTGTCTGTAATACCACGTACCGAGTATGTATTTTTTTTAAATATCCCATTTGAATTTACCAAGTAGGTTTTGATTCGTTTAGTCCATGAGTCTATTTTCCGTACGTTTTATTAACGGGGATTATGGATGAGTTCAGTTCAAAGATATAAGGTAACAAACATAAAAAATACATACAGTCAAATTGAGAACCTCCATCTTGGAAGTCGGTTATAAAGATTTATACGGGATAGTCATCAGTTACATAACAAGCCTGTTCTTAGCATCAACTGGTCCATGATGTCATCAGCACAATCTCATTACCCAGTCATACAAGTGACATGAATCACACAACCTTTTTAAAAACTTACCAGTACATCTTACTAGGAACGATGAAGTTAAATTATCACCATAAAGTCAATGACATCATCGCACGTCATTAATGTCTAGTCACAGTAGTAATTGCTTAATGATGTCAGACAGTAAGCAGTTTGACAAAAGACCTATAACTGATCAAATAAATTGATCTCACACCTCGTACTGAATTCTCATTCAAATCGTCAAAGATATGAAACATGTAGTGTAGTTATTTAAGATGCTTAGTCCCCCAAAAGGTATCCGGGGCCCAAGTTGATCGGGAGTAAGACGTGCGAGGCTTTGGCAAATATACATTACATAAAAACCCAGGCAACGGCAAGAGGGTAGCCTTCCATTTCATGTAACTAAGAAAATTAGGGCGAATAAATCGTGTAAATGTGTTTACAAATAATAAAACAATTCATTGGTTAATTTCCATATAGTCATCATAGCCTATCGAGCTTGCACCTTAATTGCGCGTCCATGGCTCCTGCACTTCCCTTTTATTATAACAATTTGTGGATAAACATGTTATACACAAACGACCCCGGTAACGTTGTACACTGTTACTTACTCATCAATGACTCGGTGACGTGGCGTTATACCATTTGTGACACTATCGTTAACCACATCCGTCATAATGTCAACTTCTATTATGCTATGACACAATAAATAATAGCTCTCCTAGTTTATATGTATGGATACAAAGTGATAACAGAATTGTAGGGAGGTCTCTGTATGATTGAATTTTATTGAGTACTCACGGTTTTAAGAACTTACTACCAGTATTAAAAGTATCTATTTTCAAGGTTATCAGTTACTAGTGTACCAATCTGTTGGTTAGAGATAAAGTAACAGTAATTGAAGTCAGCACTTGATAAAATGATGACCAGAAAGTCAGTTCCTTGTAGCTGTACAATCGTCAGACCCTTCACGGTCAGGCTTGAACAACTCTGGCATTGCTAACCATATGTGAAGATAACTCAATTATGCCTATACAGACTAAAGCAAAACTATCTAGAATTAAAGTTGACCATTTGGCAAATAGACATTTTGGCACAGTTGTCTATAAATGGTTCACTACAACTATACTTCATAGGCAATATCACATTTTCCGTTGACATCACAAATGCTATTGAACCCGCGTGACCTTTGCAACGGTGAGGGCGGTGCAGTATGAACAAAAAGTGCAACTAGCTCATAGACACACCCCTAGCTACGAACGTCATACTACATTTTAGTTGAAATGGCACGGATTTACGTCAAACGAGGGCGTGTCAGTTGTAAGTCCTACTTGTTGATGATTACGTTATCATAACCGGAAAAAAAGAGAATCGGTCACGCGGTTAGAGAAGACAGAAAAGGTTTTTATGTCCGAATTTCACCAGACGTTAACGGGTCAGTTAAACGCAGATTACGATTAAGTGGAACCAATAAAGTGACTCGGGATCTGTGGCCTTATTAAATGCCTTTGTAGCTTAATTCTTCGAGGGTAAAGAAATATTAGGTCAGCCTAGAATTACAAACATGCAGAATTCACACAATTAACCCTGACACAAACTAAAAATTTAGCCCTTTCATTCAACCGTCTCGTGCGTAGGTTGGCTGCAACCCTAAACATGTTACATACAAAATATTCAGTAGGTAATAATTTGAACGTAACGGAAAACGAAAGCTACACAACTGTAAAAATATATGTTCGAACGAGAGCTGGACGTGACTGAGCATTGTATGATATGTCAAACACAGACATATGAGGGTAGTAGACTAGAGAGCAGCAATGACGTCAGAGAGCCCGGTGGCATTAGCCCCCATCCCATTCCACTGCTGGCCTTCGGGTGAGATACGTTAGATAGGTGAATTGTTCAGTTACGGAGGGATTTTAATCTAAATGCCATTCTTGTAGAATACGTTTTTTTAACGGGGGCAATTAGTACTATTGAGGATCATGTCAGTGCACAATACTAGTACATAGTACTAGTGCACATAGCCTTGCAAGCTTAACTCAAGAAATTGTTTTTAATGTATAAAAAATATTAAAACTGACATGGTCATTTACATTATAATTTTTATTACTAGTAATAAAAGTTTGAAATAGCTTATGTAACTTTATATTATGATTTTAATTAGTTACGATTACTATTTAAGTATTTTTATTATTTGAGGAAGGTTAACGAGGGGGTTTTAGTAGGTTCTATCACAGAATAGGGAATAGTACTTTTCAGTGGCGCCCAACGTGGGCTTTAATAATTTTAAGGCTCTTCTCTTCCATTATATTTTATACTTTTTAGTATCTCCGAAGATACTATACTATACGATATATAGTCTGAAGAGGCTTGTGGTCTGACTGGTCATAACTATAGAATTTCGATATCGCCAATGGGTTGTGGAGATGTCAGTCAGTATGTTTCGCCACATTCAAGACTACAACTGGGTAGGAAAAAGGCTCTGTGGATGATAACTTTGACCTGGCCAGAGATTGGTGGTAATAAGTAGATTTAGACCAATAGACCATCTATCGCATAAGTTTACGAAGTTTTCAGAACACAGAACGACCTAGAATGTTACTGACTTATAGCTTTCGTCCTCCATGTAGCTATAACTCGGTCTACTATCGCATGGTTGCATCGGCCCTCGTAATCGGATAATTAGATTTGAGTTACCTTGCGATCATGATCCGTCCTAGTTTAGATACGTTTGTACTGCATTGTAAAATACCATATATGAGAAACGTAGTGTGTTCTTTTTAAAGTCTGAAGGTACATTAGCTGCCAGGACAATTAGAAAAAAACAAGACGTAACTATGTGAAGCAATTAGGGATCTAAGTGGTGATGATTGCGTTATTTATGTTTCCTTCTAAAATTCAGTGTTAAAAGGTTAGAGCTGTAGTATCGTGGAGAAGCTCTTTTTAAGTATTGTTCTATGTGTACATTTATCGTGTCTTGTAAATTGTGGCTAACGTAATATACAAAGTGGCGATTGTTATAGAAGATACATAAAACCATGAGCACTATTAAATAAAATAGCATAGTTCGTCTCTATGCAATAAAATGCATGATTCAGTTGGTAAACTAGGCATGTAACGGAGTCGTAAAATTTAAACAGAATTTAGAATTGTTAGATTTTGGAAACATGTGTGAATATGCCAACTCTGAGAACTTTGACTAAGATACGGCTCTGTTAACAAGGTAAACATCTTATTTTGTCTACTTTTATTAAGTAGCTTCTTCCCGCGACTTCGTATGTGGAATATTAGTCTTTCAAGTCAGAAGCCTGTTGTATTTTCCCAGGTCCCATAATTAAACCAAAAATTCAGTTTATAAAATACCATAATGTTTCATACATAAGGTTTCTAAGATAAAATACTGGTACCTGAATTCTGTTTAATTAAGGCCCGTACCAACAGGCAATACTTGCATTGCAGAGTAGGTAATTAAGAGTAATATAATACCTCGTATGTATGCCATTAATTCAGGTACTAACTCCTATTTAAATTGTAGACCAAGGTTGGTTATAAACTGTCTTGAAATGACGCCATCATTTGTGTGATGAACATATGAACATACCTATATATCATCTATAAATGGTAAGTTGTTTAAGTTTACAAATTAAAAGTACTTTGAAATGAAGCAATATGGTTTATTGAATGGAATCAAGCGTTACCTGGCGAAAGTACATGATAAAACAACGTCGACATATGTTTCACCTACTCACGAGGCATTCTCAAGACTCTCTCAAAGAGCACAGCTTTTTAATATGGTTTATATTGTTTTTTTTTAGTTATCTCGTCATTACGAAATTGATCGCGACATGACTCCGAGCTTTTTATTGGTCATCGGGCGACAGTAAACTTCAGTTTATTTTTATTTTTAGTACGTTTGGCACAGTGCAGTTCTAATCTTGTTATAACAAGATTATAACTAGAGAAGAATACAGAGACGTAGTGTATATTTTGCGTGTCTAGTCTAGTATACGTCCATATGTGTTGTGTACATAGACTTAGGATCCCGTTTACGCCAGTTCTGTACATACAACATTGTGATGACGTTGGCATGCAGGTAATTCAGCTTTATTAGAGACTAGTGGAAGCCTGTGACTACGTTGGCTTACAATACTGACCAAAGTCTTCTTTACGTGTTTGTTTAAACCTTTTATTTACGCCATTTATTACGCAGCGTATGCAATTGAAGCTCTGAATAGGAATGGTAATGCTCAATGCGCACACGTGGTAATGTTTTCTCGTGGCCATAGCTGTTAGTAGTATACTATTGGTTAAAAACTGAAATCCGTTGCATAGTTTAAAAAATCTAAGCGAACAGACAGCGGAAACGAATTTATTTTGTATAATGTAAATATTTAGCTATATAAACCCTAATGTAAAGATTTTTTATTGATGCTCCGCTCTTAGGACGATATTCCATTATACAAGTTGTGTATGCAAGTGTGACAGCACAAGTTGTATGCAAGTTGCAAATGTATACAACTTGCATACAAGTTTGTGCTTGCATGCACAACTTGCATAACAAAATAGCACCCTAAGAGCGGAGCATCAATAAAAAATATTTACATTAGGGTACCTAGGTCGCAGTGAAATAGACGTCTAAAAAACATAGTCGATGATTTTGACAGATGTTTCAAATGTCGGTGGAGTGGGTCTACATTCAGCAATTAAACTAAAGACAAATAAATAGTAAACCGTATAAAAAGCTAATTAATTGGTTGTTTGCAATTTAAATTAGAAAAGTCAGAAGAGCACTTAAGACCGTGATGACGCTCAATTTTGATGGCGCGACCCAAAAGTTTAGGGGAAAAGTTATAATCCCAATTTTTCTGAATTTCCACTATTCTACTCATAATTATTTTCCAACTTTTTCTTTTGTAGTGGTGTTTGAGGACATTTGCAAACTCGTTAACCCTCTATACAATAGGTAATACAGTCGAGTATCAAGTACCTAGTAAATTTCAAGTCTTTAGAAGTTGCCTTTAAAGAGCGTTTACCACTTTCTGGTAAGATTTTCGAGAACAGCATGGTTTTTGTGGGACCTCCATTCACCCCATGAACCCTTCCGTTATTACAAAAATATTTTTAGCAAAAAATCACAGTCAAACAACCCTCCAAAACAAATAGAATAATCCAAATACAACACCCAATCATAATCTAACCCTATTACCTCCAGTAAAGGTCGCCAGGATAATGGGTTCTATGTATCTTAGGTAATTTATTCGGGGGACGATTTGTGAAACCCTAAATTGCTAGGTTGGTTACGAAGTATGAATAATTCAAGTGTTTGCGTGTATCGACTGACGACTGTAGTTACTGGGAGACCGACTCCATTTTATAAACTAGTGGTCGCCTGTGGCTCCACCTGTGAGGAATTATTTTGTCGTTCAAGATTCTTTATTCATTATCCATTGATTCATTATCCCACCTTAGTTGGGATCAGCTTTTCAGTCTAACTGCGATGCGGCTGAACTTCAACATTATCCGTGGAAAGGCTGCCATCTGACATCCACAACTCAGGCGATATCGAAGCTTTGTAGTTTTAGTAGACCAGTCGGGTTTTTCAAGTTTCCCCAGTTGACTCAGGGTCTCAATTGCGTAAAAGTCAAAAAGATCTGAGTAATTGTTTTGAATTGACGTCGTAACAAACAAAAACCTATTATATTATATGTACGTACGTAAAGATAAATGTGAAACATTCAATGTTTGTAATCACGCTGAATATAATTTGGTAATCTGCTAATTTTAGACTGGACAATGATCCCGAAATGATATCCTGGTGTGGGTAACGAACAGGTACAATAATCAGCGCGGGCAGTCTCACTGGTCCACCAGTGTCCACCACAACATTCGTAGTGTGGAAAATTACTCTCGAACTATTATTTAGTTCCAAGTTAGAATTCAGTAATCCAGTGTCTCATATGAGTAATGGCTACGTTTTAGTTCGGATAAAGATGCTACTTTGCTTCTAGCTAAAGGACCATTTTTCGTTACCATTTGCTGGCGGAGCAGTTGACAGCAACGATTTATCAGAACCAAGGAATTACGCTCACTGCGAGGAATGAAATTCAGCTCTATATTTAGGGAGTAGAATATGAAATTGTTTGAACATTATATTTGAATACATGCGCTGAACTGAACCTCAATTTTCTTGAAATACTCTTCGCATGATTTCCATGGCATTCATTTTAATATTAATAACCTTTTTGTTAAAACATAAAATGGTTGATTACTGTTTAACCGACTTAAATTATAGATAGTTATTAATTTGATAGTACTTATTCATTTTCTGAGCCCAAATCTATTATATCATGTAGAAGAATTTCAAAGATTCCTTTTATGTTCAATAGATAGATTTGTTTTCGAAAATTTTGCTAGTTTTGTGAAGATCAGTTGAATTATTTTAGGAAAACAATGGTTTTTTTAAAAAAAAGTATGTTTTTTTGCATAAAACCGGATACGTTTCATGCCCTAATAAATGTTTTTTAATGTTTTTTACCGTAAAATATCGGTGCTGAAATGCATTTCTTGAAATCTGTTGTGTTTTGGTTCGTTTTTATGAGGCATTTATTTTATGTTCTTGATGGCACATGTTATTTGGACAACCGTTTATATGAAGCAGAAGGCCCCCACATATTTAATTCAGGAACAACAAGCCAGACTGCAATCTGGATATTTGATGTTATTTGATTGAGGAAGAGCTTATTATAATGTACTCGTATGTGTTTACTAACGTAGCAGGTGACACGAGAATCTATATAACTGTGCATTGAAGAACGGTCCAGGCATGTGCTTAAGAGCTTTTAGAGCGATATATACATCATATAATAGAAAACAAAATGTTACCCAAGGCATAGAATACTACGGACCCAACGTAGGAAAACGTGGAGCTCAGAGGCCAGTCCAATGTTCAATAAACTGAACAGAGTGCTATGCGCTGACGATGGATCACATGTATGACGAATTTATCATCATTTTGTAAAATCGGTCAACAAGTCCCTATTATTTGTCGCTTTGCAATATAAATATTATGCGCTACAATCTCGTGAAGAAAATTCCGTTGCTTGTACATTTCATAATGAAATATTAACTAACAGCTCCTGGTATAAAACAGTTGATATTTGCGCAAGACATTTGTGCAGTGATATTTGGGACACAGATTGAGTGAGTAATTAAATTATTATCTTAATAATACTGAATTATAATATTTTAATGTGAATGTTTCGATGTCCATCGATTTATTTGTTTGTTGTTCCATAACGCACAAACCATTGATGGTATGTTGGATTGATGGTATGATATCAGTCAACGATGTTTTAGTTGTTTCTGACATACATACTTACACATCTTGTTGTTATGTATAAGGCTTAGATGTGAGCACAATGCAGGTCAAGTTGGCCTCTCGATTAGTATCGATAAATTCAAGTACCGACGACTATCTCGAATACTTCAAAGAACAAAAGTTTACGATTTAAGGGGGTATATAAAAAAATACGTTGGACGTAAAGTAATTCGGAGAGTTATTGAATATAAAAGTAAAACAAGACGTGAAGGAAGATAATAAAGAGAATTTACAGTTTGATCTGAGACATGATAGGAACAAATGGGAAAAAGTTGACAACCCAAATGAAAGAATACAATGAAATTTAAGGCTTCGATGTAATTAAAGAGACATTGTAATTTTTAGGGTTATATTACCGGTTATATACTTTACCCAAAGGGTAAAATGGGAACCCTATTCGCGTCTGTCACCAGACTCAATCTCGTGCAGCAAATTAAATTAGCAAATTAATTATTTTCACAGATTATGTATTCCTGTTGCCGCTATAACAACAAATACTAAAAAAACAGAATATAACAAATATTTAAGGGTGCTCGCACTTGACCGGTTTTTATAACTAAAAGTTCCTTCGTGTAGAGTGTAGGATGTAGTTATTCCACAACACAAAGAAAGTTTCACTTCTAATGAAATAAACATCATATTTCTGACTCTTTTTTTTCAAAACGATAGCCTACTTGTAGAGTAAGACGGTTCTGTAATATTACTCTACAACAACGAAAACATAGCAAAATGAGAGAAAATTAATTTCATATGTGAGCTTCCGTTGCGTGCACAGCGAGGGGATGATATTTGGAGGGTAAGAATCCTACGCGATCACCGGCATCTGCTAATATAAAAATAGTGGCTTTAAGAAGGTGGAACTGAACCCTATTTTACGAGATGGAATGAGGATGATTGTAATTAAAGATCCCCAAAAAAATGTGTTCATTTGATTATATAGGATTAATAGATTTTATTACACATAATAAAATTATTTAATAAAATATAACTATAAAATACAGCATTCCGCCATCATTAGTTAAACACCAATCAGAGTCCATGACGTCACGAACTCTTGGAACGTACAGGTTGCCAAGTATAAGTTGGCGTACCAATGGTGGCACCACATTTAATTGAAATACATCAAAAACGAGATCATCCCAATCAGTCATCATCCCATTGGTGTTCGAGCTTCTGTGGCGTTCGAGCCGTCTGGTGTTGGTGGATCAGAAGGCAGTGCTTTTTATGAACGATCAATAATCTAACTAGTTAAATTTCTAACACTTCAAAATCTTCTTACGGAAAGTGTAACCGGTACTACAGTTTGGATGATGATATTAAACCACCGTAAAATCAAGATATTTCCAGGTTAAGTAACGGCACAGAACGGCGTTGAGTAATGCGTGACCTCATTAAGCCGAGGACATGGGGGGACTAAAGTTCCCGTATTAAGGCCTCCATCGAGTGGGTGCAGACTTTTATTAATTAGTCAACGCCATGACATCAAAAGATTGGCAGCATATACGACCTTTAAAGGAATTTGTGAATATTGCTGGCATATTATTTAAAACTAAATATTCTGTTTTAAAAGTACTTACCTATATACGTTTATAAGATAAGATAAGATAAGATAAATACTCTTTATTTATAAAAAGAGACAGATATGTTACACATGCCTTAAGAATAATGTACAATAGGCGGCCTTATTGCTAAAGAGCAATCTCTTCCAGGCAACCTTAGGATGGAAAGAAAATGGAGAGAGATGATAGGGGTTGTGTACAATGTATTAATAATATAATAAATTAATAAAATATACGAAGAGAGTAGATCGTGAAAGAGTTCAGTGAGTAATAAAATAAATAAATATTAATAGATAATAAATACCCATATTATATATACCTAGCTATAAATATTATAATATGGACAGTGTTAGCACATTGAGAGATAATGATCTTTTAGCATATTTTTAAACGAAGATTGTGATTGTGCCCGTTTAATATGTAGAGGCAGTGCATTCCACAGACGTACAGCTTGTACAGTGAAACATTTGTCTGAGAACATTGTCGAGTGCACTAGAACCTCAAGTATTAAGTTTTCCGATGACATCAGACCTTTATAATTATTGAACGGAGTGATTAATTTAATTTGTAAATATTGAGCTGTGAAACTGAAACAAGGGCTTATCGCTAATTGGTATCATGACTTATCCGACATTTAAAATTTATTCAAAGGTAAATTTATGTAGGTTGAGAGGATAATTTACAAATTACCTATTGATAACGCCGTACATATTACCTTCTATATTATTATCTACATTGCCATCAATGACATCAGTTTTTGTGATCTATTTATAATTTCTTTCTCAATATTTTAATTATTTATAGTCTGAATAACATAAATATGTATGCTGTGTTTATCCAAATATTGATGTTAAAAGGCAAATTAAATAAATTAAAATCTCCTATACCATAATAAACACTATTTACGTATCTGCAAAGATATACGAGCTCAAAATTGTTACACAAGCGTGCAGAAGTACAACGCTATACGAATATCGTTATTTGCTTACATTTAAGTTCGCACTAATTATATTTTGATGAGCCTCAATGAGCAAACTGTGACTAACGAGATTACGGAACGAGTTATAAGCCATGATTACGTTATTCAAACTTAACTTACATTATGAATTAATACTTACAATTTACGCATTTTTTTGAGATAAATACTTTAGTGATGGAGATATTTTGTAATATTTTTCGTCCGTCTGTCTGTTTGTGTCTTCCGAACTGGCCGCCACAGTTTTTATCCGATCTTCACAACTTGGCACAAGTGTTCCTTGATTTAATTCATTTTTTTCATCATGAACTTTTTGGATTTTTTTCCCCCAGAAAAAGCTTAAATAATATTTTTATGTTTTTCCGAGCTAGCGGCCTGATTTATTATCCCATCTCCACGAAACTTGGCACAAGTATTCCTGTACTTAATACAATTTTTTCATAGTAAGTTTTTTGGATTGGATTTTTTGATGTGATGTGGGAAAAAAATCCAAAAAATTATTAAATTTCGTGAGTCTACTGTTTGACCATAGAGCGACCACTAGTTTACCTATACATGCAAAAACTTGTTTACCAACGATCAGAGAAACTAGATCATAACTTATATTGCTTGTAAAGATTAATGGTTAGGTACTACCGAAAACTTATACTGCTCAAACCTAAAGCTTACTCAGTGCCAAAGTTTTAAACCAACGAAGTACCCGTTTTACGGAATGCTAATCTCGTACCACGCCGAGAGGGATATTGCAAAATTGTCTCCGACCGTTTTCGCTGTGAAAACTTTAATTTCGTTTGTTTACTTTGGCAGGTTGCGGCACTGGTTTTACATAGCGTTCAGGCGTTAATTCAACATTAACGCCCCGATTGTTAAGACGTCTCAATTAGTAAAGTGTTTCATGTTTAGAGCGCAGGGAACGTTAATTTATCGATTCAGACTGTTATAGGTAATGGTAACTGTTAATGATGACGTAGTGAAACTTAGTTAATGATTACGGTTGGAAGTTTAATAAAGCCTGAATGAGTTTGGATACCAAGGAAGTAAGGCATTGACCCGTTAATTGTCGATAATGTTTTGCATATATTAACGGAGGTTATTAACATTTGAACTTTGTCGAACTTTCTTGTAAACCTTTCTTTAGTTTGGTATATAAACACTGAACTCATATAAACCAAATGAGATTGCAAATATTTTAACTTTTGATAGAGGTCATCATAGAAAATGATCATTTATAGCCCAAAAATGTAATGTTTGTTTGTATCACGTAAAAACAGCGCCGCATTACTGATCATCATGAGATTTGGTATTTAAAAAAAACATACAGTTGAATTGAGAACATCCTCCTTTTTTGGAAGTCGTTTCATAATTTAGATCGACACTGTAGATATTCAAATCGATAATGGGATTCAATGGGGGCAGCGAACGAGAAACTGTATCACGGAAACTAAATAAGTAAACCTCGTACTAAGCCCACCGCATCTAACCTATTGCCTGTATTTTAGTCCTACGTAATAGGGGGCAAGCCTATTGCCGTCACCGGGCACACATATAATGGGTTATGTCCAAAATGGCCGAATTTATTTAATAAAAAGTAGCAGCTATATTGTTATTTTGAAAAAATATTAAAACCCGTTTGCCTTGCGATGAAATGTTGTTTAAAGGCAACAAAATCTTACGTGCAAGCCGCTATGGCACAGCCAATTAAAGTCCAGGGCGTCTCGGACTACATGCGACCTAAATGCAATACAACAATATTAAAGTAGTAGAGCAACAGCAAACCTCAAAAGCACAGAATTGTCGCAGTGTAATGTATCAAATCCGCATGGACCGTAAAGATATAAACACGTATGATATAACATAAAGATCCGTAAAGAATTTACAAAGCGGAGATTGGTATATGTAGATATGGTAGCCAGGAACGGACTGCGACCGACTAGGGACAACGAACACATAGATTCATCCCCAAGGATTTACCTGTGTCGACCCTAACTGATTGAGGTGGGTTTAACTACGTAACGGATATATACCTCAAGTCAACTTTAGGTTAGGTTATAGGAAAAATTTTCTGTGTTGTTATGACGGGTTTATTTTCTCCTTGTTTGGTTGACAAGTTTCAAATTAGATAGAGTAAATCGAAATAATATTTGATTTGCAGTAAAAAAATCGATTTGGAGTGCTTCGTTGGCGTACGTAGTGAATACGGGACGGAACAAATGTTTGTGTGATCCGATATTTCTACCGGAATTGGCGTGTTGTATTTACAAATAAAATAGCACCATAATAAATTGTGATAGCACCAGCTCCAGTATAAGTCTAGATAGTACTAATTTTTAACTATGTTGACATATTATATCCAAAAGAAGAGTTTTCAGGCATGATGTTTATCTTTTTACAAGGAATCTGCAACGTGGCAATCAAAATTTGCAGTGTAAAAAATCAATCTTTAAAAACAAAAATGAATCGCCGTTCGTTTGTCTCGCTAAAACTCGGGAACAGCTGGACCGATTTGGCTCATTTTGGTATTAAAGTTCAGAGAAGGTTTAAAAGGCGGTACGAAGTTCGCAGGGACAGCTAGTAAAAAATAAATATTCTCTTCAAGGATATTTATTTCAGTATCGATTAATGATATAATACTCGTAGCATCAGGATGTCCACTGCAAGATACAACATCTTAAGAGCTACTTAAATAAGTTATTATCGGCGGTCACGCTACAGATGACAAGGTTATTAAGGAAACTGTAATCGGGGACATTATCAGGGTACAAGTACTGGCCACCCTTCGTCTCCGCACAAAACGTTTAGCGATAGCGGTTTCGACAACAATCCAACAAGATTACACCGACTTTCGTACAATTTCGTATCTGGTAATCGGTTGTTTGGATTTTAGTAAAGCCTATGACGTTTGTAACAGTATTGAAACTGATAACTATGAAGAGAATATTGAAGTTGCGGTTGACTGTATACACAACAAATATAAATTTACTGTCTCGTTTCAAACAAATGTAAGATATTCAGATGATAGTACAAAGTAATGGACTAAACAATGTATTCCAATTTGTTTACGAACAATGATTGATATCGCTTTTGTGCTAATATAAATATTTGACTTCTAAAATAAAAGCTGTATCAGTAGGACTTTCTTGTGTCGGGTTGTAGAATGACTCACAATTTTTATAGCTTAGAATTTGTTGGCGTTGAAACATTAAAAGCAGCGTTAATTTGAAAAGAATGCGAATTAATTTAGGAACCATAAATCAACGTGTCAAGTCATCAAAGGGTTAACAACGTCTCCGCTAAGTTTATGACATTGGGTGTAGGTAGGCGATTGACATTTTAATATTCAAAGCGAATCGAACAAGTTCCAGAGACTAAAAAATATTTTGCAGAATAATTGTAATTGATAGGATCTTCTGGTTTAGACATCAATTTGTCATATTTCTGGTTTTTTTTTTCATTTGTGATGTTTAAAAAAGTGTTATTCATAGGCGTTTTACCGAAATCTTAGAGAAGCAACAAGCCAACTACCGATCAACTGACAAGGTTCTGACAAACATAAAAGTTCTTGGTTAGCAGCACTAAACTCGCCCACTGTTTGGAGTCAACAAGTTACTGGTAAATAGCGGGCGAATATTATGCTATTTATTACCTTCGGGGAAATGGGTAAATTTATAGTACGTCTCTTGTATAGGACATGTAATAATGAAACTATGTACATTACCATCTGTGGCCGATGTGTAGAGCTTCTTGCATATCTCCTGCGGACCGCCGAGCGCGTTGATTTTGGCCATACCCTCGGCGCCGCGAGACTCCATCAGCTCGCGTAGCTGCCGTAGGGTGACGCCATATTGCGCCGGCCGCCCCTCCACCGTAGCCATGGTGCCGGGCTCGCGGCCGCCGCCCGCACCACGCCCGACAACCCTCTAACTCTGCAACAAAAACAATCAGATGATTAAACCTATCGTTATACTATTTTCAACATCACGGAGATTTCGCCAATCCTACACCGTCACCGTTTAACACGTGACAAAAGTTGATGCAATCGTCGAAACGTCGAGGAGCAATAAGGTAACCTGATATCTGTCACCATCAAAGGGTATCAAAAGATATCGCACTTCGGCTCAAAGATTTACAACTGACTAAAAAACCCTAAGAACGTTAGAGTCATCCTTACTTGAACGTGGTACAGTTTTGTTACGACTAGGCGCGTTCTGTAATTGGAACAAATAATGTTTGACGTAATGTTTGTGTAAACGACTCTTTGTCGGGACACAAAGAAATTACATATTTATGTGCTTGGATTTTCAAGAAAACCGGAATAAAAATCCAAATGTATGCGTCAATGGAGTTCCAATGTTCAAGAAAAGTATATGAATTAACAATGCAGATTTATTTGTAAACACACAAACAGTTTTTGAAATGCAAATGTTAGACACATTTTCATTATTTCAATTGCGATGTACGAGGGTGGATTGAAAAGTAGTCGGCAACACTGATCCATTTAGCTCTAAAAATCAAATCTAACCCACACTATTTAGTTCAGTTCAGACCTGTTAATTGTGTGAAGTTTGAAACGTGTGCGATAATTAGTTTTAATTTTATAAATTTATTAACAAAGCAATCTGACATCATTTCCGCAAATGGAGCAAATCGAGCACCGTGCCGTTATTAAGTACCTCCATAAGAAGGGGCTGTCATCAAAAGCTATCCATGATGATATGGTCAGTACATCAAAATGGAAAAATGGATAGCAGAATTCAAGCGTGGTAGAGAGAGTGTGAAAGACGAACCCCGCTCTGGAAGGCCTTCGACGTCCACTACTGACGAAAATGTTAAATAATACTCGACTTAATTATGGGAGACCGCAGATTGAAAATTAGAGAGATAGCCGAGATTATAGGCATCTCTTATGAACGTACTCAAAAAATAAATAGTCAACGTGTTGGGTTTCCACAATGTGTCCGCGAGGTGGGTTCCGCGACTGTTTTCAGTTGGCAAAAAAGGATGCGATTGACGCACGCGACTGTTTGGAGTTATTTGAAGCAGAAGAATGTGATTTTTTAAATCGTTTTGTTACTATGGACGAAACATGGGTTCATTACTGTACACCGGAAACAAAACAACAATCAAAACAGTGGAAAAGACCTGGTTCACCACCCCCCAAAAAGGCGAAGTCGATTTTGTCGGCAAGTAAGTCGTTCGTCGTCGTAAACATCGTTTACGAGAGGAAATAAAAGAAAAACGTCCAGGAATGATCACAAGAAAAGTCCTGTTTCATCAAGATAACGCTCGTGTTCACACGTCTGTCCAATCAATGGCAGAAATTCACAACTGTGGCTTTGAACTGTTACCGCATCCACCTTATTCACCTGATCTGGCACCGTTAGACTTTTTTCTGTTCCCTAACATAAAAAAGCACATGGGAGGTCAAAGATTTTTGACAAATGACGAGGTCAAAGCAGCAGTAGACGCATATTTTGACTCTAAGGAAGAATCATTTTTTTTCAACGAGCTAAATGCTTGGAAGGGAAGAAGGCAAAAGTGCATTGAACTTGATGGTGATTACGTTGAAAAATAAAAATATATTTCATTTATTATGTATTTACTTTCTTGGTTAGGCCGATTACTTTTCAGTCCACCCTCGCATCAATACCAGTTTACGGTATGACGAACCGAATTGCAAAGTTTTTCTCTGACGAATACAGGTAGCGAATGCAGTATTTTGCAAAATGCTATTGCTTTCAGCGGACAGCGTTTGTGACTGTTATTATTAATAGGTCTAAAAAACTTCCCGTCCGCTGCACTTTAGAATTTAGTGCTGAACAGTGCATAATTAAACACCCACCCTTGTTCACCCCGGTTCTTCGCACCTAGTGAAGGGGCGGTCGCGCCCCATATACACTTAATTACTGACAAACTGGAAATATCCGATATAATTACTTCCTTGCAAAGGCAAATGAGGAATTTGTGTTATATGAAGCTTTGTTTTAAAAAGCGGGTTGAAATAGCTATTTCTATCAGATTAACGATAGTTTTCCATATAATAATGGCATTCTGAAATGATTTTGATCTGCCTAGGTCTTTATTTATTTAAGGGTTTGCACAAGTAAGTTAAAGATGAGCGATACCGTTATACATGAAATATAATATAAATATAATTCCTTTTCAAGCTTTCTCGAAAATAAAGTATTTTCACATATATTTTCGAAAGTACTATTTTCCTCTATGGCCACATTGGGCCGGGCGCCACTTGAAATACCTTCTACGTGCGTACCAGAGACGCCCGGAAACGAACGTGAGAGCGGTCGCAGCCTAGGGCCGCGGAATAAAAAAAAAACGCTACATTGGGTTTCTTTCCCTACTGTTATTTTTAACAACGTGATGAATTGCGAAATGTCGCAGGCCTCGTTAGCCGAAAATATACATTATTATCTGCTGCTATTGTATTAAGTATTCATTTGGCGTGTGCTGCAATGCTATCAAACTGTTCGTCAGTCGATCCATCGATTCGACACGAGGCACGAGTAAGGGGGTCAGCTTCAAATACACCTGCTAAGCCATTAAGCTTTTTATGATGCTATAAACCCATCAGATGGCTTCAAACATTGTCATACATAATTTAGCCGTTTCTAGGGACACTTCGTAGAATTATGTCAAGAGACGTCAATATACATAAATGCTTTCGTTGTCTATCTTATATTAGAGGTATAAAGAGGAAAGATTTGATTGTTTGAAGCGAATAGGCTCCGTAACTGCTGATCCGATTTTCAATTTTGGAACGAAGTTCTCTAACGCGGCTTCCGGATAGAGCGATTTTGTAGAAATGGTCACGTCACGCTTATCAGTGGTCCACAGAAGCCAAAATATGGTCCACTTTCTTTGTTTTTTTTTTAATTTAGCGTCGGCGTTATTAGTAAAACGAAAAGTAACCCAATCCCAGGTTGGGTTGCGTTGCGTAAAGAACTTCGTTCCTGACGGGGGTCTCCCGAACGCACAATTTTTTTTTTACTGATATGTAGCTACATTATCCTTGCGTAACGAGAGTGAATTAATACTATAAAAACAATTATTTTAAAGAAATTATAATTCAAAAAGTTTACATTAAGAATAATTTGAAAAGATCTCAGGAGTTAATGAAAAGGTACTTGGTTACATTTCCTTTTCGAATTGCAAGCCGGGGCATTTGGAAAGTAAGAACATGACAATAATTGTCGACCAAGGCCTTTGAAAAGAGAGAGGGCTAGGGACTAGAACAAGGGTTAGGGGCTGGTATTATTTATAGTATTTGATGAGTCCGAGACGCCCAGAACTTTTATTGGCTGTGCCTTAGCGACTGGCACGTAAGATTTTGTTGCCTTTCATCAACATTTCATAGGAAGGCAACGGGTTTCAAATTTAGTTTTCAAAATTATAATATAGCTGCTTATTTTATTACATTAATTCGGCCATTTTGGACATAACCCACTTTCCAGAGTGCCCGGTGACGGCAATAGGCTTGCCTCCTATTACGTGGGACTAAAAATATTGGCCAATTGTGGGTGTGTAAGGCGCCTCTGCCTACCCCTTCGGGGATATAGGCGTGATTTGTGTGTGTGTGTATTTGATTTTGTACTGGAAGTAGCGAAAGTGCTGTTGAAAGTGAAACATTTACAATAATGTTATTTTGTTGCTTTGGTTTTAAGCACGGGCGGGGACGAGTGCGAGTATTCCGTATCTCATAATCTATTGCGATGTCTTCCCATTGTTTTTGAATGAGTTTTATGAAGAAGCACAGGATAATTTGAGGAAACTTGTGAGGCTGTCGCGCTTCTCGGTGCTCATATAGGTCGATTCACTAAGTAAATCTACACGTATTATAAAGAATAAACGTTTGTATGTTGGGATAATAAGTTGGGTGATTTGAAAGGAGTTTACACTGACCCAGAGTTTCACGTTGTTGAGGAGCATTCAGAATCCAGGAAAGGAAGATCATTTGGCACTAAGACTTAGGAAATCCTGACTTTACGACACCAATCTGTGATTGAAGGACATTTAGCATTTAATTATCAATTAGGTATGTTTTAAATTCGATACAATTTCGTAAATACACCGGTATCATTAACCTAGATTTAAATGCTAGGCAGGCTGTTAAGCAATGCAGTAATGTACAAGTTCTGCACCCACATCCACATCGCTAAGCGTGCGTATTATTCCATAGCCTTTAAAATGGACCTATTTAACGTGCCTAAACAGTAACAGACTACACAGAAATCAAGTTGAGTGCGGATTTAGATAGAACAAACGCAGTCGCTATTCAAATTCAAGTATAAGCACTGTATAATTCTTTAATCTATGGTCAGCTGACTAAAAACACCCAGCGTCCGCAACACTGTGTGGCGCCACTGTGTCATTCTACGTCCACCATCTTTGAGACGTTCAAACTAATTTTCTCCACAAATGAAATAATTTAACAATCCAAAAACTGTTCAAAGTGAAGTGTGTGCGTAATAACAGCATCTGACCACCGGCGCCAGTTTTCACCAGGATTCCAGAGACAAATCTTCCAGACACGGTGAGTCAACCTTGCGGACCATTTTTACATATTAAAATTAATAATTAACTGGGCTATCGACATACAAGCACCGCCATTCATGACTTTACATATCTCTAAACTTGCTAGAAATAAGTCAAAACACCAATCAAATTATCAAAATTATCTCTAGCACAATCCAACCACATAACTATTAACCCTTAGCAAAGGAGGACGATCTCCGAGAGCCATCCCAGTGACGGTTGCCAACAACAGCCGACTTGAGCACATTGAGTGTCGTTCAATGGCCAGCAATTAGGTCGACATCACACTCCATATTGGAACACCCTTTACTAAGTCTGAATCTTATGTCACTTATGTTGTACAAGTTTATTAGATTTTTATTGTGCTATATACATTTGACGATGATTGCTGGATTGAGATGGTGTGTACGTTTATTATGTCATATACAGGCGTGCTTAAATGCATGGGTTTTTATTTAGCGAATGTTCGAAGTGTTGTTGTGCAAACCGATAATTGTGTTTCAGACTAGTTCAGACTTTTCAGATGGTAGGTACAGGCTGTTCTATGGTTGGGGGGTCAAGTTAGAGATTCATTTAGGCGACTTAAACAACTTTGGCATCAGATTAGCCAAAACCATATCATAATCAATACTAAATTAAAGGAGCAACAGTTAACTTTTAATTTGGGCCATTTCCGTCAAGTGGTTGCCATAATATAAAGGTTCGAAAGTGGTTCACGAGTTCACAATTCGGGGTGAACTACTACCATTCAATACCTCATGTATGATAGTCTATAATTAAAACAGTAAAGTCAGCATTAATTATTAACATTGAATGTATCCATACTCTGGGCACTTTTCCTGTCAAGCGTTTTTTCGCTAGCGTGCGAATCTCGCCCGCAATGCGTGTCAATGTCAACGTCAAATCAGTTCGCGAATAACTCCGTTACCATAGCAACCGGCGTGCGGGCGTCCCGCGCTACATGTAATGTGTATGTGCTTTTAATTATTGTTTGATATTTGACATTGACATCGACCCGCATTGCGGGCGAGAGCCGCACGCTGCTGGTGGAAAACCCCTTGAACGGAAAACACTTCAATAATATCGTCACATTCAACACGTCGAATAAATTACACCCATCACTGATATGATCAAATTATTGCTGCCAACTTGCTTTTGTAACATCATCTTTACGATATGGTGTCATATTTTGGGGAATTTCAACTAACACAGAGATGGTATTTAAAGCGCAAAAAAGATGTGTTCGAGCTATATGTGGCATAAAAAGTACTGATAGCTGTAAACCCTATTTTCTTAGTCTTGGTATTTTAACATTACCTTCTTTGTATAAATTTGAGGTGGCATCATTCATAAAAAATAATTTTCATCTATTCAATACTCTGAATAGCACACGACATAGTAATAAAATTAGATGTATCCAATATAAAAAAACAATATTTAATAAAAAAATTCTTGGAATGGCACCTAAAATATACAACAATTTGCCTAAATCGATTCTTGAAATCTCAAACATTATTTTATTTAAAAAAGCGTTAATGAAAATGTTAACAAATAAGGTGTATTATACAATAAAGGAATATCTTGAAGATAAAACTTTAAATTTAAACTAGATAGGTACATTTCATTGACAAACGTATGTACGTAGGTCACACTATAAGTTTTGCGTAACTTAAAAAAACAACATGTTAAAACCAAAATATTATGTTTATTGCTTTTCAAAATACTCTCCTTTACATTTTAAAACTTTTTTCATGCGATCGAACCATTTTTTAAAACAGGAGGACCACAGATCTGAAGGCATGTTTTCTACGTGCTGATTGAAACCTCTCATCAAATCTTTGATTTTGGGGAAAATACAGAAATCACAGGGTGCTAGGTCGGGGCTATGCGCAGGATGGGTGACAAGTTGTACTTTTTCGGAAGCTAAAAATAACTTTGTTTTGTTGGCCGTGTGTGAAGAAGCGTTGTCATGATGTAGGAGAACGCGGTTTTTGGGTTGTCTTTCGCGAACTTTTTCCAACACCCTAGGTAAACAAATGGTAGAATACCACTCGGCATTAACACTCTTTTGATCTTCAAGTGGAATTGTACAGATGGGACCAGTAGCTGAGAAAAAACGCGATCATTTTTTTACCAACGTTTCTCGCCTGACTCACTTTTGTTGGCTTGTTCGCATTTTTCACACCCATTCACAAGATTGCTGTTTTTTTTCGGGTTCAAAACAATAAATCCGCGTTTCGTCTCCTGTTACAATGTCATAAACAGCATTAGAATGTCCGTGGTCGTACTTCAGTAGCATCTGGGAGCACCATTCCGCGCGAGCCCGCTTCTGCTCCGCTGTCAGTTCATGAGGGATCCAACGACAACAAAGTTTCCGAACTTTCAATTCTTCGTGTAAAATTTTCTGGATTTGACACATACCAATCCCCAATAGTTCTCGAATTGTCTTGACCGCGGGTTTTCTTCAATTAACCAGTAGCCACATTATTTTCGTTGACGGCAGTTGAAGGCCGCCCTTCACGAAAATCGTCATGTAAAGAAACTCGACCTCTCTCAAATTCAGCAAATCATCGCCTCACGGTGCTCAAACAAGGTGCTTCTCTCCCAAAAGCATTTTGAAGACGAGCGGCACAGTCTTGCGGAGAGAGAGAACTTTTAAAATCATAAAAATCATCGCTCTAAAATCTTTTCGACTTAATTCCATTTTCGTTGCACATCAAAATGTGTGATAAAAAACAATTGACAAATGATTTCCCGCCAATTCAAATAGTTCCGATTAGCTAGAAGTGCAAAACTTTTAGTGTGCCCCATGTATATGGTCAATTAGAATGGACATTGTAATTTAAAATATTATAGTTATACTCGTATTTCTGACTTATGGTAATTTAATGATATTTTTGGACATCAATTCTCAATGACATTTTTAATGACATTTTAATAACTAGGTAGGTAATAAATTGACAAATGTATGGTAAATGTACTGGGATTGACATTGTTATTTTTTAATTTTGTTGAGTGCATGTGACATTGATATATTATTTCATTTTTATAATTGTAATCTTTGTAACACATTTTTTTGGGTCTCCTGCTTATTTCTGTTGCCTCATAGTTATTATTTGTACATTGCATGCCTAAATACTCGTAGGTAGGACATGTGTTCCTTATACATCAAATAGCACCTAAGATGTAGTTATGTAACATGTTCAGCAATAAAATTATTGATTGATTTAACTGTACAACACTGTCGCCTTTCTGTAGTCATACCATAATTATGTAATTAACTGAATAACATGCTATGAGGTATTGGTAAACAACCGCGTGTATTTAATTAACAAATGCATTGTGTATTCTATTTTTAGTACATGTCGATTGAATTGATGAATAATGTAACTGAGTAAGAGAACCCATAGTGTATGGGGTGCTACTCAGATTATAGGAGCTTGCCCCTGTGGATCAACAGACGATGTTCTGGTATACTTAAAAGCTTCCCTTTAGCGGTCAAAAGACTTGTCCTTTTTACGTGATTACCGACAAAGCTACTGTCGAAACGTGCCTCTCTGCCTATCCTATTTAAATATCTAATGTGATTATGACTTGTACCTTACGTGTAAAAACAATTAACAGGGTGTTTATACGGACTTTAGCTTCGGCGTCAATAAATGAAGTTCCTAAGTGGGTCACTCATTGCATATCTACAAGTACTTGGCACCGCCAGGGAAACAATCTTGATTGAAAGTGCCCCTAATCGGTTACAGTGACCAGGATTAATCTGCCGACGTCGCTAGCTAGCTACAGTACATGATTAATGATGAATGGAACCACTCGTCTGATATATTAGCTACAAGCGTATTATCGTTATAATTATTCTGTATGTGATGCCAAGATAGTGAAAATCGGTTGTAATTCGTAAAAGATGAGATCTTTTTAACGCACACTCACAGTCACGACTGTTTCGGGGGTAGGCAGAAGCATTTATTAGCTCAGTTTTCGCCAGCAACATTACTGGTCGCACTGTTGTCGCTGTTTGTCAAAGCCTCATCCGTAAAGTGGACGTGCAATTGAGAAAATTAGTCACAAAAACTTGAATGAAAATGTTTTGAGTGTTATGAAATATTATAACCAATATATTTTTGTATTTCAAAGCAATGCGTTTGCTTAAACTAGATAATCTTAATAACCTTGATAGCGCGATCTAGAAATTGTTATATAAAGCAAAGGTTAGAATTTGGATGTCGGTATCATCGTAGATCAGTTGGTCAGAGCACTTCCTCTTTAAGAGAAAGACCGTGGGTTCGAATCCTGTCGATGACATTTAAGTTTTTGTGATTTATTTATAATTCGAAACTTAATCAAAATTCTTGAACTACACTTCGTATAAGTATTCAACATACCGCGTAGGTACTCAACGAATATTCAACATACATAGTCGACTCGCGACATCAAAGCGACTTGCTCGTGAGTCTCGTGACACAACTCTAAATATCCGTCCGTAGTTTATAAATAACAGGGATGATGATATAATAGAAAATGAGGTGAACTTTGTTTAAATTGTCTTTGAAAATTGGAGCAAGAAAATGGACGAAATGGTAGCAGTAACTTAAAAGCTAGATATAAAAATAAAATGGCACCCTACTTGTTTGCTACAACACTTCTTAATGAAGTATACATGACTGGAAGTGCGGTTGCATGTTGCACATCAAAATACACAGACACATACACATATCACGCCTATATTCCCGAAGGGGTAGGCAGATGTGCATTACACACCCACGATTTTGCCAGTATTTTTAAACCCACGTTTTAGGGGGCAGGCCTATTGCCGTCACCGGAGACATTTATAATGGGTTATGTCTAAAATGGCCGAATTAATTTAATAAAAAGTAGCAACCATATTGTAATTTGGAAAAAAATAATACCCGTTGCCTTACGATGTAATGTCTTACAGTCCTGGGCGTCTCGGACTATCCGTATCGTACAACCAATATCGTAGTTAAAATCACAAAAAAGGATACCTACATTAAAAATCTTGTGATAGAAAACCACTTATAAAACCGATTAAAATATCTGCGGATTTTTTTTTCTAATTCCGCGAGACCGCTGCTGCTCCCTGCTGTCTCTGGTACACATCAGAAGGTATTTCCAGTGGCGCCAATAGCTACGGTACAATTGAGTGAATACTGAACCGATATTGAAATTACATTATTACCGAGTGACATAGATTACATTTTATCCCGGTGATGAGTTCCCGTAAAAATAAGGAACGAGAAAACCAAATCACGCGGGTGGAGCTGCGGTATCTACTAGTACGCAATATACTAGGTTTTTGCAAAAGGTTACAAATGATAACTTTTAAACTTTCGCGTTTCATTACCTATATTGTATTTTTTTTTACAGAAATGAACATGGCGTGGATATTTACCTATAATTAACTGCTTCAGTGGCGTGCAGTCGGTAGTGCATCGGCTTTCGACTCCGGAGTCTCGGGTTCGATTCCCGGGTTGAATCAAATATTTATGTGATCCACAAATGTTTGTTTCGGAGTTTGGGTGTTTTCTATGTATAGGTTATTATGTATGTATTTAGAAATTATAAGTATATTTATCAGTTGTCTAGATCCCATAGCACAAGCTTATAGCCTAGTTTGGGCTAGATGACGTTGTGTGAGAATGTCCAAAATATTTATTTATTATACCCTAACGTTTTAACCGGATTACACAAGCCGGGGCGATAGGAAGAAATCAACTCACTGTCAGCCATATTTACGCCAGATTCGTATTAAGGGTGCCTGTCGACCAGAGATCTGATATGTAGCAATGCTGCGAGGAAGTGCTTGTGGACCAATGAAAATGATTGTGCTAAGACGTGCTGTGTGGACACATGAATATGATTGGTGGATGTCAAAAGCATCCATGGCAACGTAGAATAGCACATCTGATCGATAGGCAGCCTAAGTTCTCTCGCTAAAAGTATTACCTAATATAGGTATTCAATGATCGACAATTTTTTTTTTTTCAGAATTGTATAATAGGTACCTATAGGTAGGGAATACTAGACAGTGTTCATAAAACATAGCATACTCCCACTATTTTTTGAAGCAAAACAGAATTGAGCATCAAAAGAATTGCGATTCACATTCACACTATGAATTTTAAAACAATCGTCAGCGGGAAAACCAATAAATTCGTGAACTACGATAAATCGAAAGCCCACAAATCACTCTACACACAAATGGTTTTCGTAAATCAACAAAAAAATAACTTCGGTATAGCTTCGTTTTATTTGGAGGTCGAGTAAGCACTTTTATATAATTAAGTGGTAATTTTGATACTAAAAAAGAAATGTTATACATAATTATGTACTTTTATAAACAATGGTAGGTTAAATAAATTGTTTTTGTGCGTATAGTTAGCACGTTAACTTTGATCGAGTCACACTTTTATTTACCTGTGTAACACCCACAAGGTCAGTTAAGAATTGAGAGTGTGGGAAATTCAGTAAACATTATCATCATTTTACTTTAACACGGGAATTACCACGAAATACAGCGTATATATGCACAGCTTTTAGTGCTTGACGTTTCAACCAGGTTACACAGGCTGACTCAGCCTGTTACCACGGTCAGTTTAAGGGACGGTCAAACTCATCCTTCACATGCGAAGTACACCACGCATTATGACATATGAACAGGATCTGGCCTATGGCCTATACAATTATTATGGTAACGAACACACTGCTCATTCACCACGCTGTCTTACGCGTCACCGCGCGTACGACGCTGTCACACACGTTTAAAGTGTCATAGCGCGTACATAACGTAAACGTCAGACGTCGTAAGACGTAGGACCAGTGTGTCGCTGTTTCCCACGTCGCGTGGCATACGTCGTATGTGAAGGACCAGTGTGTTTTAAACTTCATTGCCATGGAAGGTAAATTATACATTTTGAAACAAAAAAATTAGAATTTAAACATTATCATCAGTATCGTATCAAATTAAACGATTACTACAGTACGATTTTGATTAATGGTGGTGACTGGACACACAGAGAGGTAGACAGAACCGTTTATTCACCCACGTACAGTTCGTGAGGCGTAAGCAGAGCTTTGAATTCGTGTGAGAGCGTTGTCTGTCTCTCTATCAGCAAGTGCATCGCATGCAGATCGGATTTGTAACTTTAGCACTTCATTAGTAACTATACCTCTAGTAGTATTTCATTGAAACGTCTACTACTAAGATAAATAATATGAGGAGAGAGAAAGCGCGAGAGAGAACCGATCAGTTTAAAGAATTTTTTTGCTCGAATTTCATTTTACCGAAAACTATTGTCAGACTTCTATTTTGTTACATGCATTTATTACATATATTTTTAGACCTGCGCTATCATTTAGGTACTTAAGAAATGTGGCTGGTTGGAATCGACTAAAATAATTTAATACCTGCCCGCTATGAATGTGAGCAAAGCAGATGTTAGTGCATGACACAGAATTTTGTCGCAAAATCGATGTTAGTACAACTTTGTTGTAATTTATGGCATCCGTTTGTTACTCTCGGGTCGCAATATGTCAAGTTGTAGTTAACTATACAGTTAACTATACAGACATACCTACTATTTTATTACTCAACTAGTTGACGCCCGCGGCTCCACCCATGTATGTGTAATTTTCTCAGTAAATAATTATGAATTTAGGTGCATTCTATATAACGAACAATGACAAGTCGTTTTCTTAACTAGCTTTTCTTAACAGCCAGTAAATTGCTTAGCTGACACGTTGGTGAGTTTCAGGCTGAGCGAGACAAGTCTTGCAGTGCCGGCAACGTAAAAATATTAACGAGGCCGAGCGGATCAACGACGGCTGCCAATACATCTCTTATGATCATGTATGACGTATGTGAAAGGATGTCATTATGGGAAGTAAATTGTATAAATAAGTTGACCATTTAGGAAAATGGCGATTTGGTACAGTTGTCTATATAAACGACGTATTTGGTTCTGTAACGTGATGATATTCATGTAGATACCTAACAAAAACATGTTCACTCCTTAAAATTCCCCATTATTAATATCAGGTGTGGCCGGCCATGGCGTCTTCCAGCTAAATGGCTGTATCGCGTGCTGTGAACGGTTTTATTGGAACCACACCTAAACTAAAACATCTTTACTTGCATGTTATTAAGGTAGGTTTAGACAATTAATAAAGACATACTAATAATAAGTAGACAGCGTTAATTAATCAGTTTCATGAAATAAGTCACCATTCTGTTAAGTCCTGTGCAGTTTCTAACTTCAAGAATTGCTAAAGGTACAACGAGACGAGAGAGGCAATATAGGATATTTCTTACATACTCAAGCACAAAGTAGGTTTTTTTTTTAATTCCGCAAGACCGCGGCCGCTCCCAAGTCTAGGCTAATGTAAGCTAATCACAGGTTGTGTTATGAGATCTAGATAACTGATAACATACTAATCCTTCTAAAAACATCTAATTTACAAAACTCTTGTGTCACAGGGTTTGTTCCAAAACTCCTCGAAACGGTTTGACTGATTCTTATGAATTGTGAACCCATTTTTTAGACGGCTGTTATCGTTATCAAAGTGATAAGGGTGGCTCACACCCTAAATATTTTCTGGCAAAACAACGTTTGTGGGGTTAGTGTGGTGTCACTATACACTGGCTGCAGCAATGTATGATCATTGATCCCGCTGTTTTTGCACAGTTCTCATCTCTTTTATTAAATTTTCATTCCATTGTAGCGCTTGAACGATTTTAATTATTTTTTCTTTGTGAAAGCTATTGTACAATACCATAGTAGAAAAAGAATCTATGGATTCTGAGTTGAGTTTCTACTTGGTCGACTGATCTTAGTGTTGCAACTGGCGAGAGCATATAGTCTGTTTTAAGTAAGAGATCGTTGCTGTTAAAACCCCTGTGTCATAGAGTATAGACTGTATACTATATAGGTTGTTAGATGGAAGTCATGGCTAGGTAAAATATTCTAAGACACAATTTACTTTAAATTCTATTTAGATTCAAGAACTATCCCGTACGGTACACCATACCGACCTATTCAGAATTTCAAATAGCAAAGACTCGCGGCGGCCAACACCTTAGTGGATCGATGACGTCACGTCCGGGAAGCGAACACCAATGAATAGGAGGCAGGTAGAATAAAGTTTAAAGCGTTGTAGTTCAAAAGGAGCATCCATGTTTCTAATGGTTTTAGTACGTGTTTCGAAGTTTTCAAGTTGTATATGACTCCTTTGGGTTTTGTAGATAATTGGTAACAATTTGCTAATAGAAGAATTTCGTTAAGTAACAGCCATTTCAACAGACTTAAGAATCACATACTTACCTTTATTGAATTATTGCCTTTATAATATCTACTAGTGACGGTCTTTGTAGTAGACCGCGTCTGTTAGCATTTTATTATCACCGACTTCCCACAAGAAAAGTTTTTCTCGAATAGATCCTGCATTAAAAAAATAAACTTTATTTCACGAATCTTTCCAAAAAAAAATTTCTCTCGAATTTTTCTAGGATAATCCAAGCTATATTCTCAGAGGCCAAAACATAAAACCCAATAAAAACCGCTATGTGTGTCCACATTTTATAGTCGGACCCAAAGATAATGCAAGTAGAAATCCAAATCGAATTTACTAAGCAATGATTTATCTTTATTCATGATGACATACCCTATTCATAAGGCATCCGTGGAACGTGAGGGGAAGCCACAGGGTACTTGGTATGTACACGTTGTACAGACTGACACACCTGCGGGTAATAAACGAGTAAATAGCAAAGGTGTATGAAAACCTCGTAATATTTTGTGCTAAAATGTTGGGCACTTTATTTAGAAATCGGGACTCGTGAGGATTTTAGTATGTAGGAAACTAATACAGTATTACTTATAAAGAAACTTCCTTAATCTAAGAGCAGACCAAAAGACGGCTTAAGCGCTTAAAGTAAAAATTTTCAAAAAAAATAATAATTTCAGTTTCTGTTTTAATTCTCCTCATACTTATTGGAAAACAATTATTTACTTTTACATGTGTCTCGGGCCTAGATAATTTAAAGCAATATGTATGCAACGTAAAAAAACATCTATCGATTCAAGGTTGGCAAACTAAATAAACTTCTAATAGGCAAGGCATACCACTTGAACCGCGAACGTGCCAAAGAGCAATCAACTATTCCACATCAAAAATTGAATCGGTAACTTCAAAACATACCAATGCACTTTGTAAATCGGCACAAATATTTTAACAGCAGTATTTACAGTGAAGCGAAGCGTGTTCTCGCATTTTGGGACCAATAAAGCGGGCGTTTTCATTGAGAATTTTAATTGTTACACGCTGTAGAGTAGAATTTCATGCAGATAAATAAATTCATAAAATAACTATTAAGGAAGGTTTTTGTATAGGTATTTGAACTGTGCTGAAACATCGAAAACTTAAAACAATATGCCGGAAACTAATAGTAATCCCGCAGCAACCCGGTTTAAAACGTTACCGGGATTACCCCATACAACCACACAAACACAAATTACCTCTTATAGTTAAATATCTATAGGTGTTAATGCACTTGCTCATACTTACCAAAATCTAACCATGAGGTAGATACCTAACGTAGTATACTTTTTTTTAATATCACGGTCGCCAAATTGTCGCCGCTTGCCTAATGGAAAGCCGGCGTCTGGCTATTGAGGGCGACTCTCATAGTACACAATAACACTATAAAAAGTGGCCCTCAACTTGACGACGACGTAGTGATGTGCCTATTCACGCTTCGCTTAAAGAACCCGGGGTTATATGTGGGAGGAAACACGTGCGCGTTCCAGGTCACTATCGTTCGGCAGAGAAAAGATTAATGATCAGTAGAAATAAGTCAACGGAATCAAAATTATATGCGACTAGAGCTAAGTATTTGGGAATAAAACAAGTAGGTACTTACGCAATTCCTATATCTTACAACACATAGTATTTGTTTCTCCTAGAGCTGACGTAATGTAATCTAAACATGTCACAAAGTTATCCAATATCCCGAGCAGTGTCAAAAACCCTAAACAAAAGCCATCAAATACAGTATCGAGGCACTAGAATAGATGAAACAAATAGGGAGGGCTCGCAAAGTCACAAGCATTCGGGTCACGACCGCAGGGCGCCTTGTATCACCGCTACGGCTAATCAGACTGTCTCGGTAACAGTCCCAAACTACTACTGCGTACAAGTATATGTATGGGAACGTATTTAATGGGAAAATTGGGGGATAGGTTGAAAGGTTTGCATTGATCTGATTTTGATGTAATTTAAAAGGGTTTTAAACGGTGACTGAATACTTTAGACGCATCACTGTGAAGGATTATTAGTTAAAGTTTTAACATTGACTTTTGTTTTATTTTGATGGGATTTTATTATATAATTATGTGGTGTTTAGTGTTAAGGACATATAAATGTATTGGTAATAATATATAACAATTGGACAAAATTTATTTATTTACGCAGTTGAGTACCTAATGATTGTGTTTAACAATCAATAAGAAACAGTTACTATTAATTATCAGTAAAAAACAAAAATTTTCAAGATCGTATAAATTAGGGAACCGGACTCGTTTTGCAGATCTATTACTTAATAAATAATTTGCTCATTTATGCAGAATGTAATATCGGAGCAGAATAGATAAAAAATCCGAAGAGAATGATAGTCAATAAGTAACACGATATTAAAACAGTACAGCCAAAGCAAATGATAAAATTCGCGTTTGTGAAGAAAATGGGTGTCAATCGGGTGTTATTTTGATTGAGTTTTGACTAACATTAAATTACTAGAATTATTGACTGATATTATATTCGTAGTAAGTAAATAAATCTATAACTGTCAATCCTGTACAATAAAACAATGAAACATACAGTTAATCGATTCCTGAAGAGCGAACTTCTAAATTGTTAGAGGTTAAAGCGTGTAGTAATACAGTAAGTAAACTATGTTCAAATTATCACTTCGGGCGATATAATTTATACTATGAACGTGAGCAGAACCAAGAACGATGTGTTCAAACTACCAAAAAAAACTAATCTTACCAAATGGAGTCGACAAATCGAGTTCAAAGAACCTTCCAGAATAATCAGCAGACCATGACTTGAAGAGAAACAAGTTATATAAAGAGCCAATGCTATAAAAAGCGAAATTTCCCAAGAAAGCGCGTTAGGTCGTCGACATTAAACTTTATACACTGTCCCTTTTTTTTTTTTTTTTTTTTTTTTTTTTTTTTTTTTTTTTTTTTTTTTTTTTTAGTTCCGCGACCAAGGCCGCGGCCGCTTTAACGTCCGTTGCCGGGCGTCTCTGGTTACAAGCAGAACGTATTTCCAGTGGCGCCCGGCGGACTTTGACCACCTCTGTGGTCTCTGCGGGGGGTTGGGTCGGGATGAGAATCCCGCGTCGTTGGGGTAGGGTTTTATCCCGCGTCAATGAGTGAATCTGGTTGCGTGCTATGGGGCAAAGGCCCCGCAGCACGCAACCCTTCTAGCCTGCTTCTGTAAGGACGACGGGTGGCGATCCCGCCGTCCTCAGGCCCCGATCATGGAGGTCGATGGTCTTGGGCGTAGATGAGTCTGCGGCGGCCTCGCCGCTGACTACGGAACTCGGCGGGGAGGGCACGCTCCCTCTCCCTCTCGGCCGCCTCCTTCGCGAGCACGACTTGCTCGCAGAAGGACACGGCCGCGTTCCACCTACTCCCGCTGGAGACCATGGCTTGAAGCATGGTCTCCAGCGAGAGGGTATCCACACCCAGACCCACTACGAGGTCCCGGCGCTGACTCGCCCACGCTGAGCACTCCACCAACGTGTGGAGTGCGGTGTCGTCGTCGGAAACCTCGCAGTGTTGACACCGGGGTGTATACACTGTCCCTAGGGTAAAACATATTAAATAATCTCGGTTGGCGACATTAACTATAACGACATGTATTTTTCGGAAAATAAAGTAAGATTACAACAGCTCGTTAAAGTCAAGACTTAAGATGAAAACGCATAATTCATAACAAAACATAGACGTGATAAAACAAATAGTAGGTATATTTAGCAATAAAAAGCACGAACGAAATGTTTACAGAACTAGAGAATGAAAAGGTCAATGTTGTGAATACTGCATGTTTGAACCAAAGACTAAACTCATAACTCCAGCAAAATCGACATCAACTTTTCTAAATTCAAAACTCAATATAACTTCAAAGCAGTTAAAGGTGTGGTGTGAATTGAAGGAGTTTGGCATCAAACTCAGTCAGTTATTGTTCTCTCATTCATAGCCAAGTCGCAACTAAGTCAAACTATGGCTGAGAATAGCTTCCCACATAACTAAACAACTACTACAGTACTACACATTTCGTAAAACTGGTTCGCATTTAGTCGAACACATTTAATCGATTGCAGCTCGGTTAATAAAAAGGGGAAATTGTTACAGTTACTAACATGTAAGTACTGATACAATTATATATACACGAGTCTAATGGAATTGTCTTGAAGTACTAATGCATTTAATCTATTTTTACTCAACGAAACCTAAGTTACTCTCGACACAATAAATTGAAAACAATATTTTAAAACTGAACTTAACAAGTTTGTTTCGTATTTATGGCTGTAGTTGTATGTAGTTTGTAATTGGAATTTACTGCAAACAATTTGTTTCTTGGTATAGGGATATAGGATAGGAGAGTTCATAATAAATGTACTTATTTCTTGCACTTAATTTTCGAAGATAGTTTCATCAAGTTAGCAAAAAGCGCTTTTAAGGTAGTAATAGTAATCTACCTGGCGGAATCTTCGATACGTATCACAACAACATTAATTCCAAATTTCAGTACATTTTAATTCATTATCTACCCCTACCCCTATACCTACTATTTCAAATCTTATATTGCAACAAAATCAGTTTCATTTGATGTAGTGTTGTTTATTTAGTACCTAACAATTTCATACGATCATTTTTCAACCGGTTTTTAGAAGACAGTTTTCGATAACGGTAAGTTATTGTCACACAGTCTTGATCATCACAGTAAGGATGATACAGAAAAAATGTGCTAACTGAATTCCGCAGTCCCAGTGTGAGCGAACCTTAACTGCAGATACATCTCAGCTTAGTTCAAACTCCTACAGCTTTTCTTGACTAATGGATTGCGGATCTCTGGAGATGCACAATCTATTTTCTAGAAAATCCCACTGGAACTTGAACAGAGTGAGATAGGACTAAAATAGGATCTGATATCGAAATACTCGTATGTTTAATCGATACTCGATTAATCAAGTCTTCGTTGCTTTGTTAGTACAAACTAAATAGAACTTCACTTGTGTATTTACCGAGTAGAGACGTGGTTTAATTCGATTTGTAAGAACCTCGGCACGGTTCTGACCGTGGACGTGATATGCCTTTTAAAGGTCTCACTTATTCCAATCTATAAAGGAAGGGATAATGGTGCGATTCATGTTATATGAAGGTGGCATTTTACACCTTAACAAGAAAACGTGTTATTCTATGTAAAACACACACACACACACACACACAGTTAGGCCGACTACTTTTCCTACATGAACACTGATCCATTTAGTTCTAAAAATCAAATCTCCCCACATTATTTAGTTCAGTTCAGACCTGTTAATTGTGTGACGTTTGAAACGTTGCGATAATTAGTTTTAATTTTATAAATTTATTAACAAAGCAATCTGACATCATTTCCGCAAATGGAGCAAATCGAGCAGCGTGCCGTCATTAAGTACCTCCATAAGAAGGGGCTGTCATCAAAAGCCATCCATGATGATATGGTCAGAACATTAGGGGATTGCGCTCTTTCATATTCATCCGTAACAAAATGGATAGCAGAATTCAAGCGTGGTAGAGAGAGTGTGAAAGACGAACCCCGCTCTGGAAGGCCTTCGATGTCCACTTCTGACGAAAATGTTAAAAAAATACTCGACTTAATTATGGGAGACAGCAGATTGAAAATTAGAGAGATATACGAGATTATAGGCATCTCTTATGAACGTACTCAAAACATAATAGTCAACGTGTTGGGTTTCCACAAGGTGTCTGCGAGGTGGGTTCCGCGACTGCTTTAAGTTGAGCAAAAAAGAATGCGATTGACTATTGCACGCGACTGTTTGGAGTTATTTGAAGCTGATGAATGTGATTTTTTGAATCGTTTTGTTACTAAGGACGAAACATGGGTTCATTACCCGAAACAAAACAACAATCAAAACAGTGGAAAAGACCTGGTTCACCACCCCCCAAAAAGGCTAAGTCGATTTTGTGGGCAAGTAAGTTGATGGCTTCAGTATTCTGGGACTCGAAGGGTGTGATTATGGTTGATTATCTTGAAAGGGGTCAGACTATAAACTCTGATTAATACTGCACCTTACTACGTCATTTACGAGAGGAAATAAAAGAAAAACGTCCAGGAATGATAAGAAGAAAAGTCCTGTTTCATCAAGATAACGCTTGTGTTCACACGTCTGTACAATCAATGGCAGAAATTAGCACATCGACCTTATTCACCTGATCTGGGACCGTCGACTTTTTTCTGTTCCCTAACCTAAAAAAGCACTTGAGAGGTCAAAGATTTTTGACAAATGACGAGTTCAAAGCAGCAGTAGACACATATTTTGACTCTAAGGAAGAATCATTTTTTTTTCAACGGGCTAAATGCTTGGAACTTGATGGTGATTATGTTGAAAACTAAAAATATATTTCATTTATTATGTATTTATTTTCTTGGTTAGGCCGATAACTTTTCAATCCACCCTCGTAGCATGCACACTTGCATGACACGAGATTGATGAGAAAAATAAACGAGTTTAAATATGTATCGACATAGAACAGTGTTGACAGCTTTTTACAGAATAACCGTAGTTTCCAACATATTTCTATATGTTGGAAACTACGGTTATTCTGTAAAAAGCTGTCAACACGAATTTGACACTGAACAGACATAAATAACAGGCGAAATAGTAAAGGGAAATGTTGACAAAAAATTGTACAGTTTATTACATAACTACGGACGCCCGCTTGACAAATTATATACACAAAAACCTTCCTCGAGAACCACTCTATCCATTGGTGAAAATCGCATCAAAATCCGTTTCGTAGTTTTAAAGATCTAAGCATACATACGGAACGGGCGACTTTGTTTAGTGATAGTGAAATGATACATATTTACTTAGTATTAGGTCTTTACCTATGAAATTGCCGTTTTGTATGAAAAAAATTAAACGACTTTTTTTTTCATGTATTAATCGAAGTAATCACTCATGCAATCAATGCATCTTTGCCAACGCAGAGGCAACAATCTCCATCATTGTGTTCAGTTCTTCACAGTCATTCACAGTACACATCTGCAGTTATGCTCACCCGTTTGGTAAGAAGCTGTGATAAATCACACCAAACAGTGACCATTACTTTTCTAGGGGTAAGTTTTCGTTTAGGGCATTGTTTAGGTGCTGAACCAGGATCCAACCAACTTGCTGAGCGCTTGCGGTTATCAAACAGAATCCATTTTTCATCGCAAGTAACAATGCGGTTCAAAATTCCTTCATTTGTGTGTCTGTTGAGCAATGCAAGGCATGTCTCGACGCGTACTTCGCGCTGGCGATCATTGAGTTCGTGAGGCACCCATTTGTCAACCTTTTTTTACCTTGCCAATTTGACGCAAATGGACCAATATTGTTTTGACGCTAACGTGGAAAGCTGCTGCTAATTCAACCGTAGATTGTGTATCATCGGCGTCCACAATCACCTTTAATTCGTCATTGTCGACCAAAGTCCAAACGGCAATTTCATAGGTAAAGACCTATTATATTTAGATTTTATATATCCGTTTGCACTTAAAATAATCTGAACTTCCTAATAAGTAAAATAAGAATAATATACCAACAACCTGCTTTGGAGGTTCGTGATAAGTATAAATTGAAAAAAATAAATAAATGTAATAGTAATCGCAAATAAAAGTTACTTGCATTTCCATTAACCTCTCATGATTAGGAAACCTCATTAGTGTCAGTAGTATGGTGACCGGAGGTTGAACTTGCGACAGCTAACGTCGAAACGCAAACACCTCAACCAGAACGAATGTTTGTAATAAATAATAAGTTTTTTTTAATTCCACGGCCCATGGTCGCGGCTGCTCTTACGTCCGTTGCCGCGCGTCTCTGTTTCACACGCAGAAGGTATTTCCAGTGGCGCACGGCGGACTTCGATCACCTGTGTGGTCTCTACGGGGGTTTGGTCGGGATGAGAATCCGGCGTCGTTGGGGTAAGGTTTTATCCCGCGTCGGTGAGTGACTCTGGTTGCGTGCTGTGGGGCAAAGGCTCAGCAGCACGCAACCCTTCTAGTCTGCTTCTGTAAGGACAGCAGGTGGCGATCCCGCCGTCCTCAGGCCCCGAACATGGAGGTCGATGATCTTGAGCAAGTAACATCAAATCCTAGTTAAAAAAAATCTAACTATAAGTTCCCAAAAATAAAACTCAGATCGACCTAATAAAGAGTATTTTTTTTGGAAACTTCATAGAGAGAGAGAGAGAGAGAGAGAGAGAGAGAAATTCCTGATGCTTTTTTTTGTGTACTAGGGTAACAAAATGAGCATTGTGTATACGTACCACGAGTGCGTGTCGCACCCGTCTTTCCGCCGCCGCGTATGGCTCCCTATTATGCTGCAGGCTCTGAACTGGAACAAACAAACATTCTATTATTAGAGATTTTCAGTTGTATGTTTCTCAATAAAGTTATAAATCACAAGCAGTTTTGGTTACTCTAATGAAGATTAAAACCAAGGTATAAATTTTTTTTTTGACACACGTCACCTAGCCCATATTAAGCTAATAAGCTTGTGCTATGGGATCTAGACGACTGATAAACATACTTATATATTTTCTAAATACAAACATACATTTTTCTTGGTAGCTATTATTGGCAACAATCCATCCAGACCTTGTTTCAATCGTTAATTAACCACATATAAAACAATAATACTCGTCTTTTATATGCCAATAAGTAAATTAAAGACCAGTCGTTCACATATCAAACAATAACACAGCCACTCTTAAACTTTCATATCTATTTCCGTCTGGAATTCATACAAGACAAACCCAATTTCACCAGTGGCGGTTAGCTAACCATTACATGCAACCAGACCGTTTATATTTAGAGTCGCTGCTGGAATTCTTGTACGCTTCCGTGTCTCAAGCGATTCAAACATTATGCCGAATGACTAACAATTCGAACAAAAAAAAAACAATTGTGCCGGATATAGTTCCCGGTAAAAAAACCAGCGGTATAAAGAGTTCATTGATTATAATGGTTTAAGAGATCGAATGTATGCAGCATCGGGCTTATTTATGTGGTGTACTGTTTGTTCTGAGAAACAGTATAAGATATGTGTTATACGATACTAGTAGACCCCCGCGACTACATTCGAATTATACCTCGTCAAATGCAAATAGCCTTTCACAGAGAATGTACTGTTTCTTGGGTAGTCATTTATATAATAAAATAAATACAATCCTTGGCATATATAACCTTCCTAAAAGGAAATGTAAATACATCGTTTAAAATTGGCTACAGAAACTGACTTATATTGAAACTGAGGAGCTGCTTAAAACAATAACATAGATTTAATAATCTTTCTTTTTAATTTATTCTCTTTTCATTCATTCTAAGTATTAACCATAGATCACTCTGTCCACATTATCGGAGACGTATTATATGTGGGAAGCCTGGTAATCTGTCTGACCGGATCTTCCTAGTTCAGATACCAGTCTCTCCCAAAGGTGCATCTTTGTAATTAATGTAACATTAAACCTAGTAACATATACCTTTGTGAAAGAGAAATAAATAAATTTTATTATTATTATTATAAATATCCGTTATTGGTGCTTGGCCGCAAATGGTTGCGTATAGCTGCTGATGCAGCAAATGCAAAAAGTAGTAGATTTTCTATAGCAACGGAACATGTTTTATAAACGGGGATTCTACTACTCATATCTACCATTTTAACCATGATCTAACGTATTACTTAACAAAAAAATCTCTTTATAAAAACCGGCATTTTGTTTTCCTCATTCATTAGGATTTTAAGTAACTCCCAAAATAAGTATAAAAATACTGTATTTACAAGGCTTTGTCTAATTATTCTGCTAATGACTTTGTAAGCAAAGCATTAAAATGTGTTAATGAAAGTTACTAATGTTCTTTTACTTTTATTTGTAACATAATGAATGGCTATGATATCAAAAAAGTAAAACTTTATTTTATATCTAGGTTTTTTGTATAAGTACCCACTTTCAAGTTGACTTAGCATCCATTACACGGTTTAAAACTGATGTTTTAAACCAACGGTGTTCAATTGATCACTGTTGGTTTTAAGCCGTGTAGCCAGTAAAGCGCTCGGTTTAATACCACGTTTACAACCGCGTTTACAATCGTGTATTTATCCCTTTAAAAAGAAGCAATGCTTGCGTAGTCGGGTAGGTAAGATGTAGAATTGGCGATTAGATAACTTAAGTTCGTGTCCTGGCCATCAGATACTAACATTTTTCCTAACCGCAGAACTTGGCTTTAAAAAGGCTTACTATTAATTACATATCCACTTTATTGTTGCTAGTAATAGCTTAAAAAATATTCACCTACGTGAAGCCAATAAAATGATGAACTAAATCTGGAACACAAATATTATGTATAGCCTACGTGGCTACCGTGTTGGAAATATAATATCTTACAGAAGCCAAAATATACCTTAGTTGTTCTTGGTAATGTGGGGGAGATTTAACTTTGAAATTCTAGGAAATTGTGATTCGTTTGTAAAACAAACTTCCCATTAATTGAATATACATGTAGGCACAAAGTTTATGCCCAAGAGGTTTTTATAAATGTAACTGGCAATTTGACACAAATACAAACACGATGTACTTACTGCTTTACGACATCATGCTCTCAATGCTGTAAAAAGAAACCGACCATGTACGAACTCGCGCACGAAATGGTCCCTAAAAAACATATCTGTGGTATAAGAGCCCTTCTTTTATTCTGTTTTTAGTATTTTTTGTTATAGCAGCAACATAATTACCTTTATCATTTGTAAAAATTTCAACTGTCTAATTATCACGGTTCACGAGATACTTACTAGAGCGGAGGCTTTGTAATAGGGTCCTGTTTCCACTTGATTATTGTACTGATTGATGTACAAATAAAATACGTCAAAACTTGATCCAACAACCGAAAGATTATTCTACTCTCAACTTGTGCCTGACTCTGGCTTTTAACTACAAACCGGTCAAGACAAAGTGTTTCTATTTCTACCATCTGTGGAATGCATAAAGCACAATGGGCAGCTTTCAGTGCAAATTGTATGGGCACAGAGAGTACGCCTTTGTCTCCCGTACCATCTAGATGTATAACATTAAGGTATTGGCTTTGGAATTTAATACATACAAGTCAAATGCCTCCGGGTAGAAGCGTAACACGGCAAGTAAGCTAATGTTTAAACTAAAGATTATGGTTTAACGCGGTAATGACTAACGGGTATTTGCGTTTGAACTTAGTAGGTTTAGTTACTACTACTAAACTCCATGTGCCAGGAAACGGTTATCGGCTCGCCTTCTACGTGGGACCTCAAGTGACTGAAGTCATGAATGATTCAACCCCTTCGCGGATTAACTTGTGATTTTTTATTAAAATTTTTTGTTACTTCAAATTTTTTAATTTGATGTGTGTGTATGTGATTATAATTTATAACAATTGTCTTTCACAACAAATATAATATGCTCTTCATCATTATTCACCGAGCCTTTTCCCAACTCAGTTGGGGTCGGCTTTCCAGTCTAACTGTGATTCGGCTAACTTCGATATTTTCCGTGAAACGACTGCCATCTGACCTCCCCGACCCATGGGCGATATCGAAGTTCTGTAGTTAAATCGGTCGGATTTTTGATTTAGGGCTCATCTACCCCTAACGACTGCCATAGATGTTCGTATGACAACCGGGACCGACGGCTTAACGTGCTCTCCGAGACACGGAGTGGTCTGTGTCTTAAGAAATGGTCACCCATCCTAAGACTGGCCTGACTAGATGTTGATTAACCTTTGCAATGTGTTAACATTGTCGGTTACCACTAGACCACGAGCCCATCTATTATACTCTTCAATGCAAAAATAATTTCTGAAATCAGATTTACCACTTCTTAAGATTAACGCGTGTCGAAAATAACTGTCTCTTAAAATGTTTATTAAGATGTATGAAAGTAACCTTCACGCTTGTCACAATGTCGACATTTCATATTGACCTTGAAAAAAAAATGTCGCGGTAAAATTAATCTGTTGTTGATTAAAGAGGGTGATTTAAGGTCGGTCGATTCACACAATTGACATATCAGTCATAACAGTCGTGTGAATCGAACTTAAATCGGTGCGTTGAGAGGAGGATCCAGACATCCACCTCTGCCTACCCCTTCGGGGATATAGGTGTGATTTATGTCTTACTTTTAAACTTCATAGTAATATATCATATATGCAGTCTGTACTAGGTAAGGTCAGGTGATATTAAATTTAAAGTATACCCTACTTTAAATTTATCTTATCATTTTGTTTGTAGATATGAATAAATATACTTAAACTATATTATATAAATCACAGACGATTTTCACGTCAACCAATTAAACTAAATAAGCTAGTTTAAATAATTCAAAAATGATATATTTAGATCAAGGTATATTTAATATTTATATTTAATTGTATTTGTAGATAAGGCAAACAAGTGGGTATGACAGATATACTAAAAAACTTTTTTATTTATTCCGCGGCCCAAGGCCGCAGCCGCTCTCAAGTCCGTTGCCGGGCGTCTTTGGTACGCACGCAGAAGGTATTTTCAGTGGCGCCCGGCGGTTTAGAACTACCAATGTCACAAATGCTAAAGTAGGCATAACACGCTTTCCAGCCTAAACTACTCGACTAATTTAAATGAATTTGGAAGAATTTGATAGTATAGGGTTTAGCATTAGCCGAGGACGTTACATAGTTCTACTATTCTTTCTTCTTTTTAAAAGGCAGTATTACTCATTTTACACTGCCTTAGTGGCGCAGTTATCCACAAATGTTTGTTTCGGAGATTGAGTGATGTATAATATGTATGTATTTAGAAATATTTAAGTATGTTTATCAGTCGTCTAGGTCCCATAGCACAAGCTTATATTAGCTTAATTTGGGCTAGATGACGTTGTGTGAGAATGTCCAAAAATATTAAAAAAAAATCTTTCTATCAACCTTCGAGGTTATCATCGCAGGTACGAATATTACAAGTTTAGTCGACATTATTGTAGTGACTTTCAAACCACAAATCCTCAGACGAATCGTTAGGTATTAGTCAAGTGTAACCCAGCTAATAAATAAGTTTAATTAGGCCCTACAGCTCTTGATGGCATTTAATAAATACGGGATATTTGTAGACGTGACAGGATGATAAATAGCCTTGAAATTCAAATACAAAAGAGATAAAAAAATTGCTCGTATTTGTTCATTTCGTATGTGACATTAAACACGTCTTGTTCTTGACGGAAAATGTGTTGTCTGTACAAATATTGCAGTAAGTTTGTTTACATATAATTTACCTTAACACTACTATCTCTATTTAATGAGCAATAAAATTGTACTGGTATTAAATATGACCTTGTATATTTTCCTGGTTTTTAGTAGGATTTGATTTTTTGTGTACAGTAACACTGGAGGTGTAGACTCGTGACTAGATTTTTTAATAAACGGATAGTGTAAAAGATGGTAAACTAGTAATTCTACGCGGCTTCGCTAAATCATAGCACAGTATAAAACAAAGTTACGGGCCGGGCGGGCGCGGGCTTCCGATAGTAATTTAATAAAGGTCATCTCAAAACGCGTGCTACAAGAACCTTACTGGTCATTGGTATATTGAAACTAGGCATAATAGGGTAGTAGACTGTCAAGGCTACGGCGAAGTTATGGCCAATTAAAACTTCCCCAAAGTGGTTAATAGGCTCACCTCCGGGAAACTAACATAATTGCTGGCAAAATATAAGTGTAATGGACCGCTGCGATTGTATGTATATATGGTGGCTTTAGTAAGATGGCAAGCTTTAGTGATGCTCAAAGAGCAGGGAAACAAAGCCAACATTAGATGCCCCTCACCTCGAAAAGGCTGCGGTCGTGAGACCATTCGATTCTTAATTTAGTCAAATCGAACGCGGATTTAATTCTAAGTTTCCAAAACTGTTAGTTCCAAATAGATTATATCTACATTAATATACTCGTATAGAGATGGATACTGTTTAATTATTCGTATCCTAAACAACCAAAACAATTACCCAACCTCCATCTTAATTTACTTGCCTAAATAATTAACGAACCTTTAAGTCTTTGTTCTGGTGCTGAGGAAAGTACTTTTATAATAAAATTAAGCAATAATACTAAATTACCTACTTCAATACGGATACATTTTTAAGTTGCTTTAGAATATTCTTATCTTTATATATATAATTCTACTGTACGTGTGTATTACTTGACAAATTATATACCCAAAAACCTTCTTCGAGAACCACTCTATATGCATTGGTGAAAACAGCATCAAAATTCATTGCTGACCATTGCGTGGTTTTAAAGATCTAAGCATACATACGAAACGGGCGACAGTGTTTTATACTATGTTATGATATGATTATGATACCATTAGGTGCGAAGTGCCCATAACCCAGTCCCTCCTGATGGGGAAGATGTGAGTCCGACGTTAGGCATATTTATGTAAAATGGAACATAGGTAAAATTTAATTTCCGCCAACTTTTTGCCAGAATCTTTGTTCGTTCCACGTAATTGTGGGGTGGATTTTTCCTTTGGACCTATTGCCACTAGCCGAGAACTTTTGAAGATCTTCCAGACACTCGTTCGTTGATTGACAGATGCACTACTTGCACACGTTGGCTTGAGCTTCTTAGATCTTCGAGAAATCGTTACAGTTCAAAATGAAACAATAGCTCAAGGTTTTTGGAAACACTGTTAGAATGTTGTTAGATGATTTCGACGCATCTAAACACGAGGTTAGGCACGAAAACGAGCAATCGTACAATATTCCCAGAACTTTGGAACTACATTAAAGACTTATATTGTTCTTGAGCTGTTCTTCCATTTTGTGGATGAGTTGTAGGTCAATTAATAAATTTCTAATTCCATTTTACAACGTTTGTATGGGATTAAATTTATCGCATTTCTATGGGCACGGAACATTAACAAAGTTTACTATTGTACTGTATGTCAATGCAACATTGAAAAGCATCAACTCTTAATTCAATTACGCTTTCCCTATAGACAGATCTTTTGATCAGGGCATCGATGGCATCTCCTTCACGCAGCTCTTCAAGTACACAGCCTGAAAGCGGGTGGGGTGAAGTCCTCGAGTATAGCGTACTTCAAAAACGTACTCACTGTAAAGGCCTGTTTTTATTGGGCTATATAATATATATATACCCTTTATTGTCATGAGCATGAAAACCCGAATCAATTTTCTGATTCTCGTCCCTCATTTTAAATGCACTCAAAATATTGTTATAAATAGCACAATTTTATCTCTGGCGTGTTGGTTACGTAAACTTTGGCCCTGACTGACAGTGATCACATAGCGTCAATGCTAGCCGGTATCGAGCGATATAGCAGAGCCTGAGCGTGAATCAGAATGGAGCCTTAGGTGATGTCATTCATGGCGTCATCAAGACCTCGAAACACGCCTTCACGTTATAAGTCGTACTTACAATTTATTTGCACCAGAAGTTCATTTTGTATTCATTTAAACGAATAAGTTTAGCTAATCTGTAGGACAAATGGGTGAGATGCGATCGATTGCGAAAAATTCGGATGACTCACATCTTCAGACTATACAGCCATGTTGGCTCAATGTATAATTATTGTGTCTAGACTCTCGGCGACAGCTCGGCGAAGGCTATGGAAATATGTATAATACCGAGTCGAATATGCGGAATGATCTTATGTGGGTTAATACGAATACATGTGGCGATGTCATATAAACTAATAAAAAAATCCAAAAAACGTACCAATAGCTGGGTGAGAATATACACAAGATGGAAAACTTGAAGAGGCAAAGTTCTCAGAACATTTTCTTATCTCCATATCACTTCACAGTGGCACCTATTAGTCCTCGAACATTGAATTCCTCGCACATCGCTAAAAGCGATTCCGGAATTCTTTTCAGGCATCAAATTTGTCACCTAATTTATCAGGCACTTGACTCATAATTGGTTGTGAATTTTCGCGCGGCACCAAGGGGGCACACATTATATTATGAAATAGTAACGGGGACACGTGCTGTCGCGGCAGAGAGGGACGGATTCACTGAACGTCCTTGGCGAGGGGGCGCGCGGGGCGCCTGCGGCATCAGACGTTTCAATCATCCCTAGGGGGATAAGGATGGCGTATAAAGAGTGCCGCGTGCGCGAGCGAGTAACACGATATCGTGCTATTGACCGGCTCGCAAACCACGCCCACCCGGGCGAGACGACCGCGCTGATGCTCCAAGTGAAAATCGAACGTGGGCCCGGGCACACGCGGCGTTAGCCCGCCTCCACTGCACCATCAAGGTTACATCGACGTACTCACAACTCACATGCACTTCCTGTAACCACCACTACGCCGCCGGTCCACATGGTAACAGACGACATTCATCAATGTAACGTGAAGTCTCCTATATAAAATGTATAAAACCGCCTAGGTTGTACGGTTCAATATAAGTCTTGGCACGGAAACAATATAGGTTGCCAGAAAAGGACGTAACCGAATGCGAGAGGAGTTGAAAGAATAATCGACGCAGAATTACAACACTCGACATAGGACCTTTTATATTTCATTAAATCTCTACGAAGGGGTTTGTGGTGATTGGATGAAAAGGCAAGCTTAAAGTTTATGCAATTGTTTGTAACAAGGCGTTGTTACATAACACAATGCTACAATTGCCTTACTAACGTACTTAAATTTTCAGCAAGTAGGTAATTAAGTTATAAACATTCTTGAGCGGTTGATATACCGCACCGATAACTTAAAGTATCAAATTATTGCCACACGGTATTACATACTTTGTGTGGTATTACTAGGTTCGTTACATAATACGCGTACGAGTCCTCCTTTACTCCAACTTTTATTACATAACATCGCATATACACTCATATAGGTAATATTGTAGCGTACTCCTACGTTTGATCGTGGGAGAAAAGTTTATTTCTATGGTATTGTCGTTTTGCTTCCGATTTAGTACGTCAATATACAAAATCTAATAAATTTTACATCTATTTAAGATTAGAATTCCCTACTAGAAACATAATTTACCCTTTTCTTACAAACTCAGGTCCTTTAAGCGGGGCATCTTAAAGCACTTCTTGAAGTTTTTAAGCAATCAGGTCCACCATGTTAGTCTGGTGGTGACTAGTGACCCCATATTCTCTGAATTCTACCAAGCCTATCATCAGTCCTGCAGGCAGTTTGACAAGCTACCTGAATTAAACATTCTTCCTGAATCTCCGTTTCTATCTTCTGATGACAATCGAAACCCAAGATGCAAATGATGGACTTAAGGACCAATGTATGATTAGTAGTCTATGTTTATACGGCTGCTAACCATTGGACCACTAAAATTGTTTAAGAAACTCCTCAGGGGGAGATTCTTTTGGGTGGTGAATTTGATAGTCTGGCTGCCGACCATAAGGGTGCCTTTCGACCAGAGATACGCTACGTTGCCATGGATGCGTTTGACATCCACCAATCATCAATTCATTTGTTTACATACCTCGCTATAGCACAATAATTTTCATTGGTCCACAAGGACATCCTTGCAGCATAGCTACATAGCACATCTCTGGTCGAAAAACACCTTAAATGTGCGAGAAATTATCTCCTGAGTCTCGAGAGTTGGTGGGTTGATTAGATTTCGGTCGGTAGAATATAATAATATATCGTACAAAGTATGATGACGTATGTAGTATGATGTACGAGTATGTCACTCATTGCGGTAAATTCCAAATGTTGTTGGCGGCACAATTGTGGTCAAATGCTTATACCACTATACCGATATCTAAAATTAAAACATTAACGAAGTTTCCTTACACATTTACTGAATATTGTACAATAGAATTTGTACCCAAAACAAAATACCTTCATAATAATAAAAAAACAGGTTTGAATATGTATGTCACCGTAGCATTGTAAAACCCGTAAGATAGTAATCACACTGGCATGATTGATGGAATGATTGTAATTAGAGACGATTGGAAAAGAGTGATCTCGAGTTTATATTGCCAAAATCTTCTCTCACAGACTCACCTCCGGTACTATTCCCTAATCTGTGCCTCCTGCCGGTGAGAGTTATGATTAGCAACACAAACAAATCAAAGATTATATTTTTCGAGTTACGTACTTGCGAGTTTCGAGTTGCTATTTTTCGAGTTATATAAACATTCTGGTGTTAAACAATCAACTTTATAAAAGGAGGATAGCTTCAATAACGAGGTGGTACAGGTTGCGAGGCGTTAGCGGGGTTTTGCCTTTCTGTGAGTGCAGTGTACGTGAACGTATATGTGACCTCTTTTACACACACATGTGTTGTACACACAGCTACAAAAAGAGTTTTTACTCTACTTTTCGTGGTCACTCACACAAAAATGCAAAGCTCCGCTTACGCCCCGCGACCTGTACTCAATATAGATCAATCGCTCAAAACAAACGCGATAGGTATTTTAAGATATTATTGCGAATAAAAATTTCATTATACTTAAAGGCTTGGGCAAACCAAAAGCAGTTGCAGTGCGGTAGCAGTGCGTCTAGGTTACTAAATAATGTAGTTATATGAGGGATGACACACTGAACAAACGCGGGCCCGCTGAACCTACCTGCTCCGCCACTGCGCCGCGCACGCACTGCTTTTCGACAAAACATTTGGACGGGAGCAGCGCAGACGCGGGGCGGTGGCAGCGCAGGCGCGAGGCGGCCGCGGTGAGCACACGTTGTATTACTACCTCCGCCATTTTGAGTGGTCACACTAGAGCAGTTGAGCGGGACAGACGCAGCGCAGGTTGTAAACGGTTGTAATTTTTTACAAGTTTATTATGGAACCAAATGAAAAATTGATGCAGTTGGTGAGAAAATAAATGTTTATATGATTTAAAGGATAAATATTATAGAAATATGGTTTACAAGATGCGACTATGGGGGAAGATAGCTCAACAACATCATTCAACATCTTGAAGTGTGTTGAGTGTGGCGATCGATGCGACACACATAACGCGGTTATAAAGCAGGACCGCCTTCAAACTGCTTTCTGACTGCTCATGTTTCTGGTGTGACATCAACCGCGACGCAACTGACCTGCCCTGCTAAGGAGCTGCGCCTGTCCTGCTTTTGGTTTGCCCAGGCCTTTAATTACCTACAGAGATTTCCATTCATATGCTGATTCAACTGGTTCCAATAATACTAGTCAAATAAAACTCGATTGTCAATATTCATTCTTCCAAAACTAAACCAGACAATAATTCACTATCCCTATGACCTACATACACCCTTCGACTTTCGGAAACCGGTTATAACATCGCAAAAGAGCATGCAATAAAAGGTGGGGCTGAGCACACAGGGTACACCTTGACCCAACAGTGTTATTTTCGTTCAAATCGCGTGTTTACAAGGCAACTATCGTATGTTTTAGTACATTGCATTTAATATTAGCGAATAATAAATATTAATGGTTGGCTATTACGTAACTGTTGGTTGATAACAGTTGATAAGGTGGCGGTAACTAACTAGGGAAAATGCAGTAAATAATGACCAAACCATGCAATTATCAGAACATTGGATGTTTAATTATATTTTATTCATTTATGCGTGGAATTGGGAACGGTTTTTATCAGATTTTGACCGGTTTACTTCTAAACCGACATATTTCTAGTTTACACTCGTGGACCAAATAAATGTTGTGTCCTTTATAATGATCCGCTTAGCAGATAACCATGTTTGGGTTAAATTATAATTAAAGACTCAATGTAATACGTCGTATTAGCAGAAATGTCCCACATTCTGAACAAATATTTAGAGGATATGAATATTAATGGGATATATCTACTACCCTATAATATTAAGTGAAGAACCTTGGGTTTGGAAGCCAAAAGCCTAGTAAACCGACTTGGTTTATTATACCTGTAACATATTCATAGATCCATCATCGGCAGAGTTAGTTAAAATTTTGCGTCAGAAAGTTTTGGTAGCAATACCAGACAGTCTGGAAACATGCCCATCAAACTTCACGGGGCTTTCTTCCCACCTGGTCCGGCCACCTAAAGTAATCAAAGAACTCATAGCGAGGACACCGTTTGTCACCGTTTGTTAGTCATCAATAATTTTACCTCATCCTAATTTTGGACCCACGTAATAAAGGGTAGGTAAGCCCCATGACGTCTGCTGGGCATTGTTTCCAGACTGTCTACTAATACTACCAAAAAAAATTACACAAATTCGTCGTGACAAGGGAAATAGGTAGGTATCCATAACTATTTTTTTTTTAAATTTTAGTGGTTTGCAAAAACATTTTAAGATGACATTTGAAGATGACCTATGATATGGGTATGTCAAGAAAATTGCTGAACATATCTGTTACAATTATACTCCTATCTACGTACAAACAATTAAATACCACCTACGCGGTTTATCAAGCATCATTTAATTTATATCTGACAAAAAGGAGTATTATCTAAAGGGGTAATTCATTAAAAAGCTTTTACAATACTAGATTATGCAAAGAGAAACCATTAATTACACCGTCCTACATGAAAGGGAAGGTGAAAAAGGTCGATTGCGTACAATATGGATGCCAACACCGAATAGAAAATTGTTTTCTACCTTTATTGAACATTTTTAGGTTATTTTCATATCACACGAAATGTACCCCATTTTATCGTGTCTAGCAGATTATTACATTCAACACCTCTACCAGGATTAGTTACCTAAAGAACAATAAAGTTTATTGGTTAATAAGGTTAGGGGTACCTTTCGACCATGTGCTTGTGCACCAATGAAAATAATTGTGCTATGATGTCCTGCGTGGACATACAAATTATCATTGGTGGATGTCAAACGCATCCATGACAACGCAGCATAGCACATTCGGTCGTGTCCTTCTGCGAGCAAGTCAAGCTCGCGAAGGAGGCGGCCGAGAGGGAAAGGGAGCGTATCCTCCCCGCTGAGTTAAGCAGTCAGCGGCCAGGGCGCCGCAGACTCATCTATATGGATAAAACCCAACCCCAACGACGCGGGATTTTCATTCCGACCAAACCCCCGAAGAGGCCACACAGGTGGCTGAAGTCCGCCGGGTGCCACTGGAAATACCTTCTGGAGTCACCAGAGACGCCCGCAGCAATGGACATGGGAGCGGCCGCGATCCCGCGGAATTAAAAAAAAGAAAAAAACTACAGAATTCCAATATGAAAACCACGACGACAATTACGTACCGGTCATGAAGGTAGACCTTAAAGAAGAGAGTGCTATGTAGTCAAAATAATCAACGATTTAGTACTACAGCTATGTAAATATACAATACAATAACCTTTACAATTTACTAGTAATCGTAAACATAGGTCACGTAGTAGACTAGACATATATATGTTACACTGCTATATACTTACGAGTATGACTATTTGTTTAAGGAAGCTGGTTAATGTTTGCAAACTTGGCAAGTACAATTCGTCAGATAGTTTTATTGTTAAACATATTGTTTATTAGCAATGGTCTCTCCCTTATGTGCATTTTATGCGAGCCATTTAACCAGTAATGGCCGTTAAACCGGGACACGGTATGTGGAAATATTTGGCTCATGTTGTTATGGCGTTATATTTGAAATGTCTCTGAATTTGATAGGGTAATGAGAACATACTTGTGGTAGTGGCGGTGCTGGGTTGTATTTGATTCTGTCGTTTAATAATCTCGGTTACACAAACAGTATGGCAACTAGATGGCGCTGTACTAGTTGTGCATGGCGATGTTGAGATTATCCATTAGTTAGACTGCGTCTTTGTATAGCCGTAAAGATAATGTCAGCTTCTACATATATATTGTGGAACTGACAGTACTCGCATTTCACTCTCCTCGATGCAATTGACTTACAGTTTGAAACTTTGAAAGTATGCACACTTACAACTGTCGCATTCATAACGTTAGTAAAATTATCAATAGTAGTTATTTATCGGTATTACTCGAAATATTTTTATAAATACTTTTAAAAGATAACTAATTACTTTTATCGCTGTCACAAACGGTAAGCGGTATAATGCCCTACTTGATGTTGTTTGTAATCAAATAATACGATCTATTCGCTAAAAAACCTAAGATTTTCACGTAGATTAAACAGTATTATTTAAGTAAATGTTCGGTTTAATAAATAATACACGAACAAACACAGAAATTCACGTCTCTTTTCTTGGAAAGAATGTTAAGTGGCGGTTTATAGGATTGGGACTTCCAGGGTTTTTAGCGGACGTTTTTGGCCTACTCGAAATAAATAATATCTCACAATTCATACGCCTGTCTCCGCGAAGACGTATGTAGAGGTTTTCGTATGCCTTTTCTTACAATAAGTAGGTACTTACAATACTCGTCTATAGCATCAAGTAACACAGGGTATGAAGTCCAAATAAGTAATCATGTTTACCTGAAAAAAAAAACAAGAATTCTCACGTTAAATTGAGAATAACATTCATAAATACTTGCGGTAGGTATGTTAAATAAAAAAAAACCTACTCAAAGTATAGGTTAAGTGTATTTGAAGAAGAATGCCTATTTCTGGGTGGTTTTATAAAAATAATCGACCAACGAACTGACATGTAGACTCATAACATAAAAAAAGAATGAAAGAATATTTTATTTGTGCATCAATCCTTTGCAAACAAACAGTTATTTGCAACACACTGTAACATATAGATTTTAAACGATATACCTAATGATTTTTCGATTATAATAACGTAACGTTATCGAGGGGTCTCGATGTAAGAAATGTAACCCACCCTAAGACCGGCCTGGCTACGTGTTGTTTAATCTTTGTCAATGTGTTAGGAGTGTGTGTGAGCCACAGTCGGTTGCCAGTTGCCACTTAGCCTCGAGTACCTTTTACAAAAAACGTCAATAATTCTAGTAATTTTATAACCATTTAAAAAATACCAAGATTTTTTCTCTAACAAATACCATTAGTCCTTATTCCAGTCAAACAAATCTACCAGACGATCGCGTTGCGAGTTCGAATTTTATCATAAACCTGAACTAGTTTAGGTTTATGATCAAAAATCTGGATTTTCTTAGGTTTATGATAAAATCAAGTTTACATTTAGTCATCCTCCGACGTTTGATCAAAAACCTGATTTTAACATAAACCTACGACATATAGATAAATATTGAAATCGATCGTAAGCCGTAGAACCTTCGAATTTAGATCATATCTTGCCAATATCTCTAAAAATTTATAATACATTTATCGAACTATCAAATACATACTTGTTATAAAGCTACAGAAAGTTGCTTGATAGTTGACCTACTTAATATTGCCCGTATGCGACCGTAGCATTATCATAGCGAGTTCGCATGTCACACAATTCAATGAATCTCAACGCCAACCACTGAACCATTCAAAGGGGATCTCACTCAATAGGTCAACAATAAAAATATGTTACGACAAGATCTGATATTATACTGGATTTATATCAGCAACTAGCTCATCGCCGTGGCTCCGATCGCGTGATATAGTTTTTTTTATTGACAATTCCCGTAGGAACCCATTACCGGGGTAAAAAGAAGCCTATGTCACTCGGGGAAAATTTCACATTCAAATTTTCAACAAATGAGTTAAGGAGCCTATTCAAATGAACAAACAATAAAATCTTTATAATATTAGTATAGAGACGTATAAATCTGATTTACATAGTAAATTATAGAATAAATCAGCATATATACAGAATAATTATTTCAATAGAGAACGATAAGGATAACAGACTAATGCCACATAGTTAGTTGTGATTGTTTGAGATATTACACTATTTGCAGCAAAGTGATTTGTTCTATTTACATAATACATAACTAGCTATAATACATAAAAACCTTCTTCGAGAACCACTCTATCGATTGGTAAAAAACCGCATCAAAATCCGTTGCGTATTTTTAAAGATCTAAGCATTCATAGGGGACGGAATCGATTTTCTATACTTCCACATGTATAATACGTCTCTCCCTTTGCCCCTTCGAGGTTTAGGTATACTATTTACCTATTAACTATACCTTTTGAACCGGCTCTGCAGTTATCTAGACTGGAAATTCAACATTAACTTGATACTACCAAATAAAGTTTTGTATTCATTGGCAGGTGTATTGATTGCTTGTTAGGGCCCCTAAGATTGTCTGTGGTATCTCTAAATAATGCAATTCAATGCAACAACAGCTGTGTACTAGTATTGTAACTTTTTTCCTTATTATTTTTTTCCGTATGAGATGAAAACCCCAACTCAATGCGTGGTAGGTATAAGGTATATAATTATTATTATTATTTTATTTATTTACTTATATTCTTAAAATACATTTTTTTACAATATTTATATAAAAAGATACACATAATATTATAAAAACTTCCATGTCAGGCTACTGGAGGTAGAGGTCATAGACTGAGAAACCTCGCTAACTATGCGTGCCGTGTCGAGGATGACAGTCTTCTGTATCTGACCCTCGATCCAACAGTCTAGCCAGTCTTGAGATGTCCTTCGAAAGACAAGTCCTATGAGCATGTCATCGGAAGAGTTTCTCGATAATCAATGATATTGCAGGGACTTCTGTTTTTGTCGAGCGCGTGGTTGGGAGCTCTTTAGGTTACCTCTGGTGGTCGACAAAAACCGAGGTCCAGACGCTTACTTGCAATACCGAACAACGTTTCATAACTTGTTCCTAACATTACCTTGACATAGGCAAAATGATCGATGAATATTGGAGCCACGTATGTCGATCACGTGACTACATTAGCACATTTTTTTAAGTTTTCTGCGATACCATTGGTTATCAAAACTCTTCTGAGCACAGTGAGCACAGAACACAGAGGGCTAACGTTGTACCAGCTTGAAGGGTCCTAGTTATAATGGAAGAATAAAACATTAACCACAAAGGACTTCCTAGCTGATTGGATCATAATTGTTTGCCTTTGTATTATTGCTAAGACACACAAGTTACACTATGTGGTTTGCATCTCACTATACAGATATAGTCCGAGACGCCCAGGACTTTAATTGGCTGTGCCATAGTGGCTGGCACGTAAGCACGTAAGATTTTGTTGCCTTTTATCAACATTTCATCGCAAAGCAACGGCAATTTTTTTCAGAATTACAATATAGCTGCTACTTTTTTATTAAGTTCATTCGGCCATTTTGGACATAACCCATTATAAATGTGCCCGATGACGGCAATAGGCTTGCCCCCTATTACGTGGGACTAAAAATACTGGCAAATTGTGGACAATTGTGTAATGCGCCTCTGCCTACCCATTCGGGGATATATGTGTGTGTGTATGTATGATCTCACTAAACCTTGATTTGTTGTAAATTATCAGTTTTCTCTTTATTTGGTAAATGTGTAGGTAGTATAAAAGTTAGATGTTCGATACCGGTTTATTTCACTGAAAAAAAAAAACATTGACACAAAAACCGACTTCAAATTACTGGAATGGGACCAAATTGAAAAGGGGCTACTTGAGAAGCATTAAATAAAAAATAAAAAAATTTCAAAATCTGTTCACCCAGTCGAAAGATATGAAGTAACAAACATAGATCTCTATTTATCTCTATATATAAAAATGAATTCCTATATCCCTTGGTCACGATTTTGACAATTCTTTTTTTGTTGTGTTTGTTATTGTTAGGAGAAGGATCTTATGGAAGAAAAAAAATTGTTAAAACAAATAATGCGTCACGAAGTTCGCCGGGACAGCTAGTAATATATAAAAGCAAAAAAAAAAAATTAATCATGCGGACGGAGACGCGGGCGTCTGTTAGTAAAGAATCCTATATAAAGGAGCAGCATACACTGCCACTTAAGTTCAATAATCTATTTGTGATTGGGCTAAAATGTGAAAAGATAAAACTTTTATCAAACCAACTGTCAACTACATCCTGCCTTTTAGCTGTTGTTTACTTCCTGCAAAATATTAGTAACTTTTTTTGTGACCTTGCCAGAATGAAATGACGTCACAGTTGTCAGCTATATGTGTATATGACTGTGACTATATAATTATCGAGACAATGTAAAGAACAATTGTCTATAATACACGATGCTTATTTGCAACTTCCTTATGATATTTCATACAAAAACCCCAGAAATATAGTTTATACACCTTTGCCAATTAAACTAGGTAGGTTTCTTCAGGCTAATGGTCTCCGAAGAGGCCACACAGGTGGCCAAGGTCCGCCGGGCGCCACTGGAAATACCTCTGGTGCGTACCAGAGACGCCCGCAGCAATGGACATAGGAGCAGCCGCGGTCACGCAGATTAAAAAAAAGGCTAATGGTCTATCTACATGGATTCTAATATAACCTATTGCAATTCAAATTCAAATTTGTAAAGCAAAGTGAGTTTAATCTCATTTGTGTAGTACGGAGGTTCTATAGTATCAGAGGCTTAAATCGTCAAGGGACACTTTTAGAGAACTCAAAAGCATTGATAATTGGTACCTAATATTTTAGCAGTCAGAATATCACTTATGTACTTTAAAATTGGTTGTATCAAATTCAAGATGTACAGAGAGTTTCAAGTTTGTTTTGGTTACTACTTTGAAGATCCAACCGACGAGTGCCTCGAGGGAATAAATATCAACAAAGTTGTTAGAGTTTAAAGCGATAATAGTAGTTTAAAGCGATTTGAAGTTCTAATAACACAGTAATTGCGTATTCTAGGATATACGAGTATATGCCAGTATGAGTATACAGGATGTAACATTCATATGGGTCACCACAACCTGTATACTTTTCTATCTCCCTGATGATTGGGAGTAAAGCTATCATGCATTATATCTAGTCTGTACATTCCGCAACTGTTAAATGTCGTAGAATTAGTATTAGGCAAGCGCAAACCCCCGAAAAAGTGCTTAGAAATGAAAGTGACTGACCAATCAGTGAAAATGTGATTGCCCCTATACAAACTTGTACTTTTTGTAAACCTTGGACTAAAAGGCGTCGATTGGTAAGAAAACAAAATTTGTGCGGTTGGGCTATTAATTGTTTTAAAAAAATTAATTTGTTAACTGATAAAAAGTTGGTTTTTATATTGGAAAATGATTTCTAAGGGTAAAACGGGCAAAATAGAACACTTTTTAATTAGTGATTTTTTCGAAAAAAATGCGTTTTAAAGAAGTTACAACCATTTTAAAGCGCAAAAATGGTCACATTCAACATTTTTTATCTCGCCGAGTCCTGATCGAGTTCAAAAAAATCCTGCGGCGGAATACTTATCAGATCTTAAGCTTCAACCGACTATTTTTCAAAATGAGAAAATATACATTTTTCACGTCGTAAAATCTATTTATACACATTAATAGCCCAACCGCACAAATTTTGTTTTCTTACCAATCGACGCCTTTTGGTCCAAGGTTTACAAAAAGTACAAATTTGTATAGGGGCAATCACATTTTCAGTGATTGGTAAGTCGTTTTAGTTTTTCAGGGGGTTTGCCGCTTGCCTACATGTTTCCCGGAGGTAATTTTATATTAATGATGTCATCCCTCATCATCATTTCAGACTATCTCTGTCCACTGCTGAACATACATACGCCTATTACCATTCACACTAAATAAGTATTCTATTCATCAACGAGTTTTCAGTGTATCCAGTCCATTGCCACCTGCATCCAACAAGACACGCCGGGTCTCGTTGAATATTTTTACTAGGTCACCGATCTATCTGGTAGGTGACCGTCCCACACTTCAATATAATATAACATCAGCAAAATTACCATTATGGCGATAAAAAATCCATGTCGGGGGTTTGTCTTTCGGCTTGGTTGTATTTAAAATTACGAAACGTACCCGATGATAAATCTCCTCTATTAATAAACGATTTAACACAAACTGTGCTCGATTGCAGGTAAAACGATCGTTAACACACTTATATGCGCATGATTCATGACACCTATTTGAGGGAACACGTGAAATTGTTTAAATAAGTAGACGGGAAGAACTCCAGACGGCAACGTGCTATTTGTAGTATGCATTGTTGGTATGTGGGTCGCGTTATGCCAATATTGTTGGCTCTTTTGACAATGAAGAAGAATAGAGCATTGATTGATATTCAGACTTGTGCAAGTTTTTATCACAATTTTTCCGTCAAATCCCATGTCGTAATATGTAACATCGGTTCTGGCTATTGGAATTTAGGTTCGAATTACATAATAGTCATTAACTGACTTTCGACCGAATACTGAAACGTCACTGAAATATTTAAGTGCTGTTTAAATGCTTGAGCGGGACTTGGATTTTTGCAGAGCGCGTGGCTGGTTGCTTTTTAGGTTACCTCTGGCGCTGGACAAAAATCCAGGCCCAAACGCTTAATTGCAATACCGAACAACGTTTCCTTGTCCCGCAACGCAAAGTAAGTTCAGAGTAACTAGTTCTCTACGGGAAAAATCTAACATTACCTTGAAATTGGCGACATCATCGATGAACATCGATGTCGCCACGTTTAAAAAAAAAGAAGAAGAAATGCTTGAGCGGCACTTACTTAAACGTTACTTCATACAAAAACGTCACTGAGTATCTGCTTATTTGAGTGACGTTTTAGTATTCTCTATAGTAGGGGACAAGAATCAAAATCTACCTAATCACAAAGTAAATTCAAAGTTGAATATATGGTACCTAGATGACGGTACCATAGCCGGGGACGCTCAGACTGTTCTAACTGACTTAGTAATGATAAAACAAAATTTTGATCTCATTGGCTTACATTTAAATTTTAATAAGTCTGAACTCTTCATTAACGACAAAATAAACACAACCTCTGCTCAATCCATAGTTAATAATTTTAATAGCGTAGCCCCAAATATCAATATAGTAACAAAGAACAGTCTAAGCCTCCTTGGTTCACCTATTTTTGATGAGGCCATTCCACCACTTCTAACAAATTCGGTTTCTAAATTTAATGAATTTTCGGACCGCCTCCTTAAAATTAGCAGCCATTCCGCTCTTTTCATCATTAAGTTTTGTTTATTTGTTCCTAAATTTACGTACCTGCTCCGCTGCTGCCCAGTGTGGAAATTTCCCCATCTAACCCAAGACTTGGACAATACAATAAAATTCCAAATTGAAGTTATCATAAATATTAGACTAAGCGAGCAGGCATGGACCCAAGCCTCCCTACCAATTAGGTATGGTGGCCTGGGAACCCGAAAAATCTCTACTGTAGCACTGCCAGCATTTCTGTCCTCAATCCATAGCTCGTCTGACCTCGCAGGAAAAATCCTTAAAGCCCCCGCGGCTACAAACTGTGAGATCGCGAGCTTGGTCGAGGCTGAAACTGCCTGGCTAGCTGGACCGAGTCCAAATTTCCCTCCCACTGTCAAAAATCAGAAGGCCTGGGATAACATTTCATGCCAATATATTTTACAAACCCTCATTGATACCTCGTCATCTTTAAAAAATCGCGCCAGGCTGGAAGCAGTGTCAAGACAGGAATCCGGACACTGGCTCCATGCCTACCCATCTCCCAACACTGGTACTTTCATTGAACACAACACTCTCCGACTCGCCATCGGTCTCCGGCTGGGGGCCGAGGTTTGTGTAGAACATAGTTGTGCTTCTTGTGGAGCGAGTGTGGATCGCCTAGGTCACCATGGGCTTGCCTGCTCTTCAAGTGCTGGCCGCCTATTCCGCCATGCCGCGATCAACGATATCCTGCGACGGTGTCTCGTCAGTGTAAACGTCCCTGCGATTCTGGAGCCCCAGCACATTGCACGGGACGATGGTAAGAGACCTGACGGGATGTCGATGATACCATGGAGGATGGGTCGCCCACTATTGTGGGACGCCACGTGTGCCGACACACTAGCTGCGTCCTATCTTCCGGCAACTGCCAAACGTGCCGGCGCGGCGGCCGAGGTACGTGAGCGCTCGAAGGTGAGCAAGTACAGTTGTCTCGGCACTCAATACGACTTTGTCGCATTTGGTGTCGAGACACTGGGCCCGTGGGGCCCGGGCGCCCACTCGCTTTTCAAGGAGCTCAGCAAACGGCTCAGGGAGGTAACGGGAGACTTACGAGCCGGCGGATTTCTCGCGCAGCGGATAAGCATCGCCATACAGCGCGGGAATGCCGCCGCCATGATGGGCACCCTACCGCGGGGCCCAAACTTTTTACATTTTTTTTTAAAATAGTAATAATTAAATTTAGTATTAATTTCATTTTCTGTTGTACCTAGTATATAATAATGTATATTTTTATAAATAAATAAAATCTACCTGCAAAATGGGTCTGTATATCCCTTAGGTGCATAATTGATCTCGAGGTATTATTTTACTACCAAAGTACGCATTCACTGAAAACTTCTCCTCGAATGAAATATTTATACAGCGCGGGAAATTATGAAAAAATTAAATCATCATTAAATAATATACAGTGGGAAGATTGTTGGACCAATGGTACACTAGAAGAATCCATAAATGCGTTTTATAGTTATCGGGGCATTTCACGTCAACCGGACAACCAAAAAAAAGTTAGGTCGTGAATTTTGTTTAGACTTAGGTTAGTTATGCTTCTAGTAGACGTGGATGTGGACACAATTTTTTTTTTCGTGTTATGGTTTTTTGCTGAGTTATGATCTTTTAAAAATTTACTACGAATGAAATCATGAATTTTTGGATGCTTAATATCTGTATCAGTTAATTATTAAATAAAAATAAAAATGATTGTTTCATGGAGTTAAAGAGTTGAGGTTTTTTTTTTATTTTGTCGAATTCTAAATTTGAAGTTTTTTACGTACAGTAAACCGGAAGTGAACATTTCAAATCGATTTTTGACTAACTTCGACACTTTTTTTTTTAAATATTTTAACTTTGAATTAAAGCCTGCATGAAAACATCTCTGAAGGAGAAATTCTCGTTCAGTGTGATTTTGCCGAAAATTATAGTTTTGTTGTACAAGATGCTGTCCAATTATTTCATTGGAATAATGATCAAGCCACACTTTTGACATCTGTTTATTATTATAAAGAAGGAAATGAAATTAAACATGGAAGTATCATCATGATTTCGGACGATTTAAAGCACGATACTGCCACATTCTATGCTTTTCAAAAAATACTGCACCAGCATCTTGAGGAGCACAGAATTGTAGTTACTGTCATGAAATACATCACAGACGGGGCTCCTCAACATTTTAAGAATAGGTTCAATTTTGTGAACATATTTTACTACAAGCAAGATTTTAACAAAGAGGCACAGTTACACTTCCATGCCACTGCTCACGGAAAGGGGCCATGTGATGGTCTTGGAGGAAACCTTAAACGTTTGGCAACCCGTGCAAGTTTACAGTCTATGAACAACGCTATCACTACGCCTATAAGATTATATGAATGGGCCAAGTCATCATTGACTGAGACTTCTATTTACTACTGCTCGAAGGAAAATATTCAACAAGAGCGAGATTTTCTCAGAGTCCGTTTTGCTTCCGCTATCACCGTTCCAGGAACTAAAAAATTACATGCTTTTCTTCCAACCAACGAGGGCTTATGTGTAAAGAGAATGAGTGCTAGTGTAAACAGTAAAATTGTAAAAATTACAAAATAAATAGGTTTTTATTTAAATGTACTATTTCAATCTCAATTAATAAAACCGCTGTAAGTCTTTCACTATTGGAGATCCCATTGTAATTTTTTTAGTGAAGAATTAGAACATTAAAGGCTTTAATTCAAAGTTAAAATATTAAAAAAAAAGTGTCGAAGTTAGTCAAAAATCGATTTGAAATGTTCACTTCCGGTTTACTGTACGTAAAAAACTTCAAATTTAAAATTCGACAAAATAAAAAAAAACCTCAACTTTTTAACTCCATGAAACAATCATTTTTATTTTTATTTAATAATTAATTGATACAGATATTAAGCATCCAAAAATTCATGATTTCTTTCGTAGTAAATTTTTAAAAGATCATAACTGAAAAAAACCATAATACGAAAAAAAAAATTGTGTCCACATCCACGTCTAGTAGAAGCATAACTAACCTAAGTCTAAACAAAATTCACGACCTAACTTTTCTTTGGTTGTCCGGTTGACGTGAAATGCCCCGATATGAAATAAGAGAGAGCTTTGTGCCTTATAAGACAGTGTATCCTTCGTCATTCCCGCCGTGGTATAATAATAGTCTAAAAAGAATACTTAAAGATTTTTTTTTTTAATATCGTATATACGGAAACGCTAGCGATTGCAACACCTTCAGCCTAGTCCGGAAGAGAGCAAAGGTTGTTGAAGAAGAGTGCTACCGTGCTTATATCACTAATATGGAAGAGTCTATAATTGCTATAACTAAAACTTTTTGGACGTTCAGGGATCCAACACCCACGACTGTCGACACTGAAATATGAAAACACATCAGCTAGTACAAGTGAGGAAATATGTAATATTTTTGCTACTTACTTTCAATCCACATTTCTTTCGTCATCATCTTCTTCTTCTCATATTCAAGACTCTTCTGCGGCACGTTCCTTTATGAACACACATACGACGCTGGCATGATAGGGGACATAGAGATACTCCCAGACGCCGTATATAAGCTGCTCAAATCAGTAGACCTCAAGAAGGGACCTGGTCCAGATCATATACCACCAATATTTATTGTAACTGTGCAGAACAATTGACAGTACCACTCACTATCTTGTATGGGCGTTCCATTAAGGAAAGTACTGTACCCAGTGTTTGGAAATCCGCGTTTATCACCCCAATTTATAGGAAAGGTGATAAAGCAGATGTAAAAAATTACCGACCCATATCAAAATTGTGTATTTTCGCAAAACTACTAGAAAAACTTGTTTATACTCAAGTATATGATACATTGAAGGACTTTTTTATAACAGAACAAACATGGATTCATTAAATCTAGATCAACCACAAGTAATTTATTAACATTCACAGACTTTGTAACTTCAAATATGGTGGTGGTGGTCAAGTTGATTCTGTATTTACTGACTATAGCAAAGCATTTGATCGTATTAATCATAAAATACTTTTCCAGAAGTTGCTACGTGCTGGAATTCATGGTAACTTCTTTAGATGGTTTTGCTCATACATAATGAACAGCTCTCAAGCAGTCGCAGTGAATGGATCTGTATCAATATGGCATACTGTCCCCTCGGGTGTTCCCCAGGGATCTTTGCTAGGCCCATTATTATTTAACATCTTTATAAATGATATCAGCACTTGCTTCCGTCATTCGCAATTTTGAATGTACGCCGATGACATGAAAATTTAAAAAAAAATTATAAATTCCTCCGATTGTCTTGATTTACAACAGGATCTCCTAAGGTTCGAAAATTACTGCGAACTAAATAAATTAGAAATAAATGCACCTAAATGCTATTCTATAACATTTACTCGTAAACTTAATATTCATAACTTTAACTATACCCTGAAAGGAGTTCTACTTCAACGAGTAAATGAGATCCGAGACTTGGGCGTGACGCACGACTCCAAGTTGACATACGAACATTATATAGATGACATCGCCAAAAGAGCAAACAAAATGATGGGTTTTGTAATGCGATCAAGTTCTCAATTGAGAAGTGTAAAAGCTATAAAGGTGCTTTACTGTTCATACGTACGCAGTGTACTCGAGTTTTGCTCTCAGGCTTGGAATCCGCAGTATAACGTTTACATAGATAGATTGGAATCCATACAACACAAGTTTACGAGATATTTACAGTATAAATGTAACACGCGCGATAGCAGCTACGAGGCAAGATGTAAAAGACAACACCTATTGCCACTACACGAATGAAGGGAAGTCGCAGATGTGACATTCTTAGTTCAAATAGCGCAGTCTAAAGTAGACTCTTCTTACCTCCTTGAAAAGTTGCTCATAAGAGTCCCTACTAGATCGGTTAGGTTGCAATATCCACTTCACGTTCCCAGAAGTAAGACAAACTACCGAAATGGATCATTTCTTGTTAGAGCGGCTGACTCCTTAAACAAACTAGGAAGATTTTTTCAAATCTAATCCATCTAAATACACTCGCACTATATCTGACCAATGGTTTGAATCCGTTCTCGAATTGTCTTAGTTGGTTCTCGTTTCTTGTAATTGTATATACACTCTTGTTAATTTTTTATAAGTTTCTTGTTGTTTTTAATAATCAAGCACTAAATATCTGTGGCATTTGGTATACTTATGATAACTCCAAAATCGGCTGTTTTTAGTTAAGTATACAAGTTGACCTCATTTTTTCTATATTTTCGTTTGATCCAATCGAAATAACTCCACTATTCTTACACGTGCTATAAATCTTTGATCAAATAATGATAACTTTCAAAAAATAAATAATTATTTGATAATTTTCTGTTATTTCAACATATCATCTCTTTGTTAGAGCAATTAACTAATTTTTTATGATCCATTTCAGATAAGTGTATTTATCATTTTTAGATCTAACATTTTATTGAAACACCTTGACTTCAAATATGAAAAGTCCCACTTATCATATTTATACCAGACATATTTATTTTCTTTTTTTCGATAATTTGCTTCGTTTTATATAAAATGCAGTTATCACATTGGTATCAATCTTAATGTTATCGATACAGTGGACTTGCACTGGACATATCAGAATTTTGTCCCGGTCCGTTTGAATTAAACTAAAACGCTGCAAAAGGTGGGTACCTAGCGTTTTAGTTTTAGCTAAGCGTTGTCAGTTATAATTTTGTATTCTTGTTGTTATGTTTTAATCATAATGAGTGCTGCGAAATCAAGGATTGTAAACATTATTGAAATGGTCCATCAAAATGATGCAGAGAAGACAAGATCTAGTCATGTAAGTACTTCTTCGTGTTTATTCTTTTATTTGTATATTATGCTGTGTAGGTATGTACCTGTAGGTAAGTTCGAATTTTTCGTAAGAACCTATCTGCTTACAGTGTAACAAAATGGTAACAAAATTGACAATTTGTCTGTAAAAGGATGTAGGTATATGTAACCTCAAAGTTATTAGGTACGTAAGTAGATGCGTGTTTTTATTCCAAAATTTAAAAGAAGGAGGTAAGTAGTTACTGCGTTCCACTGTTAGACTGTATTTTTTTTAATGTATGGTCACCGATTTCTCGGCCAATTTGTAGACCGATTTCCGAAATTCTTTTTTTATTAGACTCCCGCGGTTCTCCTATTTTCTTCAAGTCAGGGAACCCTTAATTTTTATAGGTACTTAGAGTATTCACATTTTTTAACACGCTGTTCTGATATTTGATCCTCAGTCATTATCTCATGTAGCTGAGCTGATGATGGAAAGCAGCTGGAAGGAAGTGGAACCTTGTAATAAACTGGCAACTACTAGGGGTTTATATTTCAATTGCCTGAACTAGACTTTTTATGTCATCATAGGTTTTGGATTTTCCATTCAGCACGTACTTAAGCTAGCTTAAAACAGCAATTTTACAGTTTCATAGTGTTATTGAGTAGATACCCAAGTCCTTATTTACCTAATTATATAAGTGTGATAATGATAGCAAATGTAGATATTGTAGTAATTTTTGGAGCAATCTGTAATACATTAAATTAATATTTCAGATCATTACTGAGGAACTTGGAACTAAAGAAGCCCCAGAATTTTGTCAAATGTAGTAGCGGATGTAGTAAATTATTTAAGTGAAACTGTTTGTACTGGTTCAGAGCTCTCAAACCTAACTGCCGTACATGATGATGCTGTTGCTGTAAGTATTAAAAAATATAACTTTTATAGATAAACTTCAGTAATGATCGGAGCACGAGTCAGACTTCCTGTTAATCGATGATTTTTTATATTTGCAGCCTGATAATATTGAAGACACGACAAAAATAAATAATGAACATTTATCGCCATCATTACTCCATAATTTTCCAAAATTTGGAAAAAAAAAATTATCTGCTAACAACGAGAATCCAGGACTACTGACTACGGACCCGGAATACGAGCCAATTTTTATTTCAGGTGCTGTGACTGAGCCTGACGTATCAATTCCAGGTCCATCAAGACAACCAAATGTAAGCGCTGGTTCACCCACTTGCGGAGATTTTAGTTCAGGGTCCAGTGATGTTTGACAACCACCACACAATGATACAACCCAAGAGCAAGATAGCTCAGATTCTGAAACTGGTTTAGTTGACGAACCACTAACATACACAATTGAAGGAAGTGCAGAATGTGGTGATGTTTAACAAATACGAAATATCGTCAATAAAAGAAAGAAAGGACATGGCCCTATGCAAAGAAAGTTACGCAAGATTCGTTCAGAGTCTCGTAGGCGGGGTGAAGAATTTGTAACGGCTAAAGGAAAAATAATTTCAGCAAAGAGGCCATCCCGTATATCTGTAAATTGTCGAGAAAAATGTCACTTTGAAACTGAAAAAGTTAATTTACTTAATATTTTTGAGGATTACAGGAACTTACCAAGTAGGGATTCACAAAAACGTTATTTGGCAGGATTAATTACCATCAAACCTAAAGAAAGGACACGACGTAGTACAAATTTAAAAAATAGAGAAATAACAGTAACTTATAACATTGATGGAGCAGATGGCAATATTTGCAAAAATTGTTTTACTAAAGTATTTGCGGAATCACGCGGATTTATTGATGGCATAGTTAAAAAGACAAAGAGTACTCCAACATTTATCATACCTAATACAGATATGAGAACTGCTCGATTGCAACCAGGACATAAACGTTCTGAAACTGACGTAAGTTTTGCTAGAAATTTTATAAATAGCTTGCCTGCCTACGAAAGCCATTATTCTAGAAGTCATACTTCTAAACGCTACTTAGAACATAATTTGAGCCTCCAGGTTTTATACAATCTTTATAAAGAAAAATTTGAGAGCACCAGGGCCGATCCTTCCACTAAACCACTTAGCCTAAGTGTATTTAGAAATGTTTTTAAATCTTTAAATTTAAAGTTTAAGAAGCCCAGTAATGACACTTGCAAAACGTGTCATTACTGGGCATGGGACTGAACAACATTGATGGAGCAGATGGCAATATTTGCAAAAATTGTTTTACTAAAGTATTTGCGGAATCACGCGGATTTATTGATGGCATAGTTAAAAAGACAAAGAGTACTCCAACATTTATCATACCTAATACAGATATGAGAACTGCTCGATTGCAACCAGGACATAAACGTTCTGAAACTGACGTAAGTTTTGCTAGAAATTTTATAAATAGCTTGCCTGCCTACGAAAGCCATTATTCTAGAAGTCATACTTCTAAACGCTACTTAGAACATAATTTGAGCCTCCAGGTTTTATACAATCTTTATAAAGAAAAATTTGAGAGCACCAGGGCCGATCCTTCCACTAAACCACTTAGCCTAAGTGTATTTAGAAATGTTTTTAAATCTTTAAATTTAAAGTTTAAGAAGCCCAGTAATGACACTTGCAAAACGTGTGATTCCATGTCACTAAAACCTTAAATCATGTGTAGCTGATGAAGAAAAACAGAGACTTGAAACAGAAAGAACAGCTCATCAAAATAAAGCGACGTATCATTACGAAACAAAGAGATTTGATAAAGAAAGAAGCATTACTAGTGGAGGGAAAGTAGTAGTGGCCGCCTTAGATTTACAAAAATGTTTAGCGACACCGAATTTAACTGCTTCTGTTTGCTTTTATAAAAGAAAATTATGGACATTCAACTTGACCATCCGAAATATTACCACGAAGCGTACTTGCTGTTATGTTTGGCACGAAGGAATTGCTCAAAGAGGAGCTGATGAAATAGCATCGTGCTTGTGGCATTTCATTAACAATTTATCGGATGACGTGGAAAAGGAACTTATTTTTTATTCTGACACGTGCCCTGGCCAAAATAGAAACAATATTTTACCAATTATGTTCAAGCTGGTTCTAAAACGTAAGATGTCTCTCAAAGTGATTGATCACAAATTTCTTATACCAGGGCACACGCATTTAGAATGTGATACAGATCATGCTGCAATCGAAAGATTTGTTAAAAAGAGAAATAGCACTATCTCCATTCCTCAGGATTGGGTCTCTGTTATAAAAATGACAAGTAGTCGCTATAATGTGAAATTAATGAGCCAATCAGATTTTTTTGGATTTTCTAAATTATTAACTACTCATTTCATAAAAAGAAATATAGCAAATGATAAAAAGTCATTTGCATGGAATAGTATTTCTTGGCTAAATTATCAAAGATCTCAAGATGTGGGTTTCAAATACACACTCAGCCCAGAAGAACCTTTTAGATTCTATTCCATTCACAGAAGAGGTAGATCAGTACCCTTAGCTGATATAGAAATACCATTGGCATACAATGAAGCTATTCCTATTGATGTTTTAAAGTTTAATGATATTCAAGATCTCCTAGACTTTATAGACCCCATATATCACGATTTTTATAAAACATTAAAACACAGCCAGTCCAGGAATACTCGTCAAAATATGAGTGATAGTGAGGAGAATTATGATGAATAATGTTTGATTCATTAAAAACTTAATTGTAGTGTATGATTGATTACGAAAAAAAATACGATCTGAACTTATAATAACTAAGATAAACGTGATAAGTACAAATTATTTGTTTTTTAATTTGGTACAATGTTGTTAAGTGCCATTAATTAACAAATAAAATAACTAATTAATTAGATTTTTATGTCAGTGAAAATCTGATACTAATAAATACAATAATTTCATTGATTTGTTTCATTAATCCATTATTCCGATTTAAGAAAATAATTTAAAGCTTAAAATGCTTGTACTGTAAACTCATTGTTTAAGAGTTATCATATGTATACCAAATGCCACAGATATGTATATGCGAAAACACGTAAATGGTATTTAGATATATAAGTAGACACTAAATAGTTTATAAGAACTGTTTGTTTTCCAAGGAAATAAAAAAAAATCTTCAAAATATTATTCATTCCATGTTTTAATTTGATACCTTTTTACATCAAAGTAGGTACATCTTTCATGGTCTTCAATAGGTATTTCTGATTCTGTTTGTAAAACCGTTGGCACTTTAAATATAACCCTTAGTAGTACTGATCATGATGATGTTGTAGCCCCTAGACAACAATAATGAGCCGTGTAGAAGAACAGAATATCTTATGGGATTCTATGTAAAAATACATACTTAAAGGTTTGGAGGAAGGAAAATCAGTAAGATATCCATCACTATTTAAGTAGATGATTAAAGATAATCATAAAACAGAACACGAAATAACCTAGAGACGTTCATTAGGTATATTAAATGAGCATGGCGGGTGGTATTCAGAACAGCCTTTTTCCGTAGCTTGTCACAAAGGGTTAATATGAGGGATTAAGTAAAATATGTGGGGTACGTCGGTCTTTTGTATTATACTGCTTATTTTAGATAATTAGGTTTTGAATTTAGGAGTTGGGGTAAACATCCATTTCACGTGATAGAGATCGTTTAGGAGCATAAGGTCAAAAGCGCAAAATGACAAACGATCGCAAATTGTCAAAAGAGCAGAATGTTGAAGGTTACGCCTATTTCGAGCGAATCAAGGTAAATTCAATATAACCTTATCACAAAACAAGTAGTCTCGCATCGAGCGGAGGATGTTTGTCACTCAATCACACATTGGATTTAGCCGTTTGATTTGTGGTGGTGATAAATAAACAATCTACATTTATAATAATGAAATCTACCTACACTTATACGATAGTGCTCGATATAAATTTGTTTTGAATCGATCACCTACCTCATTACATCGATAAAGAGTGCAGGTAAGTACAACTTTCGGTGTAAAAAGTTTAAGAAATAAATTCACGATACTCATATACCCAAACCGGACGTAACCCCACCTTAAACCCCATTGTCCACTATATTACATTTTGGAAACTGACCGTCTTTATAAATATGTAAGTTACGATAAAGTTCCGGTTATAGGTTCGCTCCCAAAAATTGAGGAGCAATAAAATTGCGAATTGTCGGATATGAGGTGCGTGTACATGCTACCCTTCTGTATTAGAATCACGTGATTTTCATAATTGTGGAAGTTTATGAAGTCACCATCAATGACCTACCTGACCCAGAGTCATAAATTGATCCATCATTCACCGAGCCTTTTCCCAACTCAGTTGGGGTCGGCTTTCCAGTCTAACTGTGATTCGGCTGAACTTCAATATTTTCCGTGAAGCGACTGCCATCTGACCTAGTTAGACCGGTCGGATTTTTAAGGACTCCAACTACCCCTAACGACTGCCATAGATGTTCGTATGACAACCGGGACCGACGGCTTAACGTGCTCTCAGAGGCACGGAGGGGTATCAGTGTCTTAAGAAATGGTCACCCATTCTAAGACCGGTCAGCCCAGATGTAGCTTAACCTTTGCAATGTGTTAACATCGTCGGTAACCTAGTGGTTCCATTGATTAAATATGTAAAAAGATACGTACAAGTATATGATAGGAGTTAGTTTCCTAAATAGTTTAGGTGTAGAGAGGATCCCTCAATATGATCAGCAGCATAAACATGGCATCGGAAGAGTTTGTCGATAACCAATGATATCGCAGAAAATGTCGATGACGTGACCTAAATTGACCTAATCAACCCATTTTTAAAAATTCCTGCCATATCATTGGTTTTCGACAAACTCTTCCTACCGCCATGTTAGCCCTATTGATGTATGTTTCTAAAAGTAAAGCTGTCTTTTAAATAACTAGCAACTTTCTCTCAATGTATATAACAATTCACCAAATTGCTACGCCCACGCGCCCAATGCAAACGCATTTGCGGTATAAATAGGAGAAAATCGTGCTAAATTGGAAGCAAATTGCGCAGACCTTTATTCTTAAAGTTGTTCAAAACGTTATACAATCGTATAACTACTTGGCAACATAGAAGTCAGCTAATCCAAAGCGTGCATTACCCGAGTGGTGTTCAAACCAAGCATTTATGACGTCACTAGTAGAAATGTATAATCCTAGGCTTGGTTTTTTACATTGAAGTTAGAAAGGCGTCAGCACTTGTTCAGGTCTTGAATTCAAGGTAATATTGTTTTTCTGGTAGTACATACCATTCACTTTTAAATATAGCATAAGAAGTGAGAGTTCCGCTGTTTTTTTTTATTTATGTAATTAGATATGACCGACTACTTTTACTTTTCAGTGAAAATATTAAGTTATGATATGAATGTTGCCATTCAATAAAAATAGACCTACATTACGGTACACACAACATATTACTTGAATTAAGGATAACTTTATTTAGACTTTCGCATTCTGAATTTATTTTATTGTTTGAGATTGCCTTGTAATATTATGACCTGACGTTTCGACCGTTTTGAACCGGTCTCAGCCCAGTCAGCCTGTGACCACTCGTTGTGAAACTCGTTCCAATGTTCAGGCTATATACGAGTACAACGTAAATTACGCGTTTAAAGGTGCCTTTCGACCAGATATGTGCTGCGTTTGACTACCACCAATCATATTCATTTGTTCACACAGCAGTCATAGCCCAACCATTTTCATTGGTCCACAAGCACATCCTTCGCAGCATAGCTAAATACCACATCTCTGGTCGAAAGGCACCGTAAGCCTCGCAATCCTTCAATTTAATGATAGCTATCATATTTTTCGCTAACTCTATGCAAAATGCTATGTTGTCGCTCTAAAAGTGAGTTCACAACGTTACAAATGTCTACTCTGTTACGTGCAAGTCTCCAGTTCAATCACCTGTAATTAAACCAGTACGACAAGTACCCTTCCCGACAATGTATTGCGTGCGCGTTATTTACTACATAGGTAGTACCTATTATGCCTATTGTCAAACCAGTAAGCCTCATAGCGGGCATCATTACGCTTCGCAAAATGAACGGAATACAACCTACATAAAGCATCGTAGTTCCAATATTGTCCTGTGCCTTTAGTAGCTTCGTTAGTCGGCGTAAAAAACATAGTTACGAAATAAAACTGTGTTTCTAATTAAGCAAAGAGATTTTGTAAACAGTATGAACCGTTTTAAAAATCTGATAACGGCACTCTCACGGTGTTCGACATACTGCAATGTTACATCACCAAAGTTGTTTTATTATGCACTCCTAGCCGATTCAATGTCATGGCCATTTATTTATTAATAAACGTATTGAATTCTTTAAATATTTATTAGTGTCTCTTTAATGACTTATTGTATCGTGAAGTATAAATTTGATTTAAACGTAGTAAACGGGGGCAAGTGTTTCTTCGTGATCTGGAGGCTCAAGTCAATCTCACCTGCATGGCTGCAAGTGGTGTACCTGCCGATCAGCGGACCAGACTCAGACAAACATAAAAGTGCCCGGTTATCGGCAAACGGTGCGCCACCGGGAACAACAAATTTACTGGCGAAAAGTGGGTTAATAATACCCCTGAGGGGATACAGGTATAGCGGTTCATCCAGGGCGCAGTTACTTTTTGTAGATCAACGTTTCCAATGGTTACTCAGAAACATCCGACGGCAAAAACTTGTTTACTAATCAGTGATAGTCATAATCATAACATAGTATAAAACACTCTATACCAACTCGTCTGGTCTGCGTTCTATATGTAGGCTTAATTCCCCCCTCTCTGGGCAGGGTCGTCTTTTAGCTATTTGTGGCCCTGGGCACAGTAGGATAATGGGGCCCCTATAATCTTGATAGACCACTATTTACCCGATTGCGTCAGCGTGGGAATTTATGTTTCTTGGTTCCCCTCTACAAGCCTATAACGACTGGATAGATTTCGATGAATGAGGTCTCATATGAAGTGAATAAAAAGTGTATTTGGGCTTTTGGATGCTAAATATTTTTATTTATTTACTGATTTTCAATAGCGCGGGAGCTGGTAGACATAGGGTAGAAGTTTGAGGCAATCTGAAAGTTTGACAGATTGCTCTCCCATAATAAGCACATGAAACCCCACAGCACGCAACCCTTATGGCTTGCTTCACAGTGGGTTGCTAGCCCGCTGTCCTCAAACCCCTATCATGGAGATCGGTGGTCCTAGTCGTAGATGAGTCTGTGGCACACTCGCCGCAGACTTCGGAACTCATCGGGAGGGTAGGCTCCTTATCCTTATCCCTCTCGACCGCCTCCTTCCGCCACGTTCCACTTGCTCCCGCTGGAGGCTATGACTCATATCATGGTCTCCAGTGAGAAATTTCATGGTATCCACGTCCAGGCCCACGACGAGGCCCCGGCACTCACTAGACAACGCTGTGCACTCCACCAACGTCGGAGTTGGGACCGCTGAGCCTCGATTCCTCAGACACGGGCTCGTGGTCCCGCTCCAGCGCCTCCTTGTGCCATTGAAACAATGACATGGAGGGGTCCCGGCTAAGAGACATGCAGCCTCTTAGGTTTAGGTCTAGGTCTTCAAAGGTCTGTTTAAAATCCACTCCTGTGGAGATCACTGCTGTGGTAAGCCATGGCCCTCTCTGATAAATAAGCCCCGACAGTACAACGAAGGTAGAGAAGCACCCCGTCTGCCAAGAGACACCGCCACCACCACCACCTCGTCCTACGAGACTGCTTTTTATAAACATCGGCTAGCATTTGGAGACCTCGCAGGAAGTAGGGGGCCCCAATCGATCGCGGGGCCCTGGGCATGTGCCCATAGTGCTCAATGGGAAAGAGGGGCCTGTCTCTGGGGGAGCCCTATTCCAAGCAGTGGGCATCAAATGGGTTGACATGATCATGATGAGACGAGTATAAAAAGTCGCCCGTTCCGTATGTATCTTTAAAACCACGCAACGGATTTTTATGCGGTTTGCACCAAAGGATAGGGTGGTTCTCGAGGAAGATATTTATGTATCTAATTTGTCAAGCGGGCGAAGCCGCGGGCGTAGTAAGTGATTAATAAAGGTGTCTGTATCGGAGATCGGAAAACAAGTTTTCCTTAGCAACTAAAAGGGGCCGAAAGAGTACTATAACAATGATTCAGAGAAAATAATAAATAATGAGTACATACCAGTTACCACATACTACTACATTTTTAAAAATACAAATATTTCTACCTGTGCTACAATTCACAACACGTAATCGTGTAGAAAATTTAATAGTACATTGATTAATAATAACTTATCAATAAAAGTTTCGTATCTGGTTGAATATTTCAAGAGAAAAAATAATAAACATTTTCATTACTTTATAGGAGTCGATCAATTTCGTACGCCTTCTAATAATGTTAGAGTAAAAATAAAATTCGAAGAAAACATTTTGCAAATGGCTTATTTGTCAAGTGATTTATTCCCATACTACATTACGTAGATGTGGCAAAAAACCCTTTTTACGGTTCTGTAGTTCAAGTTTCGGAACCCTTATAGCTCCCGAAGAGGCCACATGTGGCCAAAGTCCGCCGGGCTCTACTGGAAATACCAGAGACGCCCGCAGCAATGGACATGCGAGCCGCCGCGATTTCGTGGAATTAAAAAAAGAAAAAAAAAAACCTTATACTTTCGTCATATCTGTCCGTCCGTCTGTCCACGGCTTTCCTCTTAAACGGTGACTGCTAGAAACATGAAACTTTGCATGTATTTACTACGTTGACAAAGTGCTAAAAGAAAATCATGTTTTTTTTACCTCCCCTACACGTAACCTGAATTTGGATTTTTTTCTAGTATCTACCCCGGAGTGTGGGTTATCATTAGATAGGTCTTTTAAAAACATTGAAAAGTTGCTAAGACAATTATTTGATTGAAGTATTCGTTTGCGAGATATTCAACTCTATAGTTTTTTTTTTTGGTAAAAAAGGGTACCCCGCCCCTGTAAAATCTTTCAAGGCTCCCTATAACTGATCCGATAACTGTTAATTCACGAGTTATACAGGTTATTATGTGTGACAACGGAACCCAATTCTGTGTGTGGTCCGACACGCACTTCGCCGGTTTTCTTTATTTGCTTTGGAAAAAGAGGTTTTAAGATGATTCATTGTTTAAAGTATAGTTTACCAGACATTAAATCACGCGATAAAATAACATACAAACTTTGCTGGAAACAATATTCTCCCTTGTTCCCAATACCGTGATAAAAACAGTCCTATATTAAGAAATTGCCTAATCCAGTGGCAATTTTTAACCATTTCTGTTTACGCTTAGGATTTTGTGCATGCACATTTCTAAATAGTGATACAAAACTTCTTTCAAACAGAAAATTTGCCACGATCAGCAGAATGGGAGGTTTGAAATGTACTTGGTAACAATTGAAGCAGCTAAACGAAGTGAATTTGTTAGAGCTCAAACATAAATGGAGCAACGAGAAAACATCGAACAGAAGCGACGTTGGCTTCAGAATGCTGACACACATTCACCCAGCGTCCGACACTAAAAGCCCAAGTCGATTTATAGTTAAACTCTTCATTTCAAAAGCTATCCGCTATTCTGAGGAATAAATAATTTAGGTTTAACATTCATCTCTATTTCATTCCGAATTCTCATAGTATCATACTTGGTGCATAGTATACCACTGGGAGTCCATCGCGAACATTTAAGGTCACACATATCAGTGAAACTTACGACACAGTCAGTATCAGTAATTATCAGTGCAAAAAAATATATCATACATTTTTTATAAGCGCGTCCCCACATGTCAGTGTCAAATGCGACTCAGTCATCTCTGACAATGACATGTTCGTAGTATGAAAGAATATTTTGCACTGGTACTGAACTGTGCCGGTTGAAACTGACGCTTTACTGTGAATTGAACTTAAAATGAAACAGTTAATTATCCTGTCCATCTAATAAATTACACCTTATTAGGTATCCCAATATATATACATCATAGACGCTGGCTGAGTCGAAAGATCGTTAATCTACCATACTATTGGGAATTTTACGTAAAGAACAGGCGCTACGGAAATAGCCGTACTTAATATGAGACTACGAAAGGACGGCCCCATTTCTTTGTACAGAATGGGCCATTTAGTATACTAATATTTTGTCTGTGATTTGTGACGGCTAATCGAGACCTGGGTTAATAGCTTGGTTATACTTCAGAGAGCTTGCGCTTCTACCAGACTAAATCTACCAATTCCTGGTCTCGACCCTGGTAAATTGTGCCTTTTAGATTTGAATGTTTTGATGATTCGAAAGGCGGAAGTTGGGATATATGTATGTGTGTTCATTCATTACTTTTCACGTTAAAACCACTGTACAATGTATTTTTAATGAAACATCACATACATACATCATATCTAAGATACTTTCCACGGATTCCACGGAAGCGAAATCGCGGGCATCAGATAGTGTACAGATTAAAAAAGAACACTACACCTGTAGAAGGTATCAAATTAAATAGTTTTCATTCTATACAGGTAAATTTGAAAAGGAGTGGCGTTTTACGAACGCGGGTCCACAAAAAAAAATCGCCATGATGTAATACAAGCGGGCGGATGACCTCGAATTAGGCCCCATTACACTGTGACACGTGGACGCCGTGAATATAAAACGATGGTAAGTATGCCATTCACGTACCTATATTACAAATATTTTCTCTTTAAATCGGCAATTCGATGTTCAGTAGATTATGTAGATCTGTTAATCGAAATTGTGTATGATTGATGGTTTAAAGTAGAAAAGTATGTAATATGGTATGTTAAAACGTGTTTCATAACTAAAAGCAAGCTAGAAAAGTAGTTAGTTATCTGCAAAATATGAACGTAGTTAATCTGTGCTTTTTACCACCACTCACCACTATCCCTATTTTATTATTGGTAAGTACAAGCAGACACCTCTATATGAAAACGCCTGTATACCAGCAAATCATTTCCTATGGGTTCGTCTCATCTTCTTCGCAAGCAATTAGTTCACTTTAAATTTCTTTGATATTTTCATCAGCAAATATTCTACGGTTCAACATTTCGTTAAGTGAATCTTATCATATTGTAAGGTCCTCAAAATTGACTGAATACGGCCTTTCGACCAGCAGTTTAATCCACAACCGGCGTATTATGTTTAATACCTATTTACGAAACAGATAAGAAACTAGTGTTGTTAACATTGCTGGCACTGCTCTGTTGCCGATAATTACATATTGTTAAGCAGCCATCTTGAATTATGACTCACCAAGCGATTGAACACTCCTACGTACACCAAACTTGCCAGACAACGATAGGTTTTAAACAGTACATCAAATTTTAAACACAATACAAACATCATTTTGTTATTTGGTGGGATTATGTCAATAAACAAGATGCCAATCATCTGTGGTCCCTTTACACTATCCCCCAGCGACCGAAGGATCCGTTTCAACTTGCAGAATTTCTTCCGTCTATACCTATCTACGGGTTCTGTCAGATCATGTTTGAGGCTGTATTTATCAACCGATTTGCATGAAACTTTACACACACGCTCCTTGCTTACAATGAATAACATTTGGATGATATTTTGTTGGATTGGATGACAAATGAAAGAGTAATAAAGAAAATTGAAGAAGAAAAAGAATAAACAAAGCCGCTCCCGATGTCTACGGTTCACAGAACCACTAGTCAACATTAATGAAAGGGGAGTAGATATACCTCTTTTTACGGTACATCCTGTACTGTCATTTTAAAGTACACCTGTCCATTAATATAATTAACATTATCAACCGACTTCAAAAGAGGAAGAGGTTCTCAATTCGACTGTATTTTGTTTCTTTTTTTTAATGTTTATTACCTTTTATACCCTACCCATATCTTTCGACTTTTTGGCTTTTAACAATTATTTGGTCCCCCGGTGATTGGAAGTCGGGTTTTGTGTCAATACTTGAGAGGTTTTTTTTTATAATTCAAATATATTATTATTATAAAGTACATATACTAGGTAGTATACCAGTCACTCAATGAATCAAAACCAGTTACGCAAGTATTTACTGGTATTTATCGTAAATTATTACGATGGTTCCCACGATAAAAGACTAGTATTTTTTATAATCACGAAACAATGACCATTACAGAGATATTACTATAACTACACAAGTACACACATCTTACTTAACAAGGCCAGTACCTGTTTGATAATTTCCTGAAGATATGGTGTAATAAAAAATGAACGTCACTTATTTGAGTTAGATGTAAGGTAATTTTGAGACGCTTCAGAGTTCGAGTTGCAGCGAGTGATGTAAGCTAAAATTCTAGCTATACATAATAATGGTAAAAGTAACTAAGTAAAAGAATATTGAATACACATCACGTGCGAGCCGATAGATTATATAATCTCAAAAACAAGTTGGTCTCGGAGATTCAAACCCGCATCTTTCCCTAATTAACAACATGTTGTAACGGCTAGAAACTACACCCACGCCCAAGACGTTGAATTTTGCGATCTCTAATATTATTTTTTTATGAACCATCGAAACAAATTCGCGGAATACAAATTAAATTTAAAAAAAATAGGGTATGAGACCCGGTTCAGTGGATAGGTTAGAACTTGAACTCTCCATTTCTAAACTTCCTATACGGTCGCAACCCACAGCGGAGGTCTTATTAAAGTGGTCAAACCAAAAACATGTATTTTAAATCGCCGCTGGTAAAGAAATAACGAGGTATGTTTTATCTTATCAAACTTTGGTTCATACAAATTTATAATCATTAATGTTAATTACATTGAGACTTCTAAGTACACATAATATTAAGTAAACTAGTAAATTGTCCGCCGGGCGCCACTGGAAATACCTGCTTGTAACCAGAGACGCCCGGCAACGGACGTTAGAGCGGCCGCAGCCTTGGGCCGCGGAATTAAAAAAAAAAAGTAAATTGTTCAATGCAATGCACTTTTATTATGCAAAAAGTTTCACTTAAAATATATAAATTAGATAGGTAGGTACTTACATACTTATCCTACTAATATTATAAACGCGAAAGTTTGTGAGTATGTAAGTATGTATGGATGGATGGATGTTTGTTACTCTTTCACGTAAAAACTACTGAATGGATTTTAATGAAACTTTACAATAATATAGCTTATACATCAGAATAACACATAGGCTACAATTTATAAAGATATTGTGTGAATTGTTCAAAATATGACGCGGCGCGACGGGAACGGGAAAAAATCCAAATTACCACGCGGACGAAGTCGCGGGCGACCACTAGTTATTTATATTCTTAAAAGAAACAGGTTGCTAATGATATAACATATTGATGAATAATATTTATATTAATAGAAAAATATATTAACAAGGTTGTTTTTTACTTGCGCGAGTAAAATATTTTTTACAAATAACCATAAATCATGCAAGAATTGCTTTCATTTTCATTATTATGTTATTCAAAATTATAGTCATAAAATAGTATGTACCTAAAGGTCATCTGACACTAATCAGTCCTAGTCGACCTTTGTGAAAGTAACCCTGAACTACTCGAAAGTCGAATCTTAGAATAATAAGTAACGAATCACCTACGGTCGGCAACCTTTTAATTTTAAGGCACAGTCAACACCCATGGTAATATGATGATGTCATTACGACTGGCCTTTGACCTCAAGGTAATAGACTCTTTGAAGCGATAAGAGGGATATGTGTTATCGCTATAATGCTAATTAGACTATGTAATAGCAATGTTTTAAATAAATTGACCTTAAGGGTTGCCGCTAAAAGGTCGCGCAATAACTCGCCTTGGATTGGTCAAATAAAAAGCAAATAAGCAAACATTTCAACGAAATAGCTCATTTATCACTATGATAGCCGTGAAATATATTCGAACAAGGGCATGCAAACATAAGGGACATATTGATCGCGAGAGGCGATTGTGTATTATAAAATATGGAACGAAAGAGTTGCAGACATTTCACTCTATTTATTGTCTTCTGTCTACCTAAAAGCTACCGAGATGAACTTGTAAAAAAAAACTAGTAGTGCATAAGGTTTTAGAGTGAGTTTCCAGTTCCTACGGGAAGACATTACCGGGCTAAAAAGGATCCTATGTTAATTCAGGAAATAGTTCAAACCAGTTGAAAGACTAGCGCGTGTTTGAGCATGAACAATATTTTCACCTAATTTGACCAATTAAAAATACCAGGCGAAGAATACAAAAGGGGATTATAATATCGAATGAATATTCAGTATTAACAAAAACAAAAAACAAGATTTAGGAACACATTCTGTCAAAAAATTCGCTCGTTTACTCCAATGGTGCCATTGCGGCAAACTTATAGCCGGTTTCTGACGTCGAAATAAAGCTTATAATCTCAGGAATGTAATAAGAGTTGGGCATAACATGGATAGGCTATACACACGACCTATGGTTCTTCAGAGAGCTATGCTATAATTTCGATTAGGTCATCTAATTACCCTGGGGTTAACCCTGCGAGTGCGTAACACAGCCGTTTAAATAATAAAAAAAGCTCATCTAATTACGTAAGGAAGCAACACCTACAACGTAGCCCGGGAATATGTCACGACTTTCACTACAAATGAGTAACGTGAGCCCGTCCGTCACAGTCGCGGATGGCGTCATCCAATCCGAGGGTCAGCAATTTTCTATTCGCGTTGAGGAGTGACGCACGCGCCGGTGACGCGGCAACGGCGAATATACCGCGTGTACGTTTAAATATACCGATTTACACACCAACCGCAATCGGTCGCGTAGTTAGTGGCATCTGGAACGTCGTCACGCCGGGGTAACGGCCGTCTAGTCGACATTATTTTCGATGGAATCACCGTCACATAATCACATTATTTCTCTCCCCTCTACTATAGCAATAAAAGAAAAAAGATGTAGGATATTTTGTCGCAGCCAACAAGCTTCCAACAGATAAAGTTTTCAGCAATAAATGTCCAGGGTAATCAGATCAAAAGTCCTAAAACAATGTGTTGCCCATTGTGTACCTGAACAATACACGTACAACGTTAGCTCCAAGTCCACAAAGAGGGTATTTGATTTTTCGTTTATGGCTCCAAGCACAACGTACGTACGACAAAGTCACGACAAGATCTGTCACAATTTAGTATGAAAAGGCATAGTTTGCTTCACACGACCCACATTTTGTCGTTGAACGCAACGATGGTTGGTATCCATAAATTGAAAATCAAATCGAACAACATCGCAACGATCGTGAATTTATCATCCAGTATACGATGACATTTGTATGACATTATTTTGTATTTACTGAACCACTACTGGCCACTGCAATAATTTCCAGCGACACGGTTCACACGGAACCACTTTATGTCGCTACGGTATTGTAGTCCGTGTGGTGGAGCCTTCTGCTTCAACATTCGAACTTCAGTAATCAGTAAACTACTAAAACCTGGTGAAGAATCCTACAAGTATTCCCGGTGTGACACACCCTTCTCAGCCTCATAGCAGTGTCGTAGTTGCGTCTTTAAGATCGTGATGAATTTTCTCAAGATCACGTATAAGTGATCATCACATCAGCTTTTCCCAGCGGATTGCACGATGTTCGAAGCTTTGTCGCGACAGACGCAAATGCGACCCCAACGGCATGATATACTGTGGCACATTAAAAGTTAGAGGGAAAAGGAGGCCAAGCTCTAGATATTGCACTCGCCGCCGTTTATGAATAAAATAAAATAGATTTATAGCAATGAATGAATACTTAATTCCGAGTACCAAGTTCAGATTCCATATTACATATTGGCAGATGGCCAAGCAAAATATCAATACAAATTACATTATAGAAATAAAATACGTAGCCTCGAAACGGAACGCCTATGGAATGTCTCGTGAGTATAATAAATTATTTTCGATTACATTTTTACATTAGCTTGCCCTATATTTTGTTGTCTATTGTGTTTTCCACCGATAGGGTTAAAAAAAATCTTATAGTGTTTAGTTATCTGAGCGTTAATCTCCTGAATTCCTTGGGTGCGCCCACGTTCCTATTATTTACACATCTATTTCGTTTCAATGTTGATTCTGCGATCGTTAGCGAACATACCAACAAAACTCACGAAGAGCCAGTTTATACCACTATTAAAGAACCTCCCGCCGGGCGACATCCACTGGAAATACCTTTATTATTATTTCGTTTATTCCTTTACAGTCTTATTTTATACATTTTTAAATACATTTATAAAAAAAAAAACAAATACATTTAAAAATATAAAAAATAGTGACCCACCAGTAGCGGAGTAGGACCCAAACTACCGGCGGTGGAGGCTACAGACTAAGAAACCTCCTAACAATACGGCACGTGTCGAGGATAACAACCTTCTGAATCTGACTCTTGATCCAACAATCTAACGAGAGTCTCTTGAGATGTTGATCGAGACTCTTCGCTATTAATCTGTTTGCCGAAATAACCACCGGGACAATGATCGTCGAGTCTACGTCCCACATGGCGGTTATCTCGAAGGACAGATCAAGGTATTTACTAAGTTTGTCCTTCTCTGCCTTCACGAGATTTTCGTCATGCGGGACGGCGATATCGACGAGCACTGCCCGACGCTGGGTCCGATCAACCAACACGATATCGGGCCTATTTGCAACAATAGTCCTGTCCGTGATGATTGATCGGTCCCAGTAGAGCAATGCACGACCATTCTCAAGAACTGGCACTGGTGTATACTTATAGTACGGTACTTCAAACTCAATAAGGCCATATTGAAGAGCAAGTTGCTGGTGGATGATCCTGGCTACTTGATTGTGCCTATGCAAGTACTCGGTGTTAGCAAGATACGAACAACCGGAAATAATATGGCGAAGTGATTCACCAGGACGGTGGCATGCTCGACAAATGTCGACCGTACCGTCCTTCATGATGTATTTCCGATAGTTGTTCGTCTTGATAACCTCATCTGCAATTGCACAGGCAAAACCTTCAGTTTCCCCAAAGAGGTCCCCAAAACGCAGCCAGTTCACCGAAGCGAGCAGGTCTACGTCGGGTCCTGTTAAGACCCGGTAGAACCGCCCGTGTAGCTCCTTACTCTTCCATACGTCCCTACGGTCTTCAGTACCTAGCACCTTTGGTTTACGCCAGTTCTCGTTAGCCAAGGAAAGAGGTGTCAGGCCCTTGTCAACCATCACGACATCGCAATGAATGTCAGACCCGTTCTGTAGAAAGTAATCTCTCAGACTGCACACTTCACGGTTGTGGAGGTTCTTGGCATTCAAAAAGCCTCGACCCCCCCACTTCCGCGGAATGTACAGTCTCATGACAGAAGATCGTGGGTGTAACATTCGATGCAATGTCAGTTGTTGACGGACTCGCCTATCCAGGGCGTCTAGTTCCGTTTGAGTCCACCTAAGTATGCCAAAGGAGTATAACAATAAAGGTATCACCCAACCGTTGAAAGCCCGTATTTTGTTACCGCCGGACAAAAAACTGTTAAGAACTTTTGTCAGGCGGCCAAAAAAACGTTCTTTCACCGATTTCTTAATGTCCTCTACCGCTATACCCAATGACTCTGACATACCTAGGTATCTGTATGTTTCGGTCTCGGAGAGAGATCTGAGAGTTATTATCTCAGAAAGTTGTAAATTCGGTGAATTTACAACCTTCCCCCGCTGTACATGCATAATCGCACACTTATCAACACCGAACTCCATCTTAATGGCATTACTAAAAACTTCCGTAGTTTTTAGTAATGTCACTAAATCTTGGTGCTTCAGTGTGAACAGTTTGAGGTCATCCATATACATCAGGTGAGAAATAACCTCACCCCCTCTACGAAACCGATAGCCTAGCCCTGAATCCTTCAGCAATGTGCTAAGTGGATTCAGTGCTAAACAGAACCACAATGGACTCAAACTGTCGCCCTGGAATATACCACGCTCAATCCTTATCAAGTCATGCGGACCAGAAGCGCACTCACCACTACCTGGTTGACGAAGTACTGTGGTCCACTGCCCCATACACGAGACTAAGAAGGATTTAAGAGTCGGATTAATTTTATACAACTCTAAAATCCTCCCCAGCCATGAATGAGGCACCGAATCATAGGCCTTCTTGTAGTCAATCCAGGCAGTAGAGAGGGCGCCCCTACTCCGCCTAACTTGTTGGCTAATGGTCATGTCAAAAAGGAGTAGCTCCTTAGTACCACGTGACCCAGCCCTACATCCATTCTGAGCACTATCTAAGATGTTATTTGACATTATATGTGAATTTATTTTAGTTCTCAGAATAGATGTAAGGAGCTTGTAGATAGTAGGTAAGCAAGTGATAGGTCTATAGTTTTTAGGTTCCGTGGTACTACCTGATTTATGGAGCAGGAAGGTGATGCCAGTGGTCATAAAAGCGGGTAAGGAACCAGACTCGAGGGCTTCTTGATACTGTGTTGCCAAGCGTTCATGCGAGCTTCGAACCCACTTGATCCAAAAGTTGTGCAATCCGTCCGGCCCAGGACTTTTCCAGTTCTGTGCCGTACGTATTGCGCAACTAACGTCTTCGGAGTTTATTGTAATAGACTCCATGGGCTCGATGTTATCGCATTCACGCTCGACAACACGGATCCAATCACCCTCCGAATGTTCGACGGGCATCGACCATATGTCACGCCAAAATTGATTCATGGCGCGAGCATCGGGCAGTTGTCCGTCGCTCAAACGTTGTCCAGTTCCCTCCCACTCTCGGTACACCTTCCTTTGGTCACTTTGGAAGATACGATTCTGCCAGTATCTGTCTACACGCTCTCTATAGCGACGAATACGACTCGCCCATGCATATACTTTCTGCTTTAGAAAGTCAATACGTTCCGTGACATTAGCTAAGTATTGCTGGGAGCTAATACCGGTCCCAGCGAATGCCTGAGTCACGAAACGCATGACCCGTGGACGATTATTTCCCCGGCTAAAACAGATAAGCTTCGCAATGAGAGTCCTAAATGTGCCGATACGTCGCTCGATTCTTGCCTGCCATACGGGCACACCACCCGATCGTGGTGTACGGTTAAATTCAGGGAATTTAACGCGTGCAACACGACAAGCGGTAATAGCTCCACAGTAAAGAATCGAGTGGGTATCTAGCAAATCATTGCTAGTCCGTAAGTACGGATCTAGCAACGCATTCAGGGCTCCCATCAACGCCAGATTTCGTCTATGCATGGGCAAGCGTGGTAGCCGTGGCCTAGAATTAGGTGCAAACCTATACTGAGAGATCACATCCTCCAAAGTACTCCTTAATTGCTCGCTTACCTGGATAGATATATTACTCGTATCATCTCCCGCGTCGAGCACGGTCTCAACTAAAGTGGCACTAGTTGCAACCGTGTGTGTAGCAGATGATGGTGCACTCGTTAACGCTGGAGCTGGTCGAGTAGATAACACTTCCAAGCGAAGTCGATCAAGCACAGGTTGATCCAGCAACTTGCATCGTTGGATAGCCCGCACTTGATCCGATAGTCGTTGTACGGCAACGGTTATTGTTGGTTCAAGAGCCTGAAACAAAGGGAGCATCCTTGAACGGTATGCAGTCAGGTTGGTTTCCCCATCTGTAGCCTCATAATATGCCCGCATGACATTTTCATTGATGGATGAAGTCCATCGCATGCGGTGCACAATACCACCGGTAGTGGGGACCCTACTCGAAGCTGGTAGGCTTCGGGGTCCCAAACTGCTCGGCGGCCGGCCTCTCCCTCGCCGGCGTACAGGTGTTGGCGACGTCGGCGGGGAAAAATACTCGTCACTTGACGATGAGCTCGACGCCTCAGCAAGCACTTGTGTCGCAGGTGTGCGGTCCGGCGCTTGCGAGGCGGAGCTAAGTGATGAGTCCGGGGGTGTTGGGTGTGCATTCTTACTCCTGGCTCTTGTTATCATCTTTATACATTATTCATAATTCATCCTGTTAATTTTTTCGAAACAATTTTTGATATTTTGATGGTTGACGTTTGTCAAAGCTTCGTTTCATATTTGTAGATTTTGTTGTTGTTGTGATTCTTGTAATAAATTTTGAAATATAATATATAATGAACTTTTTGGTAATAATATTTTGAAATCTGTATGAATTTTATAAATTGAGGCAAGATTATTTTAGATAAAAATATTAAAATATTTTATAGATGAAAATGACGTATGTACAGATGTCTAGAGTTGCCAGTCTATTATTATTATTATTATTCCCTTTATTACATTTTATTACATATTTACTATATTTTTAAATAAACTTATAAAAAACACAAATATATTTAAAAATATAAAAAATAGTGACCCACCGGTATCGAGTACAGTGACCAAGCTACCGGTGGTTAGGGCTCCAGAGATAGGAACTTCCGCACAATACGGGCCGTATCCAACAGAACCGCCTTCTGCATCAAGCCCTTGACCCAGCTGCCTAACGCGAGCCTCTGTAGGTTGTGGTCGAGGCTCTTGGCTATTAAACCATGAGCAGATACGACTATCGGAACAATAATCGCCGAATCCACATCCCACATGTCGACAATCTCGTGAGCTAAGTCCAAATATTTAATTTGTTTATCTTTTTCTGCTTTCACGAGATTCTCGTCATGCGGCACAGTGATATCGACAATTATTGCAAGGCGTTTTAATCGATCTATTATCACTATATCTGGTTTGTTGGCTATAATAGTCCTATCAGTGATAATAGACCGATCCCAATACAATGTAGCATGGCCATTTTCAAGAACTGGGTCGGGCACATACCTGTAATAAGGTATCTCTAAGTCAACAAGGTTATATTTTAGAGCAAGTTGTTGGTGGATAATCCTGGCTACTTGGTTGTGTCTGTGCAAATACTCACCGTTCGCAAGACGGGAACAACCAGAGATAATATGTCTTAAAGATTCTCCGGGACGATGACATGCCCGACAGATGTCTAGCGTCCCATCTTTGACAATAAATCTCCGATAGTTATTCGTCATCATAACTTCGTCAGTGATTGCACAGATGAAACCTTCAGTTTCTCCAAAGAGATCACCGAAACGTAACCAGGATACGGAAGCTGTAAAATCAACATCGGGCCCGTGTAGAGCCCGATAAAAACGACCGTGAAGCTCTTTGCTCTTCCATATTTCCTTGCGATCAGATACACCTAGTATTACCGGTTTGCGCCAGTTCTCTTTAGCTAGGGAGAGTGGGGTCAGTCCGTTATCAATTGCCACGACATCTCGATGCAGACCCACATCCACCTGCAAGAAGTACTCTCTAAGGTTGCATATCTCACGGTTATGGAGACTCTTAGCGTTTAAAAATCCTCGACCTCCACATTTCCGTGGGATATACAACCTCATTACTGACGAACGTGGGTGGTGCATTCGGTATGAAGTCAATAGACAACGTACCTTTCTATCCAGAGCTTCTAATTCGGTCTGAGTCCATCTAAGTATGCCAAAAGAGTATACTAAGATTGGCATGGCCCAGCCGTTAACAGCCCGTACCTTGTTACCGCCTGACAAGAGACTTTTCAATACTTTCTTCAGGCGGCTAAAGAAACGGTCCTGCAACGTCTGTTTCATGTCAATCTCAGCAATACACAGAGTTTGGGACATACCTAGATATTTGTAGGTTTCGGTTGCGGAGAGCGACTCAAATTGTGTGAAATCCGAAAGACTGACTCCTTCAGATTCCACAATCCCGCCCTTTTTCACATGCATGACCGCACACTTATCTACCCCGAACTCCATACTGATAGCCTTACTAAAAGTTTCAGTAACTTTTAGTAAAGCCATCAATTCGGGGCCATTAGGGGCAAATAACTTTAGGTCATCCATGTAAAAAAGGTGGGATAAAATTTGACCCCCTCTCCGCATCCGATAGCCTAACCCTGAACCCTCTAGTAGCGTACTGAGAGGATTCAGTGCTAGACAAAACCATAACGGACTCAGACTATCGCCCTGGAATATTCCTCTCTCGATCCCTATTGGTACACCACCTCCTAGAATCTGACGACATCCTGGATAAACCAAAACCGTATTCCATTGTCTCATACATGACCTCAAAAAGGTGCACAGAGTTGCATCAATTTTATACAACTCCAGCACCTTTAGAAGCCATGTATGAGGTACAGAATCATACGCTTTTTTGTAGTCAATCCAGCATGTCGCAAGGTTCTTTCGGTTGCGGCGTACCTGCTGACAAACAGCCATGTCAAGAATAAGGAGCTCTTTAGTACCACGTGCCCCACTTTTACATCCATTCTGAGAGATGGACAATATATTGTTGTTTTCTATATGTGAATACATTTTGACTCTCAGAATAGATGTAAAAAGTTTGTATATAGTTGGTAAACAAGTAATGGGTCTGTAATTTTTGGGGTCTGTGGTACCACCAGATTTATAAAGAAGGTGAGTAACTCCGGTAGTCATAAAAGATGGAAGCGACGCTAACTCAAGGGATGACTGAAAGCAAGATGCCAAGCAGGCGTGTGAGCTACGGAACCATTTTAGCCAAAAGTTGTGCAGTCCGTCCGGTCCAGCTGATTTCCAATTTGGTAACGAACGAACTGCACAACCAATATCATCTTCAGATATGGTTATAGGTTCCATAGCTTGTATTGGTTCACACGCCCGCTCTACATCCCCAATCCACCCACCCTGCGTATGACTGACGGGTGTCGACCAAATGCTTTTCCAAAAGGCAACTGTAGCATCAGCATCAGGTAGACTCCCATCAGTCACATCTGAATCAGGTCGCTCCCACCTTCTGTATACCCACCTCTCGTCTTTTTGGAACAAGCGATTTTGTGTATATCTGTCTACTCTCTTTTTATATCGCCTTATACGGTTTGCCCACGCATAGATTTTCTGCTTCAGGAAATCAATGCGCTCCGTGACCCGTACAGAGTATTCACGGGGACTCACGTTAGTTCCCGCGAATGCCCGGGTCACGAAGCGCATGACTCTCGGGCGTGTATTGCCCGTCCTGAAGCAGTGTAGCTTGCCTATGAGCACCCTAGCCTCGGTAATGCGACGTTCAATCCTGCATTGCCAAGCTGGTACTGTAGGTCTTGGTCGAGCAGCTGATTTTTGCTTATTAAATTTAACACCAGCTACTCGACATACTGTAACAGCCGCACAATACAGGATTGAATGCGCATCAGTGAGATCATCACAATTGAGAAAATAAGATTTTAAAATCGAGTCTAGGGCACACACTAGCGCTATATTTTTTCTATGCGTAGGCAAACGTGGAAGCCGCGGTCTACACTGAATAGGGACAGATCTAAACTCACCAATCGCTTGTTCCAAAACGCTCCTTAATTCATCATTGCATTGGATACTTACAGATGTAGCAGCATCATTTACTTCTTCATTAACTGTTAAGACGGGAGGTATTTCATTTTCTACTGTAGTGGAGTTACGGTTACTATGTAATGAAGAAGGGATGATACTGTTACATGCTTCTAAGCGTAGCCTCTCAAGTGCGGCGTCATCCAACAGATGACAGCGTTGTATGGCGCGCACCTGATCCGATAGGCGTTGTGCTGTTACGTTGACATCTGGTTCAAGTACCTGAAACAGGGGCAGCATGCGGACACGGTACGCAGTGAGGTTAATTCCTCCCTCTGTAGCCACAAAATATGCCCGCATCACGTTTTCGTTCATAGAGAGACTCCATCGAATGCGGTGCACATTACCACCGGTAGCGGGGTCCCTAATCGAAGCCGGAGGGCCTCGGGGTCCTAAGCCAGTCGGTGGCCGGCCTCTCCCCTGCCGACGTACAGGTGGAGGCGACGTCGGTGGAGAGAAAAACTCGTCGCTACTTGAGCTCGACGCCTCACCATCAGCCACGGTTTCCGGCGAATGTGAGGCGGAGTTTTGCGACGAGTCCGGGGTTGGTAATTGTGCAGTTTGTGCCCTGGTACGAGCTCTAGTCAACATGTTTCAAGTTTATTGTTTGTTATTATATTAGGCTTTTCAGTATGACAGACGTCATTTTCAGCAAAAAAATGTAGTATATTTGGTAAAGATCTTCCTGTAGGTTTTTCATGGTTTTTCTTTTGAAACAAATTATTTGGAAACTTTTTAGCTATTCTTCTTGTTTATTGTGATGTAAAACTGTAAATACTTTAGCAAATTATTTAAACAATAGGATGAAAAAAAATTGACGGCTCTTGATAGTGGTGTTGCCAGGTATTATTATTATTATTATATTATATTATTTATATTAGGTATTTAGAATTAAAGAACCCAGGAAAGATGAGACTTGTATGAGGAAGTACTTTATTTACGTATCATTGGGGAACCGCAAAACATGCTTAGATATTATATTAAAGTCTGCAATGTCACAAATATGTGAACCGAAGGGGTTCTCTCGAAATCCCTCGCTAGTTACTCTCCGGTCTTGGATACCTAAATTTCCGTGTCGCACGTACAATTATCCTTGAATGTAACAAACATAGTATGAGGGACGACGCGAATGTATTAAATACTAGTTGTACCCTGCCACGCTTCGCAGTGGCACATTTTTTTTTTTTACTCATGCAAAAATTAGATAAAAACAATCCTTGATGCGGATTATATATCATGCTAAAATTTCGATCGGTGCAGAACTTTTTGAGTTTTTGAAGCGTACACAAACCAACATAACATTTTTATATAGGTATATATAAGATAAGATAGATAGATAGTATAGCTCATAATTCCATTCTAAAGGAGGAGGTTCTATATTCGACAGTACTTATTTTTTTTAAATATTCTTTTTACCTCATATCTTTCGCCTGAGTGAACCGATATTGATAACATTTTTCTTAATTGAAAGTAATGTTTCTTATGTGGTCTCATTTAAATTTTGTCGAATTCCGACAATTATTTGGTTACATTCCGGTAATTGGAATTTGTCATACGAACATCTATGGTAGTCGTTAGGGGTAGTTGGACTACCGGAGGCGCTCGGCAATGGACGTAGGTGCGGCCGCGGCCCAGGGCTGCGGAATAAAAAAAAAAAAAAAAAAAAAAAAAAAAAAGGGGTAGTTGGAGCCCTTATAAATCCTAATACATTATGAAATGACTCACTTTACAGATATTACACAATTTTTTAATTATTAATAGGATTTGACCGGTTTCGCTCTATGACATCTTCAAAGGTGTTTTAAACTAATTCACTACACATATTTTAAAAACACTTCATATACTTTCTGTTATTAAATAATCGTGAGGGTAACACTAGTACAAGTGAGTCATTTCATAATGTTTTACTACGAGTATAAATATGTTTCACCAAGTGCCGACAATCGAAAGCATAAATTATATAGTTAAAAATCCTCTTCGTCTAACTACAGAACTTCGATATCGCCCATGGGTTGTGGAGGTCAGATGGCAGTCGCTTCACGGAAAATATTGAAGTTCAGCCGAATCGCAGTTAGACTGGAAATCCGACCCCAACTAAGTTGGTAAAAGGCTCCGTGAATGATGATTCCGGTAATTGGAAGTCTGTTTTTGTTTTAATTCTTGACGTGGTTTTTTTTTAAATTTAATAACATACTGACATAAATCACGTCTTTATCCGTGAAAGGATATAGACAGAGTCATTACGCACACATTTTTTTTTATTTTGCCTTGTAACATAGATGCCATGCTTTATAACTATTGTTTAAAATATTGCTCACAATTATGATTTCATCCTGTAGAAAAAATGCTATACTAAAAACTATACTATACACATTAAAATCTACACTATTTACAGGCGTCAAAGAAACCCTCCGCCTCGTCGCCGACTGGCAATGTTCCCAGAAGGCTGGCAGCATTGCCACGTTGTATGGCAATGCTTATTCTTTGAGCTAAAAAGTAACCAGCATTCTGGTCTTGAGAAAAATAATGAATTCTAACACCTCCTTTATACTACTCGCGAAGTTGAACGAAGTTAGACGAATACGATAGTGTAGAGATGCACTTCAGCTTACCTCGTCAAACTTTACCTCGCCTCGGGCGACTTCCATTTGCTGTCGGTTTTTGCGCCCGAGTCAAAGGGCCCGAAGTTGCACGAAGTGCGTTCACGAAGTACCTCTCTACACTACTCGGCCGACTTCGTAGTATAATACGCGAGCGTGCACATTGCAACAGCAACTGCTACTTGAGCGTCCATTACAATCGTGCGCAGGCTTTCGGCACCTTAGAGCGAATGAGCTCATCGCGAAGTTGAACGAGTGTGTAGCCACGTACTTCGGACTTCGGTCAACTTTCCCGAGTACTTCGCTGAGGAACTTCGCGAGTAGTGTATAGATCATACCATTACATTTTGACTGCCTCGGTGGCGCAGTGGTATGAGTATGCGACTGCCGTCCCTGAGGTCCCAGGTTCGATTCCGGGTCGAATCAAATTATTTGTATGATGTTTGTTTCGGAGTTTGGGTATTTTCTATGTATAATATTGTATTTAGAAATGTATAAGTATGTTTATCAGTCGTCTAGATCCCATAGCACAAGCTTATATTAGCTTAATGTGGGCTAGAGGACGTCGTGTGAGAATGTCCAAAAAAAAATTCAAATTTATTATTATTATATTGCATTGTTCATTGCAGTCTAACCAATGCTATTAGATGGGACTGTCACACCCTGATATATTCAGCAGTTTACTGTTAGAGATAGACTTCTCTTCTGTGTAGTTTCATACCCTCATCTAGCCCAATCTGGTGATCAATGTCCCCTATCCTATGGAATTAGTCATAGCCATCCACTATCCCTATTATTATTATTTCCAACGGGGACGCCGGCAGCCGGACGGACGATCCACCCGCGACTCTTGCGGGCCATTTCGTCCATTTCCCCAGTTCTCCCCTTGGGGAGATTGTGGTTGATCCAGCTCTCACGGCACCCCGTCGAATCTTCTTGTGTCCTTAATAAATCTAATTATCTGTTCCACCTTCAGATTGCTAATGTCTTCCTCGTATAGTCTGTCCGACCCTAGAAGTTCCCATCTGAGCAATGAGTACATGGGACATTCAGCCAGCAGGTGGAAGCTTGTTTCATCGCTGCACTCTGGGCATTTTGGGTCGGTTTTCACTCCTATCACTGTCAGGTGTCTATTTAGTCGACAGTGTCCTGTTATGACTTCTATGGCGAGTCTCATGTTTCCTCTTGGGAGTTTCCTGATATGACTCGTCGTTCTCTTATCCATGCCCTTGATGAAGATTTTCGACTGTCTCATTCCAGTCGATGTCTTCCATCTTTGGTTGTTTTCTGCTTTTATTCTGTGGCTGATTACTCCTTTGGCGATTTTATGCGCAATGGGCAACCGGGGTTCCGGTCCCACAAAGTTTACGTCAGCACCTTCTCTGGCTAGTTCATCGGCCCGCTCGGTTTCCCTCATGTCCGGGTACCCAGGCAATCGTTAGGTCGGTGTTCTCGGCCAATCTATCTAATGATTCCTTACATTCCTTGACTGTTGCTGATTTTGTCTCCACTTTGTCAAGCGCTTTCAGTGCCGCCTGGCTATCGCTGTATATGGTCACCTTTCCCGTTATGGTCAGGTGTTCCATTATTTCAACGCATTCCTTTATGGCATATATCTCTGCCTGAAAGACACTTGCAAATCTTCCTAGGGGTATTGACCTGTCCATTTCAGTTCCGTCTTGGCATTTTATATGCACTTCGGATCCTGATAGATTGGTCAATTCCTTTCTTGAACCGTCTGTATAGCAGATAGTATTACTGGGATCTATGCGCCATTCTTCTCGTGTCCCTATGTGTATTCTGTATTTTTTGTCAAAAGTTCTCACCTTCCTGATAAGGTCATTATTGGATAGGATCATTGACAATTTTTCTTCGTAGTTCTTGCTTATGCTTGCATGACCTTTGTCCATGAAATTTCCAGTCCATAGGCCGATGCTTCTAAGTTTGAACCATTGTTCGGTGGCTCTTCTTTTTATTTCTAAGTCCAAGGGGTTCAGCCCTAATATGATCTCTAGCGCGGCTGTTGGTGTGGACCTCATCGCGCCTGTGGTCATGAGGGCTGCTAGCCTTTGGACTTTGTCTAGTTCTTTCTTGTTTTCACCTGTGGCAGCCTTGTGCCACCATACCAGGGCTCCATGCAGGATCCTTGGCAAAATTATTGCCTTGTATATCCATAGCACTACCGATGGTTTTATTCCCCAGGTTCTTCCTATAGTCCTTTTACACTGCATCATTGCCATTTTAGCTTTTGTGCATGTGTTGCTAATATATAAGATAATATGAGTCTTGAAAGTTAGCTTGCTATCCAGGGTTACTCCTAGATATTTCACCTCCGTAACTTTTTCTAGGTCGATTATCTAGTCTCACTGGTATAGCACTTTCTATTTTTCTCTTGTTGGTGAACAAAACTAATTTAGTTTTGTCGGGGTTCAGGTTAAGGCCTTTGCTCCTGCACCATACTAACGCTTCTTCTAGGCCTCTGTTCATGATTTCGCACATGACGCTGAGGACTTTTCCTGTGATTAGGAGCACGCCGTCATCAGAGTAGACTTGCGTATATATGTGCATCCCGTTTATATTCTTTATTAGTTCATCTATTAGCAGGCACCACAGTAATGGGGATAGGCATCCCCCTTGGGGGAAGCCTCGTTTTGCCACCACTCTGTGTGTTGTTCCTGCTATTTCTGCCTGTATCTTACGGTGTTTAAGCATATTTTTCACCCATCCTGATAGATCTCTGTCAATGCCCTCGCGGTTTAGGGTGTCCTCTATTGAGTCGGGGGTTGCTTTGTCAAAAGCGCCCTCAACATCGATCGATTCTTGGTTGCTTATTGATCTTTGCACTCTTAAAACCAGGCTATGTATATCCACTATCCCTATGAGCATGGCAGTGTCGACTAAAGATCCCTATGCGCATGGCACTTATGTCGATAAACTTGTTCATTCAATCTATGGAGATCACAGAAAATGTAGGTCACATGACCAAATTTACAGATTTTTTAAATTGTCTGCGATATCTTTGCTTATCAACTGAAGTCAATGCTGATTGTGTTAACCCTGCAGATGTCAAGGAAATCCATAGCTATGAACATTGTATCCCATCATTATACTACATAACATAATTTAAGTAGATCATTCAAACAGCAACAAAGACAACTAAAGAAAAAAATATTAATTATTGTGCCCGTATGTGGCAATTGGCTAGTTCCTAATATGAAGAACCCACAATAACTGTCACAGACAGAGTCACGGGTCTCCAATTATCCTCCTTCGGCCAAGTGTGAGTCGGACTTGTGCACAAAGGGTTCTGTACCAAAAATAAAAACATCACATTTGTTGTATAGGAGCCCCCTTAAATATTTATTATATTCTGTTTTTTAGTATTCTAACTGTCAAGGTTACGAGATACATCGCAAGACAGATGGACGGATGGACGGACGGACCGACAGCGAAGTCTCAGTAATAGGGTTACCGTTTTACCCTTTGGCTACGGAACCCTAAAAAGCATATTCTTTTGCACTGTGATCTGATCAGTAGAAATTTCCTAAGTTTTAGTTATTGCTGCAATTTGATACACATAAAACAAAGTAACACACAGTGGAGCATAGCAAACCAGTTTTATTTACAAATCTATGTAGGTATAGTATAAAACAAAATCGTGTTGGTTAAGAGATTAATGGCTCGAGAACAGCTGGACCGATTTTGCTAATTGTTTTTTTGTTGTGGTCGTTACTATCAGGAGAAGGTTCTAATGGAACAAAAAAAAACGTTTAGTAGAACTTTAGAAACATTAATGTAGTACAAAGGTCGCAGGGACAGCTAGTTATAATATAAATAAAAGAGTATGAAATGATTGTGTTATGTATTGGATTTGTTAGTACTGCAGAGAGTGTAAGGATGTATCATCGGTCCTGGCTGTGGGAAATTAGTATCACAGTATTATTATTGACTAGCGGACATCCGCAGCTTCGCTAGCTTGACAAATTACACACACAAAAACCTCATGAACCACGCTATCTATTGGTGAAACCTGCATCAAAATCCGTTGCATAATTGAAAGATCTAAGCATACATACCGATGGATGATGTCCTACTGTATGCATAGCCTGGTAATGGCAATAGGCTTGCCCCCTAATTACGTGGGATCAATGAATTGAATGGGATGAAAATATAATATAGTCCAGTGTATTAAATGAATGATGATTGAAACACAGTACTTACTGTCAATCTAACTAGAAAATGATTGATCTTAAATTATTACTCTACTATAAGTAAATCTGTTTTTTATTATTTTCAACATTAGTAGTAAAATCTAAAATATACTCAAACAAATACATACCTACTACTAATTAGAAATTACAGTAGATTTAATAATAATTATTATTTAACAACTACATTGTACTGGATACATTTACAAATTTTTGTTCTTGATATTTTAAGTACATACAGACAGACATATATTATTATATCCGCAAAGGGGTAGCAAGAGGAGCATTACACACCCACACTTTACCAGAAACTTGGTCGGCCCCATATAATAGGGGGTATTTAGGGGGTTTTGCTGTTACTGGCACTATAGAATATTAAAAACCGATCTGTAATTTAAACTAAAACTTCTACAGCCGCGACAGATACTACATACCAGGTGTATAAAGTGATGTGAAATAATATTTAGCACTGACACTGAAGTGCCTGTGGAACTGAAGCATCACTGAGGCGTCACTGATTATGTGTGAATTGACCTAAACCGTCTTTCGATACAGCGTCTGTGTTCATACATTGGAGTACCTAATAGAGTGTAATTATTTGGCAGACATGATAATTTTCTGTTCCATTTTGATTTGATGGACTCCCAAGTGGTTATTACATACATAGGTACTTATTTTTATGACACCCGTGTAAACAACAGACAGTTTAGTGTTCTATTATAAGATATAACTATATGTATTTTTAGTTTTAAGGTAATGTATCTATGGGCCGTAAAATAAGTTAATATAACATCTGTTATTTTCCTCAAGTAGCCGGATAATAAATGAATAAAATAATTAAAAAAAATTAATCAATACCTATAGAAAAAATGGTACATCACAACACAATAGTAAAAAAGTTTTTTATGGGATTTTAATAGTTTTTTTTTTCTCAACCATACTTATATATTATGACATCCTCGGTTGACTATAATTTTATATATATTTAACAGTGTGTCATTGTAGGCATGGTAAACAAATGATAAGTAAGTTACCTTCTTATAAAATTTGCTTTAGTGACTAATATCCAACAAAGTGTAGAAACCATGACTTCTAGGAGTACTTTATGTATCATTTAATGTAATTAAACTGAGAACTGTGTTTTGTGTACTGTTCTAATCTCATTTTATCTTTAGTATTCCGTTTCCAAATTCCAGACTGTGTATGTTATGCCATTGCCACTAATGGCTAAGGTCCAGAATACATAAGGCCTAAGTACTTAATATTGTGAGGGTATACTGTCTAATTGGTTTCAAGTGGGTAGTTCAAGTCAAACATGATATTGGAAACATTTGATTTTAAAGTTAAGTTTTGAGCCTATACTTTCTTTGATAAAATTTCATGGAAGCAGAGCGAATGATGTTACGAAACCAATTATAAAAGTGTAATGAGCCTTGAACCTAACAAATAGTGAACATAACCTATAAGCCATCATCAAAGTATTGTATAATATGCACTAATAATATCGCGTTGTCGGTTGTCCTCAGTAAAGCCGGTTTGTCTACCGACCGATAATGCCCGTGTATTTATTTTTACCCGTTACGCACACACAGCTGTCTGGATCGTCTCAGCCCGGCCACCAAGGAAAAATCACTAATTCTAACAACCTATAAAGATGTAACTACCTATTCAGACGGTTATGGGCTCAAAATAAACCTGTTTTGCTATATTTGGAACCAGATACGACGGGTTGGCTAGAGAAATTGTTCGTCCTAAATTGCAATAGCTGAAAACAGTCGAGCGAACTGGAAAGTTTATACTCGTACGGTGTCACTCACCTCAGTAGTTCCAGATAACGGGTGCAACTCGTCCACAAAACAATTTCCCAAAGAGAAATCACAAAAATTCTGCACAACACGACGCAAGTAGGTACACAGGGCGTGCAACCACTCAATTCACAGCCGGTGCGGAAAATTCACAAAAGAACAGTCGCACACTCAGAATCAACAGAAAATACACAGATTACACTAACCTAAAATCTATGATTTCCACAAAAAATATCCGGTTGAACTTAAACGAAAAACGCGCCAACTGTCAAACTAAAAAACTACAAGCACCGACACGCAGCGCGACCGCGCGATCCGAGTCCGCTCTACTGACTGACTGAGTGGATTGACTGAATGACTGATGATGAGCGCACCGCACACGGTCCACACGGTAACCATGCGTTCAAACACTATACGACTTTTGGCCAAACGCTACATTATGCTGTTGTCACAATATTTAGTTTTCATTTATTTGAGTAGCTCTACCGCTATCACATAATTGATAAAATATTAAACTAACGTCAACGTTATCTATATTACAATGCGACAAAATAAGATAACCGTTCGAACGTGTATTATGACTATGACAGTAAAGCAACGCGGTCAGGATGAAAAGATCGCAGTGCACTACGAAAATACGAATAAGCCAACTTTCATCTATATTTGTTCGAGATAGACGTTAGCCAGACGCGCATGCGTCAGTTAGACCATGGTACGACGTCAGTGAATGAGCTTTTACATATCGGTTCAGTAACCAATCGATTTCAAAAGAATTGTAGTTTTTGAATGAGATTATAATCCTTACACCGCATATTTAAAGGAATCGTTATGTATTTAAACAGCAATTCTGCTGATTTGATTTATATACTGGTCAAGCCCCTTGCAGTATTCTATGAGTATTGCCTAACTTAACTGATTCAAATAATTTGCATGTGTGTAACTGGACTTTAAAAATAAACTAGGAAAGGGAAGGTGACAGACATCCTAAATCCTAAAAAAATATCAATACCTGGACCTGATTTTTTTTTAAATAGATACATAGGTTCATATTATTTCAATACCATGTGTATTTGAAAATTACAGACATACATATATATTATACATCACGCCTATCATCACGTATATCATCGAGTAGGAAGGCTTTTTTGTTTTTTTTTTAATTCGGCTGCCACTCGCACGTCCTTTGCCGGGCGTCTCTGGTACGCACGAGAAGGTATTTCCAGTGGCGCCCGACGGCGAATAGGTAGGCTGGGCAGAGATTTTTTGTTAGAAGTAGGTATCATAATTATTTATTTTCTAAATTATTAGAAAAGATAACATACATAGCTGTTATTTTACACATAGGGCAAGTAAACTTAATAAATCATTTAAAAAATATAACTAAGTAGACCTCGCGAACATTAAAATCATTATTTGGGCATTTTTCCGTGTCTCGGAGAGCACGTTAAGCCGTCGGTCCCGGATGTCATACGAACATCTATGGCACTCGTTAGAGGTAGTTGGAGCCCTAAATCAAAAATCCAACCGGTCTAACTACAGAAATTCGTTATCGCCCATGGGTTGTGGAGGTGAGATGGCAGTCGTTTCACGGAAAATATCGAAGTTCAGCCGCGAGCAGTTAGACTGGAAAGCCGACCCTAACTGCGTTGGGAAAAGGCTCGGTGGATGATTTGGGTTTTTCCCACCACAATGAAATTAGCTCAAAAAATATTTTAAACCAATAAATGTGGAGATCAAGGAAAAAATGTGGCTACTAGCCTGGAACACGTATACAGACCGATAGACGAAAACAGAATTGTCGAGTCTCGAAATGTAGACGCTTCGCCAATTATTATTATAGTAGAGAGTTTTATTTTTTGTTAAAATCCTTCATGACTTTGAACAAAAAATAAGGCAATCTTACATAACAATGATAAGACTCCTGCTTTACCTGTCAAGCTGCTACACACAGTGCCGGCGGCAATGCCGCCGGGTTTATGCCTTGCCTATGCTTACAAAGCCGCCGGCTTGCCGCACAAAGAAGCCGCCGGCTTAGGCCGCGCATAGCCGCCAAGCATCATTCCGGTTGTGACAGTCATGTATGAACTGACGCCGGCACCCCGCGCAACCCGCCGCGGTGGCCATGCCGACGGCTTCTTTGTGCGGCAAGCCGGCGGCTTTGTAAGCCGCCGGGTTAGCGGCGGCACAGCCACCGGCACTGTGTGTAGCAGCTTTAACAAATATTTAATTAAGAATGAGAATAGTATTACATTCAGAGCTGTTATTTGCCGCATGAAGTAAACTCGATAAATAAGGATTGGGTGCTGTGGGGTTTTAGCCTACACACACCTTCACTTACCGACGCGGGATACCATCCGACTTAACCCCTAACAGAGGCTGCATAGCAAAGTCCGCCGGCACCCTGATGTTACTCTTACGAGCGCGTACACGGAACACCTGGCAATGGACAATAAAATATCCTTAATCCTGCAAAAAACGTGCAGTAGCTACAATGTGGTGTGAATTAAGCCTAAAGATTCCCATACACTGACAGTCCGCTGCAGGCACAGATCAGATGTTCGATAAGGTTGAAGTTGGCAACGGACTTTAATCGATAAGGTTGAAAATCGAACTAAAAACGCGGTCTGAACGATCTGAGCCTGTAGGCGGACTGTTATTGTGTAGATTCTTAGTCATCTGTCGCCGGGACCTCGTAGTGGGTCTGGGCGTGGATACCCTCTCGCTGGGGACCATGCTTCAAGCCATGGTATCCAGCGGGAGTAGGTGGAACGCGGCCGTGTCCTTCTGCGAGCAAGTCATGCTCGCGAAGGAGGCGGCCGGGAGGGAGAGGGAGCGTACCCTCCCCGCCGAGTTCCGTAGTCGGCGGCCAGGCCGCCCCAGACTACGCGACTACGCCCAAGACTATCGTCCTCCATGATCGGGGCCTGAGGACGGCGGGATCGCCACCCACCGTCCTTACAGAAGCAGGCTAGAAGGGTTGCGTGCTGCGGGGCCTTTGCCCCATAGCAACCTCAATCACCCGCAACCAGATTCACTCACTGACGCGCGATAAAACCCGACCCCAATGACGCGGGATTCTCGTCCCGACCAAACACCTGCAGAGACCACAGAGGTGGTCAAAGTCCGCCGGGCGCCACTGGACATACCCTCTGCTAGTAACCAGAGACGCCCGGCAACGGACGTTAGAGCGGCCGCGGCCTTGGGCCGCGGAATGAAAAAAAAAAAAAAAGTCATCTGTAACAAGTATTATTCATCTGTATTAAGTACAATAATTTTGCTCATGGTATCTCTAGTGAAGCATCACCAATAAACAAAGGTAGGTATTTTATTATTGAGAATACCTCACAAAAAATAAAAAGGAAACCAAGCCATAAAAAAAAATCCATCCCTACTGTCAAGAAGCCGACTTCGATGAAACCACTTATTTTTAAGCATCAAATACACGTAACGGTATACTTGCGCAAACTTAGTACAAATTAGATTTGCGCAAACTGATTGTGTATTAGGTGTATACCGTTACGTGTATTTGATGCTTAAGGGACCCACACACTAGCAGATCGCCTGCGGATATCGGCTTGTCTGCTATTTCATAAAGTTGAAGTTGGCTACAAATTCAAGGCCTGACAGGCCGATTTACGCAGGCGGCTGCATGCGATCTGCTATGCGGGTATTTAGACTATAAACCTAGGATCAGATTGTAACCCCCTTATTTGAATTCGCATTAACGACAGATAAATCCAATAAACAAGATTTTTATTTGAATATTTTCATTAAATCAATTAAGCGATATCGGCAATTGATCGTTACCTTGTAGATAAAAATAAATTATAGTATCTTCTGACGCACGTTACGTTCTATTTGACGCACGTTTTCACTAGATAACTTGATAATGATAAGTTTTACCGCATTATTTGTCATATTTTTGTCTCTAGAGTAAACACAAGTATTCTGTGTAGATTAAATATTATCTGTGGTGCGCAACCTGTCGCATAATTAATACCATACCTACCTATTTAGTTACAAAATTAGGTAAATGTTTCCGGCACGTATTTAGTACTTATTTACTTATGTTACCTGTTAGTGTTATTCTAAAACAAATAGTTTATGATAAATATAATGTTCAAAATTATTACAGAAATATGTGTTGTAACACACGTAGGTGCCTATGTTGACCTCAAATAAATGTATGATGAAACATAGTATCTTTAGATAAGTAGGTACTTACATAATCGTTATTTTTAAGTTGATGAGGTGACAAACCACTAAAAAAAATCTGTTGGGACCGATTTAGATTTTTTTTAGTTGAAAGCTAGTTTCAACTAAAAAAATTCTAAATCGGTTCACCCAGTCGAAAGATATTAGTTAGAATATTTAAAATACCAGTCGAATTGAGAACCGCCTCTTTTTTTGAAGTCAGTTAAAAAGTATAAATTTGATTTTTTAAAGGTCCATAATATTGTAAGAAAATATCCTCGTGATTCTGAACGAAAACATCTTCTGAAACAAATAAAACAGTCGTAAAACTTGAAGTACTAGACACTTTGTTATTTTTTTAGTGATAAAAAGAATTGTGGGCAACATTGTATGTAGTCACTTTTCATTTGATTTTCGATAGAGCAGTTTAAAAGCTGATAAATGATCCAGTAAAGTTAGCGGGAAGCCACGGGGTGCGGACAGGCGGGCAGTACAGAAGAAGCATACGTTGGACTTTGTAGTGATTTTTGGGGGAGGCCTCTGGGATAACAATACGATATACATAGGTACCTTACCAGTTCATATATTATGTTGTTAATCCGAAAAAGAGGCAACAGAGGTATTTTCCTAGGACTCCTAAAAAAATGTTGGACCACTATCTCATTTCTCAAGCATAAAAAAATACTGCAGTTGTGAAAAATAATAATTAAATGAAAGTAAGTAGTACCTGGTAGGTACTGGAACTACATACAAACTATAAAGTAGGATTTTTATTACCCGTGTCAGTGCCTATAACCTTTCGTATCTTTGCCATTTACTTGGCTTACAAAAGCGCTTAAAGCGATAGGGATACATTATTCTAATAATTGTTCGTCTAGTAAGGAATTTAGCTTTCTTGAGCGCTGTAAAACAGTGGTTGGCGGATCGATCGGTAGGGTGCGCGCGCCACTGATGACGTCACTGTCGCCGGGCGGGCCAACGAAATAATTTTGAAAGCTAAACGTAATACTATCTTATTGCCTTATTATACGTAAATATCAACATAACATTTTCTATCAGAGAGCTTCAAAAACCTAATACGACGATATCCCTGTATATACCAATGTCATATACCTACAAGCAGAATAGTGTTCCTTGAGGTTTTTCGACTTAAACACACCAACAGTCCGCCTTCAGATTCAGACCGCCGATAAGGTTGAAATTGGCTATGTCCGGACGTGAGTCGATAAGGTTGAAAATCGAATCAAGAAGGCCGTCTAAATGATATGCAAGCTTTCCTGTCAGTGTGTGGATTGCTTAAGACTGAAAGGAGAGAAGAGAAAATTTTGTGTGAAACGGAATTTTGTGTGACAGATGGTCAATAAATTCAACCCCAGAGGCCACAAGGTTGATTTATAGGTATGTACCTATTATTTGTATGTATGTATAGAAGGAAATATTTAAGTAGGTATTTACCTAATTTGAAGTTTGAGTCGTTCCCGAGTCCCGTGAAAACACATTACCGGGTTAAAAAATAATAAAAGCAGCCCATGTTACTGAGGGATAATGTAGCTACACATCAGTTGAAGAATTTTCAAAATCGGTTCAGTTGTTTTACGGAGCATATTCAATTCAAACAAACAATATACCTACTACTTAGTAGTTCTCGTTATTTTCCTTCTTCCCCATTTCCCCCCCATTTCTCCCCCATTTTCCCCCCAATCGAAAAATCCCTTCTACAAAAGCCTTGCAACAAAGAACACTTGTGCCAAATTTCATAAAAATCGACTGAAAAATGCGGCCTGTAGACCGGAACTGACACATACATACAACGCCAAATCGGCCAGTCCTCGAGTTGAAACTGAGACGCTTCGCTCGCTCGGTCAATTAGTTTGAAATAACTCATTATATGTAGGTACAAATTGTAATATTATTTAAGTACTTATTTATTTATTTATTTACTACTACACATCACAGACATCATTTCCCTTATATGCTAAACATCAAATGTAATAATCCAATTAAGAATGTACCTGAATGTACACATAGTTCATTGGACTTCATGCACATCATCAATAGGTATCAGTCAATACATATTATAAAATTGTAAGTGGTCGATGTCTGTACATCGAAGATATAATAGAGAAATTGTTGTAGGGGGCTTTATGAATGCAACAGTACCCAAAACAATGGGTTTTAGAATGTTTGTCTGTTTGTCTGTGTGTCTGTTTGTCTGAATGTTTGAACACGCTAATCTCAGAAACGGCTTAACCGATTTGAATGCGGTTTTTAGTAATGCGTTGAGGTTTATTCAACTTAACATTTAAGGTTTGTTTTATTTCAATCAGTTAATAAATAAATAAGTTATGTCGATCTAAAGTACCACGCAGTCGGAGCTGCGGGCAACAAAACTAAGTACATAATAAATCAGTAACTGGTGATCAAGAAAACTATAACACGCAGGCGGACTAGGTACTTTTTTTTTTTTTATTTCGCGACCCAAGGCCGCGACCGCTCTAACTTCCGTAGACGGGGGTCTCTGGTTACAAGCAGAGCGTATTTCCAGTGGCGCCCGGCGGACCTTGACCATCTCTGTGGTCTCTGCGGGGGTTTGGTCGGGATGAGAATCCCGCGTCGTTGGGGTAGGGTTTTATCCCGCGTCAGTGAGTGAATCTGGTTGCGTGCTATGGGGCAAAGGCTCCGCAGCACGCAACCCTTCTAGCCTGCTTCTGTAAGGACGGCGAGTGGCGATCCCGCCGTCCTCAGATCATGGAGGTCGATGGTCTTGGGCGTAGAAGAGTCTGCGGCGCCCTCGCCGCTGTCTACGGAACTCGGCGGGGAGGGTACGCTCCCTCTCCCTCTCGGCCGCCTCCTTCCAAGGACCACTTTCAAGGACATGGCCGCGTTCCACCAGTTTGCTTGCACCAGAGATGAGGATTACAGCTTGACGGTCAAGCCATAATCCTCATTAACTTATAGCTGTAACGCCGAAACTATAATACGACTATTTTTTTTACATGTACGACTATTTATGACTATTTCATGACTATTTTTTAGCGTTGTCAAAATTCGTTTTCATTGAGATTTCAAATATGAGGATTACAGCTTGAAGCACACGGTTTTACAACATACTTAATTATTTCTTAAAAAATATTATGATCGCTTCATATTTATTCGAAAACGCGTTTCGTACATTCCTAATATTCAGAATAAAACAAAACTAGTTATCCCGGCGAACTTTGTATCGCCTCACATATAGAAAAAAAAAAAAACCTTCTCTAAACTTCTACGAATATTTTAATATTTCATGCAAATGTACATAATATATGTATTATTAATTATAATTGAAAAACGCAACGGACGGACGGACAGACAGACAGACAAATTGTCGTATTAAATATATAGATTATTATAACTTAGAAAATAAAATAGACTTCCAGATCAAATGATAGACAGAAAGAGTAGAGTTTTATAATAAAAAATATGAGTTTAATCATATTTCACGGCTGTCGGCTGTCCCTACATACAATCCCAAAGGCACCATTTGACTCTTCGATGCGGCAACTTGTTATCAAATCGACTAAAACTTCAAGAAATGCCGTCAGACAATTATTACCACTATTCAATAGGGATAAAAATTCTAAGAAACAGTCAAGGCTCAAAAGTGCATTCCCAAAAATTATTAAAAAACTAAGCTTTAGCGTACAGTCAGGTCTATGTCACTCGCCTAACAATCGAAAAAATACGTTTCGTCAGCGACAAAGTCAGTAAGTGTCTCTGTTTGTGACACGGCATTGACCATAGCGTTGATATTGAGGCATTAACGTCATAATTATTGGTCAAATTATGCTGATATGATGCCTGTCAACCCTAACGTTCGAATTATGTTCTCTGTAAACAAAAGAATGTTCTTTAATTAACGTCGGAGTGAGTGCAAGTTCTGTATGTAAGTACTAGTCCCTATTCTGTGGTACAGTCAAGTTATTTGCATTATCATAATGGGAATACACTTTTGAGTTATGACTGTACATTGAAATCGATTTAATAAATCAAGAAATAGTCACAGGTTTACTAGTCATAGGCATAATTAGAGCGATATAAGATCTAATATCGAGGCAAACAGCTACTGGCTACTTATAATTCAGTAGGGTGTAAAAGGTATCTCTCAACGCTGTCCCACCATTTTGGCTACGCTCGTTTCGGAGATGGTGGTTTTCAGTACTATCTTCTTATTAGGTGGGATAATTGTAGCTCTGCGTGGAATTAGGTGTGATTGTAACAAACTGGCCCACTCTAACAATAAGCACACGTCTATAAACTTAGCAATAACGAACTAGACATAACGAAAAAGGAACCTAAAAATTACAAGACTAAAGTAATAATAATGTCCTTCCTGTTTTAGGCTAAAATGGGAAGGGGGCTCATAATATTCATAGCCTTCGGGCGCGGGGTATGGGGCGAGGAGGTCAGGGGTTCACGACCTTTCTTACCAAGAAAACGCTTCATTATTTTGTATTCAAATTATCAAATAACATTTGCAAGTGACATTATGATGAAGTAGCGGCAGCAACGTATTTAGAAAATGTGATTTTTTTTTAAGCGGGTTGCTTTGCTAACAAGTTAGTTCTATAGCCTGGACTGGGTTTTTTGCGGATCGCGTGGCTGGTTGCCTTTTAGGTTCTGGCGCTGGGCAAAAATCCAGGCCCAAACGCTCAATTGCAATACCGAACAACGTTTCGTTGTCCCTATTTATTTCTTGTAACTAGTTCTTCTGTGCGGCAAAAATCAAGCATTACCTTGACATTGGCGAAATCATCGGAGATCATGGATGGAGCCACGTTTTTAAAAAAAGAAGAAGAAGAATCTGAAACCTAAGGTCTAGTAGGTACCTACTTAGGTACTTTTACCTATATATATACATACTAATTTTCTATTTTTTATAGTATTTTATCTCCTTCATGTATGTTTCTCATTGTTGTGTACAACAAAGAGTATTTGATTAAATATAAATCGTTTATATTTAACTAACTAGTATACATGATTATATACTAAAAATATTTGGGTTGAACGACATTGGTCAAATCTGAAATTCGTCAAATCGGCATTTCGTCCAAATATCTTTTAAAAATCTTCCGCGTCTGCCGCGTGTTGCTACGTTGGATGGCGATACTTATTCTTTGGGCCAGAAAATAGCCAGCCTTCTGGTTCTGAGAAGCATCGATTAAGCATTTAGTAATGTCTACTAACTAGTTGTTACATTGCACTGTTCCTTAGAATTAGAATTATTACAATTAATTTAAGTAACTTGTTTTAAGATTTAGTTCTTAAACTCTATTTCAAAATATCATCATGATGAACTCGTAGGCGTAGGTACTTTAATTTAATAAAATTAATTCAAAAATCGTCAAATGTGGCTAGTGTATTGGATTGGCTTTCATGTGAGGCTCATAGTACTTTTGTTAAATATTTACTATTTATTGTACTGTATACCTAAATAGAATAAAGGGTATTTATATTTATAGTTATAGTCCAAGACGCCCAGGACTATAGTCCGAGACTCGCAATGCTGTTGTTGTTCGCGTCGTATTGATTTATAACCCAAAAACTCGCCTTCATTTCAGTTCTCCGTAAGTCATCATTCGGTCTTTACGACCAGTTACGTTTGTTTATGTCGTATGCACGCACGGGTTAATTTTGATCCGATATTGCGGAACTCGCGTTTTGTTGCCGAGCGGAAAGTGTAAGGCGCTGCTCGTTTACGGGTTTCCACGAAATACACTTGAAATGGCAAAATACGGTTAGCAACAACATTTATTATAATATATTGAATATGCTGCATCGGCAGAAGGCCTTCAACGGCGTAAATATGCTAACCTAGCAGGTGATTACATATTTGAGCCGTTTGGGGTTGAGGCACTGGGGTCATGGGGTCCGAGTTCTCTCCGCCTTTATAGAGACATTGCTAAACGCTTAATCGATGCTTCTCAGGACTCAGGACCAGAAGGCTGGCTATTTTGTGGCCCAAAGAATAAGTATCGCCATCCAACGTGGCAACACAGCCAGCATTCTGGGTACCTTCCCAGTCGGCAATGACGCGGAGGATTTTTTAAACGATATTTTGTGTTGTAAATATTTTTAGTATATAATTATGTATATTGATTGTATTTTGTATTACATAAAGAGTTATCTTTACGTCATATACTAAATCACATCTATATCCTCGATGGGGTAGACAGAGGCATTTATTACACCCACATTTTGCCAGTGTCTAGGTCCCACGTATCGAGGTAAAGCTAATTGTACGAGTAGTTAAACTTTTGAAACGTTTCCCCCGTTCCTTACTAGTACGGTGTCTTGCGCGGTGCTTCGCGCCGCACCACGCCATAGGTTTTGGCCTATAACTTTTGACCCCTTTGGGCTAGGTCATATTTTAGATTTTTTGGCTTGCCTCCAGATCGAGAGCTATCCATAGCTATCAACCATCATTGGAGCATAAGCAGTTCTCGAGACCTAAGGGGGACATTCCCCATTTCTAAATATAGATCAACTGCCTTCCAAAAAAGGACGAGGTTCTCAATTCGACTGTATGTTTGTTACCTCATATCTTCGGACTGGGTGAACTACTACTTCCCAAGTGGACCCATTTCAATTTGGTCCCATTCCAACAACTATTTGGTCCCATTTTGGTAGTTTGAAGTCGGTTGATGGGTCAATTTGCTGTCTCTACAGTTAGACATGGATATTTGTAAGGAACTTTAACAATTTATGGCAGGTATGTTGCGTGAATTCTTCTTGGCTGTATCACGCTAACATTTGACCTTTCTGTTCTGGTCAACAACCAGACCATAATATACTCACAATAGTTCTGTGAACATACGACCTCAGGGCAACTATCTCTATACTGCGTATATATAGAGCGCTGATAACACCTTTTTTGATAAACCTTATTTATTTCTAAGTAAACACTAACCTTTTAGGAGGATAGTCGAGGACAGACGGACAGACAGACAACAGACATGACGAAATTATAAGGTACTATTCCGAGACTTGAACTATGGAACCAAAAATAATACATTAGAGTTGAGACCTGCTCCTTTTTTAAAGTTGGTTAGAAAGTGTACTCAGTGTCGTTTAACTATCCTACTAATATTATAAACGCGAAAGTTTGTGAGTGTGTAAGTATGTATGTATGGATGGATGGATGGATGTTTGTTACTCTTTCACGTAAAAACTACTGAATGGATTTTAATGAAACTTTACAATAATATAGCTTATACATCAGAATAAAACATAGGCTACAATTTATAAAGATATTGTGTAAATTGTTCAAAATATGACGCGTCGCGACGGGAACGGGAAAAAATCCAAATTACCACGCGGACGAAGTCGCGGGCGACCACTAGTTGTATATAAGTTGTTTAAAAAAGTTCGTGTTATTTATTATGTTTATGAGCAATAAGCTATCTTACCGCTTAGTTTTCAATTACTAACTATCTAGATAGACATTAGGTATACCTAGTTGTCATAATAAAGTAGGTATGTCAATATAGTAGGAACAAGAAATTCTTAGTCTTTGCCTAGCGCTACGGGAAAGAGGCGTGTCTGTGTGCGTTTGTATGTATAAAAATAGGTCTCATAACATATATCTAGAACTTAAAAGGTCGTTGAACTTAGGAAACAAAGCTTGAACACTAGCATTGTTACAGTAACGTACTGTATGATTTGCTAAGACGATAAATTCAACTTATTGGCGAAGAGAATGTACGACAACCCGTTCGTTGCCAACAGAGTTTGGCTACAGCGCCGTTATTACTCCCCCTATCCCCCTTACCCCTTTAAGGGGACCCACACACGAACAGTCCGCCTGCAGTCTCGCAGCGTTCAGTTTGGCCATGTGGAAAATCGAAAAAAAAGGCTGTCTGAACGGACTGAGCGTGCAGGCGATTGTTAGTGTATAGACTGCCTTACCCCTCTAGTGAGAACCTAGAGCGCCGCCAAATCTATTCATTATTGAAGATAGTAAAATTATAGAAAATTTATTGGCACAGTGAATATAGAACAGAAAAGCATTATGCAGAATATTATTGATAAATCTGGCTCCGTATTGCCAGTTAAAGAGTTCAAATCTAACTAATTATGATGCTAAGTAAAAAATTCTTATAGAGACACGCGATGACGAATAATATTCCACCTTTTGTGACATCCAAGTTCCAAACCCTTGACAAACTACCGGGGAGTTGGTTTAACTCTGTGTCTAGTATAGTATACACAGTTCCCTCTCGTTACCGCAAGGGGCACTGTGCGAAATATAAGGGGAATACGAAAACGTATTTCGACCAAATTAACGTAACGAACTGATACTCCCTGCATCGACAGGCATCGACGAATCATTGACCCGACCACCTATTAAAAAAGTAGATTAGGACTTATCGGAATCAAATCAAACATTTATTTATATTGTATACAATATTTTATGCAGGTACCTATGAGTGACACCCGGCAACGGACGTGGGCCGCGGAATTAAAAAAGTGTGTTGAGTTTATAACATTGAAATAAGAAACACCTCGTAAAAGAACAGTATAAATTTCTTCTAGACCACCCGTTTTATCAAATATTTTCTTTGTAAAAAATTGATTTGTTTCTTTGCAAAAAAGGATTTTTTTTACTCTTTGTAGTGCCAAACCCACAGTTTGCACCATGAACATTTTAGCCTAAGGTCAATGGCCTTAGTTTTGGAGATATTATTTACGACTCCGTCTCAATTGATAAGCAAAAAGTTTATGGCCACATTTGGGCACGGTGCCAGCACGAAATGGCTGAGAAATTTCCTGACAGCTCAACATATTACAAACAATTTTTTTTCCTATTTAGAAATTGATATATCTTAGTGTGTTTTAGACTAAGGAGTAAATAAATACAATTGTGTGACAAGTACCGATAGTATTAAGCTTGTATTAGAACAATTAACAGGTCTAGTAATCGCAGAAATACGAGTGTCTAAGTTTTAAAATCTAATTGTGGGGTTACTCAACATAGGGCGTCACATAATCTCTCTAAATCGCACTATCGTTGTGCACACAATCCTCTTGCACTGAAAAACTGCATTGTACGTCCAATATTGTTACTAGTTGTGTCAGTCTAGCCTAGCTTGTTATTCATACATCACCGTCATTGCTTGCAAGACCTTACACAACGAGCTGACATTCTCAAAATTGTTCTATTTTTACTATAGAGAGTGGCCCTCAACTTGACGACCTACTGATGTGCCTCTTCACGCTCCGCTTAAAGAACCTAGGATTATATGTTGGAGGAAACACGTCCACAGGCAGGGCGTTCCAGGCCACTATCGTTCGGCAGAAAAACGAACGTTTAAGGCGCTCGGTTCTCGCGAACATGTTTTCCACTGTGTGGGAGTTGCATCGCTGCCCGGCACGCGTTGTTCGGGATC